>JAWWMO010000083.1:133219054-133262364 GCA_035047845.1 Dendrocincla fuliginosa | reverse complement strand
AATAACATGTCAGTGGATCTGGCATTTCAGAGAAGGTACAAATATCCTGGTTTATGGGTAGGAAAAATAAATACACCTAAAAGTTTGTTTGGAATTCATGCTTTTAAAAGGTGAATAAAAGTAATTAGTTTATTCACAAAAAAATTAGACAGCAAGTAGCCTATTCCATTTCTTAGACTGAAATGTTTTTGATGTTAAAATTTATGCTGAAGCAAAAAGAGTGAGAATACAAAGAGAACTTCAAAGAAATGACCTGAAGGTTACAGGCGCAGGGGAAACTCCATTGACAGAAGTAGAATTGGTCTACTTCATTAGGCAGACTTCAAAGACATATTTTATAATACAAGCTAGTATTTAAAAAATCAAAATAAAACAAAAATAACAACTGTGAGGACAAAATCACAGTGGGAATAAGGGACAGAAAAATTGAAGTGTAGTTTTAAATCTTAATATTTGGACTGTGTCCTACAAGAAAAATTTTCTATATTTTATTCATTTAGCCATATATTGGAATGCAGTCATAAGTATCTTTAAATCCAATCGATTTTAGACAGCAGTGTAGAAGAACAAGTTTTTATGATACAGGTCTTGATCATTTTTCTTCTGTGCATGGAGAGAATAATATGGGTACTCATCTGAGACATATTTTGAGGTGACATATTTTGATGTTTACTCTGATACCATTTTCCTAACAGCATTTTTTCATTCCTTAAGCACATGCCTCCTCTTTGTACCTCTTCCTTGAGATTTTTAAGGTTTTTTTCAACATGATGAGACATAACTGGTGAGGCAGAAACATAGAGTACATCATATCAGTTAGTTCCTTATTTTTCTTCTGAATCATAGATTCAAACAAAGATTTTTTTAAATGTACAGAAGTTTCTGACCAACCTTGGTTGAAAGCTGTAGGTTTGATGTTGATAGGGACTGTACTTGAAACATGGTTTTAAGAAAAGAGTGCAAGAATAAAGTGACTTCTGGTTTTTTTGTTATACAAGAAACAGTAGTTTTATTACCAATATGACATAATGTAATAACAAAGCATGATGCTTTTCATCTATTAATTATTTTTTATTTTTTTCTTAATTAAGAATGAATCAAAAAACCCCAGACTTGACAAAGTTAGAGAGACACCAGAGCATCGAATAAAACTCCGTCTGATGCACTGAAACCATCTGGTGTTCCACACATTACTTTCTGTCATGAAGTCCTATTTCGATCCCCAAAGATGTCAAAGTAGATAGCTTCAGCTATTGTTGCCAGTATGTGTTCAAGAAAACAGAAAACATCCGTTTCTCTCTACTTCCTCCTGCTTTAGAGGTTTTATGAGCTTGGGGGTTCATTTTTATTAAGATATTCTAAAGCAATAACAAACATACCTTTAGCTTAAAGAGAAATCAGAAAATCACCATCAGAAAAAATCCTCCCACAATTCACAAAGCTCAATATTATAAAGATATATCACTACGTGATCTGCTCGTATTTATATATTGAAAGCTGGGGGAAAACTGAGTCTTTATTTTACACTCAGTGTCATGTACGAGCGGTCCCCTTATCCTCAGTGCAGCAAATGGACTAGAAAGTGCTGCAGAGCTGCAGTCAGAGACCAGGCTGACCTTGCACAGCTGTGTAGGTGTTCAGTTCAACATATACAGAAGCACCAGCTATACTGAGTGTTTCTTGTTTGATTTTTCTCTTTTGTTAGTTTGGGATTTTGTTTTTTGGGGGGTTATTTTGTTTGTTTGTTTAGGTGCTATAGATTTCTTGATTCCTTTGGAGATTGTCTGTATTTATATGCATTTTCCAGAGGTACTCAGAAAGCTGAAGTAAGAGTTTTTTTGGGGTCAGTCTTATCTGACTAACCCAACATTTTCAGTGTAGTTTTAGAGTTCTTATCAGGACTTCCCTTAGAGTCAACACCGTTACTTTTGTCAAGTGAGTTGTTTTACAGTGAGGTGACTTACATCTGCAAGAACCCTTTTTCTCCATATTTTCTGTTAAATGGTGATGATATTAGTGCTGGTATCTATATGATCAATATATATATTGGGACAGATAAATTTAATGTGTTTTTTTTTTCTAAAACTAAAAAAATAACAATGTTATTTCCAGATCATCATGATTTAAAAATAAATGTATTTTCATACTATGTGTAGGCAAGAATATCTAAAAGTTATATTTTTAAAATAAAATGCAACAAATTATATTAGGTAGTGTCAAGCTAGGTTGTAGTTTAATAGATTTTCAGTAGTGAAAATAAGTCAATTTGAATGTGTAACATCTGAAATTTATGTCAGTGGAAAAATATTAAAATTCTTCAAAACAGAACTTGAGTATTCTGATATTTTATCCCTATTAACCTGATGATCACAGTGGGAGGTCAATATTAATTCATACTGGTGAAAAAAAAAGTAATATTTTAAATATATGTTTTTACATTTAAATTCTTGATTGTTGGTATTCAAATCAATTACCCACCCTCTTTCCTACAATATAGGTCAGTGCCAAATTCCTCTTTACTCTGCTTTCTAAAACTAGTATTATTCTCTCACACCAAAGATATTACAGAGAATATCAGCACATATAAACCAACTAACAACACTCTTGGTGTCACCCAAATGGCTTGTTAGTGAAAAATTTGTTTGTATGCATACCATTCTTCAGCTGAAAATCTTAAATGCACACTAGGGTGCCTGTGTGGAAAAATATAAATCATTTAAAGAAATATGGACACTAGAAATATTAAACAAAGCCAGCAACTTAATCTCCTTGTAGCAGTTTGTGAAAGACTTCTTTAGTTCCTCTCTCAGTGAATGGGTAGTTACTCACAAAACTGCTGTCTCAAGCAGAAACTCTTAAGAAACTATATTGCAGCTGGATAATTAAGTGTCTTTATCTCTTTGTAAATGGGCCATAAGGCATTCTATTTCAGCTCACTAATGAGGACCACTTTATGGTATTCCTAAGTGATGTCTTTCAAATGCACAGTGATTTGAAGTATTATTGTTCTTGCCAGTCACTAAGGTTGGATTTATTGGGAAACAAGCTTGATAACTGATGATAATTTATTGGGTATTAAATAATTATGCCCCTGAGAGGGTGAAAGCCTACTATGTTAATGTCATTTTCCAAGACCAAGTTAATTCCTGCAGCACTACAGGAGGGAAATTCTGCTTTAAATGATTTATTCTAAAAGTAGTTGGATAGCTTGAGTGCTCTCGCTATGCAATTGTTTGTCTTTTTTACTGCAGACTCTTAGAAGGTGTGTGGGAGGGCAAAGTAATGTTCTATTAGCTGCTAAAACATTTCTATAAATATTAATGTGAGACATCTAATTGGCTGCAACTTTTTGCTTTCCTTCTCATATTAAAAATATTCATCTGAAATTCTTCCATGTAAAGAACCTTAGTGTTCCTAACAAATGTGATACTGGACTAAATCACAGGCTGGGTAGAATCCATTGTAGCCCTACTAATTGCGTTTCAGCGTGGGCTGGTAGTTGTGCTGGACTGTACTTAAGGAAGATTTGCACATCTATTTGGGCCACATCTATACTCACATGCACTGAGTAGCCATTAAGGGCCAGAGTTTGAGGGCAAAAGGACTATATATCCTTTTGTAATTGCTCTTTGGAAACACTATCCTTCCACTTCTCCATCCAGTTCAGTGGTTGTTGGGCCACAGGGCGAATCAAGATCATTTTGCTGCTCCAGTGGAATAAAAAACTTGTATGACAAACAAAGAAACAAAACAACCACACTAGCAAACAAAATCCCCAAGCTTACCTTCCCACTCCCCTGCTACACCAAACCAAAACACTTTCTACCTTATCTCCTATTAGTTGATTCATTCTGTGGCTATTGAACCAGTCTGCAGCAAACAGATACAGCAAGAGCAGCACCACTCCTATGACACTCTGTCATTGCACTGTGTTTGGGGCTATGACTAAGTGCTCCCTTAGACATAAAAAGGGTGCATGACTGTGTATATATATATATACACAAACACACTTTTCTTGTCATAGTGTCTGAACAGCTAAATGAAGGCCATCATTGTCCATTTTCCATTCTAATCATTTAGCAAATGAATGTGCCCGAGGAAGGAGTTTTATTTTCTCCTATCTTCTAAAATACCCATATAAGTTCAAGGTAGGATTCCAAGGAAATCTTAAGTGAAAGACACAGGAGTGGCTACTTGCCTACTAATGGTTGAAATAGAAATAGTATTTTATAAATTATCATAACTGAACAGACAGAAAATCAGAAACAAAAATGTAGCAATCATTCATGATGTGCTCAAATACTGTATAAAGTATTGGAACCCACATTGCACACACACACACCCAAAACCAAATCAAAACAAAGGAAAAGCTACAAATGTGACTGAATATGTGATATAGTATTAATTAAGCATATGAGGGTTACTTTAGGAAGTGTAAATGATAACAGAAAGAGAAAGCAGCAGAAGCTAATGAAGGGCTTAAACACTCTGGTCAAAGATAAGAATAAGAGATTGTCCTTCACATGTTATGTGTTCCTTGGTATGGGGCACTGAATTACTAAAATTAATGTGGCTTCAAAAATGCAGCTGGAGATATTAATGGAAGAAAATTCTTTCAAAGCATATTAAGTATGCAGATATTACATCTGGCAGAGGAAGCGCTTATGCTGTAAATTCCTGGATAAGCTTTGCTGCACTTATGCTGTTCTCCAGTCATCTGCCTTGGACATCTGTTCCTGTTGAAGACTCTATTTTGGGCAAGGTGTTAGCCAAGCTCTTGCAAAATCTTAGAGCCCTCCTGAGGAGGGAAAGGTCTAAAGGAAAAGAAAATAAGGAGAAAGTAAGTAATTATGAGGGTGTATGAAGGAAAAAAAAAACCAGAAGAGGTTGAAAGATTAAGTCCTATAAGGAACCACATGACTTCTGGGGCCCTGATGCTGGAGATGGGACACTGTGAGGCTGGACAGGCAATGTAGCTTAACTCATAACTTTATTTGGGAATAATGGGAGCCTTGACAATACAGTTTTGTAAACTAGAATCTGCAAATTTATAATCTAGAAACATGATTGAGTGATGGTGGTAGCTTTACTAATCCAGAAATACATTTTAGAAAGGGAAAACAGATAGTATGTAATATTTACTTGATCCAGAAAATAGAACTCCAAAAATGTGCTTTCAAGTCTTTTTTGAAAGGAACCCAAATGTGCCCTTACACAGCTATCATTTCAGTTTGTAGGCATCACTGTAGCTATCTGAAAAGCATATCTGACTTGAAATCAACTTTCACGTTTGTGCCTTTGCCTAGTATTTGTGTAATATTTGCAGCATGATGGTGTTGTCACAGGGTTTTCTTATTGGGTGTCACAATCAGCTGTTAGGTTGCAGTTTAATGTTTGTTCTCAAGTGGAGACAGGCATATACAAGACTAGGACCCTGAAAACACAGAGTATACCTCTGGCTGTAAGTCAGCAAAAACTGTGAGCCTGCATATTTTTCCTCCTCAAAATAGAAATAATCTTCACCCTTAATTTGTCAGATCTGTTTGTGTTACCTGCTGCTAAGTCTGAGAACATACATGCTCATGTAGGCAATGTTCCAGGACTCTTCACTAGGGCTATTTCACATCCTTTTGATAACATTAGCAAACTGTCATGGATTTGATTCTTCCAGAACTAGGCGTTATTTGTCATCATAACGGGAACTTTGTTGGTACACAGCAGCTGCACCCAAATGTCTGGGAAAGAGGTCAGAGACACGGAGCCTCCTACAGAAATGTAGGATTCCCCACCATGTGTCTGGAACCAAGACAAGATCAAGGCAAAATTTATTGCAGTCTGGATCTAGACAGAGACTGCCATTTGGTAGTCCTTGAATGACCCTGTCCTGGAATGTTAGAGCTGTAGGTAAAAAACATCCATTTATAACCTTCTCTTTTTGATTTTTTAGATGTTGTTCAACTGGAGACATAAATGTTTGCCACAGATGCTTTTGATAGAGCAGCTAAAATTTTGTTCAATTATACTTGCCAATAAGTTATGGAGAAAGACTTTTCCTTCCTTGTTTCAAAAGCATGAAGAATTTTTTTTTTTAATAAGTGCCTTTTGGTATGTATAGTGATTATTAAATTCTGTAAGAAAATTACATTTATATAAATAAAACATTAAAACAATGAAAACATAATAATTCACTAAGAGACTAAAGAAATCTCTACATATCTGTCCATATAAGTCAATATCATGCAGAAAAACTAACAGCTGCCTTTCATTTGCTGGCAGTATCACTAAAGGACATAAGTCTCTGGTGATTAACTCAGTCTCAGCTGAATTCACAAACATGACAGTTCAGATCTCAAATAATTTAGTAAATATGAATGTGATTTTATTGATTCAGTCAACATAATGAACTATGGTTTAATATTCTTTATTACTTACAGACAAACTCTGCTATTCATTCACCAGATATCTGATGGAGACTTGAAAAGCAGCAAGATAGCCAGTTAATTTTCTCAAAAAAAACCCCAGAAATCTCAATTTAAAAAATCAAGTATATTTTAATTTTTTCCTAGTTGAGATGAGATTAGATAATTTTCATACAGCTAGGAAAAAAGATAGACATTGTATGTTTTAAATTTTGTATTTGTAGAAGACAACATTAGATTACTAAATATTTCAGAAGCCGTTTATTCTTAGCAGTCAGTTTGAATTTTTTTTAACTGGGCAGAAAAACAAACATCCTTAATCTGTGATAGGTGTTAGGAACTAGTGGACTAATTTACTATTGACTTAATTTTACAACTGAGAGCAGATATAGTCTGATCCTACACAGAGGCACACATAGCTAACAATCAGACAAATTTCCCTCGCCCTATATATCTGAGCTCTCTCACTTTCAAGCACAGGTAAGCCTAAGAGGCTGCAACCTCATGTGCCGACCCTGGCTTTCTACTGGTAGTTAATGCCCTGTAAGCAGGTGCAGCAAAGCAGTGCTCAGCCCTGGCAATTCACAGCCTATGGGTCAGCAGAGATCTCCTTGTTTGGCCTCCTGTTCATCCATGGGGCCTGAGCAGTTGTGGGTGGTACTTGCTGTGTTGCCTAGACTCCAGTCATCATCCGAGGCAACAAGGAAAAGAAACAGCTGAAAGAGTGACAACTGAAAGAAACAATTCAGAACAACTAGGGTAATACAGGTAGTGTAGCCCAAGGAGAAAGTGGAAATTTGGCTAAAAATTAACCAGAAGACATTTGGGAATGTAATGAAAAAAATTATTTTTCTTGTTAATGCTCCTCCTCTTCAGGAAAACAGGAATTTCCACATAGGCATCATTGCTTTAAAGCCGTGTGAGTTCATCACCAGTTTATTCATCCAGAAAAGGCAATTAAAAAGCTCTCAAGGATTCCAAATTTTGGCTAAAAAATGATAATATTATTTTGCTTGACATAGACTTATCTTTTTCTTCAGGTACATAAAACTCTGGTATAAAGATTGTATTTGAAAACAGCTTAACTAACATTAGAAATGTGTGTAAAGTCTATTAAGATCTTGAAGCTGACAAAGAAATGTAATGGCTACATATTTTGTTTTAGAACTACTTCATTTGAACTTTCTCACTTTTTTTTAGAAATTTACTTACACGTCTACCATATGTGAGCCAATACATCATTCAGGGACTTCACTTAATGTATAAAGGATTCAAGGTCTGTGTTGTAGAAAAAACAGTCTGAGGCTATAGTAGGTAGAAGTGGTTTGGCAATTGTATGGAAGATTAAGTTAGAAAAACAACAGCAAACCTTAGAGAAAGCATATTTTATCCTTAAAGAACATTACCAGAAACATTCCTGAGTATTAATTATCTGATAACTTTGGGCTGTTCTTGCAAATTATAGTGTGATGTAGTAAGAAAAACTAAACTTTGTGCTGGTCATGCTTAATATAATGTGTTTCAATCTGTAATAGTGCAGGTCCTTGCAAAGGAGCTGGTCTTTCTTCCAGTGGGAGCACCAACTCCTGACAGAGGGATGAAAGGCATCCCAGGAAATCTGTCTTCTCCTGGGTACAGTGGTTCCCTAAACAAAACTCCCAGTGCTAAAACAATGGGTATTCAGTATTGGGTTGCTTAGATTTTAGGAAATTACATGTCTGCTCTCTGTGATCTCAGCTACTTCAGATGTGTGATACAAAGAGGAAGGACTGGCCATATATAAGACATTTATCTGTCCTTTTGACCTTCGTCTCTCACACAAACATCACTTTTATTATGGGTTTTTTAGTCTTTAAGCATGAGGAAATAAATTATTTCTAAGGATGCTTCCTAGAGATCCATCTCTTTAGGAGATTATTTTCAAAGCTATTTACTCTGATATTAAAATCTTAACTTGTTAAAATTTTTAATAATATGAACTTTAGAATATACTCATGATTCCTTTTGTCTAACTTTCAGTTAAAAAGGAGCCAAATTCAAGTTTCCTTAATTGACTCTTAAGTAGTTATTTCCAAGTGGTTTTCAATGTGTGTATAACTGTTAAATAGAGGTAAAATAATCTCTCTATATACAGTTAATAAAATATAAGTACTTTAAGGCTGAAGGAAATGAACACTGCCTCTGCACAACTAAATATATTCTTTAGACAGGAGAGACTGATGTCTGCAGTTGAAACAACAGCATTAGAGAAATTCAGGCCAGGAAGAGTGGATCTATTCTAAAGCCCTCTGAAATCAATGAGGGGCTTTGCTTTAACTCCTCTAGGCTTTGGCTCCAGCCCCAAGAAATTATTCAAGTTGGACTTTGGCCACTGATACAAACACCATCTGCTTACAGAAAGTAGCATGAATTCTGTAATTAACACAAATCCCAAAGACCTCAGTTCCATGTCTTATCCAAAAAATGACACATTTGAGAGTGCATTGTTGATGCTGATTCTTGCTGAGGACCTCAGTCCCTGACTTCTCAGAGACAAGCATGTCATCTACTGCATTGCCAGCTCCACCTTTTCAAAATATGGCCAAGTTTCAAAGCAATTGATTTTCCAATTGAAGTCCATACCCAAATATATAAACCAGGCTTTATTTTTCTTGGTGGTCTTGAATAAAAATAATAAATATGCAACAAATACATGAAAAGGGAGAAGTAAGGGATTTTTGTTTGTTAAAATAACATTTTTAAAGAACAATATAAAACACATAAAAGGTAAAGAATAATATGATTTGTATGTAAAATACTCATTTAGAGAGCAATATAGTCTTACATTCAGGAGTGGATATCTCACTTTTTTCTATTTTCACCTTTTCACAGAATGACTGAGGTAAAGCCTTTAACCTTTCTTTTCCTCAGTTTCCCCATCTCTGAAATTATGTTAATACCAATTGATCAGGTTTAGGTTTGCCATCCTAAAATGCTACTTTGAGACATTCAAAAAGAAGATAGTTTATCAAACTACAAACCCTTGGCATTATTGCACACCATCTGTGGCCTGGATAGTCCCATACACTGTAGAGGGCCAGTGCTTTGTTGCATATCAGTGTCATTAAACATCAGTTTTGCAGCACAGCCACTTCACTGAGAGTGAATAGGACATAGTCCCTTTTTTACCTACAACTCACACTTTCAAGCCAAAAATGAAAAAGATGTGTCTGTCACCAGACGATGAGTGTGTCTGGAGAACTTAAATATTGCTTCCTTATTGTAAGGATTAATGAAGTGCTGGCCCAGACCCTGCACAGCACTTAAAGACATGTTTAACTTTAAGAATCTGAGTAGACTGATGAACTTCCATGGGAATACTGATGTGCTTAAAGTATGTGTTTGGAAGGAAATCATATCCTTCAGCATTGTGTGGGGTCATGCTATTTTTGTTTGTGAAAGTGAAGGAACACTCTCAGATTTTACTCCTTCTACAGGGAATCTCCTGGTTGTTCAAGACTGGGATCCTCAACATTTTACATTCCTAGTTTCTCAGCCCAGACTCATATATGACATCTGCCTGCAATATACAGGGTCAAGGTCTCCACTGGTCTTCTACCATTAACTGTTTCCCCATGCTGAGCCAGAAATGAATTCTGTAAACCTTGAGTCCAAGCATCTGAATTCAGTAGCACTGATTTTCCTTTTTTCTACTATATCTAGAAACTTTTATGCATGTAGATGCAAAAATAATTAAATTATTCTCATGTAAAAAAGAAATTTGAGGGAGTAGCTGCTGCCTTGCCCCAAGCTCCTGCGCTGCTCAAAAGGCATTACTTCGTGAAGGGCACAATATCTCTTCGTCCAGGGTCTATATTGCTGTCTCATGTGAGCATCTGTGTCAGATCACAACACTGAACAAGTTTTCCACCTCCATGTGCCATCTCTGGGGCATTCTTTGTCAGCCTCCCAGGTACAGCTTGAGTCAGAGGCAACACATGCAGGGGCACTTTGCACTCAGAAGGAACGCGCTCTCTGAGAGGATGCTCTGTTCTGCTATTTGCATCATGACTTACTTCTTCTGGTGCCTACTCTACTACTGAAAGTTTCATGTTAGTTCTTTATTACAATAGACAAAAAAAGCACAAAGTGTTTAAGGACCACAGTACTATCATTGCTGTATATAAGAGAGATACAGTGTGCTAAAGTGGACTTTCTAGATACAGAAATGCTTAAGACTGTTGTTGTAACTTATATTATTATGTTTTATGTTTTGCAGTTTTACTAAAGAATGCAAAAAAGGAAGAAGAAAAGCCTTTCAGAGACTGTGCAGATGTATACCAATCTGGTTTTAACAAAAGTGGGGTCTACACTATTTATATTAACAATGTGTCAGATCCTAAAAAGGTAAAGACTTGGTTTATTTTCTTGTTTGTTAATATGAGGTTGATCTGGACTTAAAAGAGTATTTGGAGCCTTTTTTTAAATTCTCAAAATATTGTACTGGTATAAATAACTTGGGTTATATTCAGTCTTAAAAAAAATACAATATACTGAAAAAAACCCCAATATACTGAGAAAATTATTAACTGTATTATTCCAGACATTCTTCTTTCCTGCTGACAGAAAATTCTTCCTAAGTTCCAACATATAGTCAATAGTTGACTCACTTCCTCCCACTTGGCAAGCTCAGTTGAATGGGACTATGGCTGCAAATAAATGTGCAATAAAATTTAGAAGAGAATGTGTGAAGTGCGATAATGGGGAAGCTGATGAAGGGGGATTATCTGGTAGCACAGGGAAAGAAATAGCAGAATAAGTAGTTTTTGAAGATAGGGATTTACAGAAGTCCTGCTTCTATTGTAGGGAACATGGAAGAGTGGTTTTGTCTGTAAAGAACACAGCATGCTGAGTATTAGCATGGTTTGAAATGATGAAGCATTTATAATCCCATCCTTCTCAAAACAGAGCCTTGGGAGGGTTTTTTCGATGAAAATGAAACATTGGTCTGCAGAGGAGACTAGTTTTTTGCATGGCTTTTGTTGCTAAGGTACCTGAGTCATTTGAAGCTAGAGAAATGAGAGGATAACCTAAGCCTAACTTATCCATGGAGGAATGCTGGCTGTCCCTCTGACAGGACACAGCCATCAAGGCTAAGGGCTGATTACCTAGGAGTGGTGTCCCTAAAGTGGGCCAAACAGGAGAAAGGGAACCACTTCTGCCCAGTGAATTTATTCTTACTTTAGTAAAGTGGTGACCCTTCAAAAAGACTGTAACAAATATTACCAATGTTATTGTTTATAGTAAGCTTATGATCATATGAAGATATGTAAAATTTATTTCTGAACTGAGTTTGGTATTATTAGATGCCTTTGGGAACCTGTAAATGCCAAGATGCTATAGTTTACCAAGGAAGGTGAGAGAGGTTCTATGGGCCAAGATCAATGTAATTCTGGTGAATATGAATGGAAAAGTAATTGACATGACATAAAATACAGGGATTTCTTTAAGCATTACTGAGCAGGACAAGAACAGTAAAAACAGTTCTGTAGAAGCTTTTCCACTCAGGAAAGAGAGTTACCATCTATGTTCAAATCACATATCCCAATTGGTAGTGGCATTTCTTATCCTTACTGAAGTTCATAAACCATGCCCAGAAGCTGGATTGCAATTAAAAACAGTGGTTACCTGAGAGCAGTGTGACACTGAAATATTTACCTTAAACCCACTTCACTGGTAATATAAGTGACACAATGGAAGCCACCCTGTGTTTCCACTATATCCCTATTATAAACACTGCTATCGATCAACACAGATAACATAACTCAGCTGATAGAATTGCATTGAGTTTTCCTGGATGGTTCCTGTTTTAGCAAGTAAATGTGGGAGTGTGTGTCTGTGTGTTGAGGGCATTTCTGCTGCTACCTGTTTCTGTCTTGCCCTAGTGATAACACAGCAAGAACTGATCCCAGGCATGTTCAAGTTAGTCGAGTGAGAAGTGTGTTTGCTCTAACAGATGTTTCTTCAGACATTAAGGTCATTTTAACATTCTTCAAGGCAGTGCTGTGCAGATAGCTGAACTAACTCCAGCTGAGATAGCTTCAAAATCCATCAACTCAGCACCATGCCAGGACTAATTAGCCCAAAGGTAGAACCATGCAGACACAGTCAGATTACTCTAATTTCCTAAAAGGTAGTCCATGGAGACATACTTGCTTGTTTAAAGCCAGTTTAGTTATCTGGATTACCACAATGTAATGCACAACTCTGACATGTTTTAAGAGGCCTAATATATTGATATCTTCTGTAATACAGCCACTGGCAACTATCTCATTTGTAGCAATTTTATACATCAGGTCACAAAAATATAACTTCATTTTATTTTAGGTTTCCTAAGGAATAGCTAGAATCCTGATATTCAACAGAAAATACCTTTGTCATATATAAAAATGTTACTGTCAGTTCTAGTGTTTTGTTGATTTTACATTCATATATTCATAGAATATTATCCTTAATACTTACAGCTCTCTACCATTTACTATGATTACAAATTTAGACTCTAATTTTTTTCCTAGCTTAGTACGTTAATTTTGTTCATTAGTCTTCCAGCCTTGCATCAAAAATTAGCAATTAATTTTTGTTTAAAAGAATCTTAAAAACATTCTATATCTTTTATATGTAAAAAGAATTAAAATATTAAGCTAATTAACTGGTTTACCTTGATGTGCATATGTGCAATGCTTGATAATGTAGACAAATGATTGTCCCTGGGCAATAGTGAAAGCAAAGGCAAGATGAGTCCTCTCCGTCGCCTGCATAGTTGGGGTCAGCTACAGGGGCAGCAGAGGCTTCTGAGGAGCACAGGAGTGGTGTGAATGAGGTTGTCACATTCTGGAGTTGAAGGAACCATGTCACCTTTGGGAGCAGAAGTAGGGCAGGGGTGATGCTCTGACTGTACACAGACCCTCCAAATCTCCCCTTGGACCAATGTATTGACTCTCTCACTGTCTCCTCTAATGCCCTCAACAAGCATGACTTTTACCAGCTACTGGGGGAACTGCACTGAAAATGTTATCAATTGCCTGTGGCATCTATATATCTGGGTCTTTATGGCTCTGGAAAAGCAACAGCCACTCTTGCCACAAATGCAAACTTCACTCCTTCCCCTCTACTTTTTGCTTCTACACTTCCTACCAGATTGGTGTCAATGGCTTCTCTGAGCATATCTACCAGATTTTTAACTCATTAAAAGTATGCTAGCCCCCTATATTGTGAAAATTGTCATCCTGACATGGTTGCCATCAGACTCAGGTTTCGCATAACAGAGACACATTCCTTGAATCTCAGAAGGCTCAAAGCCTGTTACTCTATGCCAACAATGTAGAGTTGTGATGCCTTAGTGTGCATTTAAAATGCAATTTGTGCTAATTCCCTGTCTTCTGTTTATTCTGTTTTCTGAGTCTGTGCAGTGTTTTCGTATTTTAGAATTTGCTTGAGTAGCTCTTCTACTTTAAAACTGAGCTTATCTCTAAATGTTTATGATGATTTTTTATTTTAATAATTTAGTCCATAAAGCTAAAATAAATAGAAGCAATCCCATATTTACCTTTTAGGAGTCTGAGAATTTTTACTCATGCACTTAAGAAAAGGCAGGAGAGTAATATTTTGGATGGCCTTTTAATCTAAATCGGGTTATTTTATTTATCATAAACTCAGAATTTATATAAAGATGCAAATTTGAAGTCACGTTTCTTCATCCTTTTCTAGGAAAGAGTTAAGTATCAGAACATGTTAAATGGTGTTTAATGGCTGAGTGCCTTGACCTCGTCTGGGACAGACAAGGCAAGAACTATGCACAGTGAACATCTATAATCAGCCTGGAACTCCTGTTAATACAGCAGGTGTTTATGTCTACCACTGTGGAAAGTGCCAGACCACACAATGATGACTAGGGAAAAATGCTCTGCTGGCAAACCTTTCTTTCACTGTGCAGTTTTCTCTTTCAAACTGACATATTATTCAGAAAACTTCAAAGTCTTTTTATAGGTACTTTATTATATTTTAGTATGAAAACCACATAATTTGTGTGCATCTTTAAAATGAGTAATCTTAGCACAGTTGAGGATTTAATGCTTTTAAAAATTGGCAGTGGATTCATGGGAGCTTGAAATGACTTATAAAGAAAGTAAATTCATCATTTAGAAATTCTCACTGTAAATCTGACTAAAGAAATTAAGTCCTGTAGATAAATGTTTTGACTCATAGTGTCTACCCTGAAGAAAGAATAGGGCCAAAATGCTTGTCTAGAAAATTGTGGGTTTTCTTGCGGTTACCCTAAATCAAGTTCACATGTTTGCACTGTTCAGTATTCTGTTTCCTTTCGGTACCTTCACAACGACTTCACTTGGCATGCCTGGTGCAAATTAAAACAAAAACACTTGCATAGTGTTACTATGGCAGTGCTTATGAGCAGGAAAAATTTGGAATAGCTTTTCCTGAAGGTAGGATGTGGTTCTGTAGTCAAGTGCAGGACAAACTGATATTTAACTGAGTTGGACAGTAACCTCCAATTTATCAAAGCAACTTAAAGCTTTAAATTACCAATCAGTGCTGAATGGATTTACTCTTGTTGATGTGAAAGCCAGAAGCTAAGCTGATGGGTGACACCTCTTCAACCCTCTTACATACTGACATCTTATTTAAAAAGAGGGATACAGCTATTTAAGAGCACAAACAAATGAAATTTGGGATATTTACAGTGTCAGTATAGCACAGATGAGTACATGGAAAGGAAATCAGGAAAATTTGCTTGAAGGAATAACACTGAGAAACTTAGTCAGATCTTAAAATCAAGTGTCCTAAAAAAGCAGGAAAAAAGATATTATCACTTGCCACATACTGAAAAAAGCAAACCCACAAGCAGTATTTTAATTTTTTCATAATTTATTCTCTGTATTTTTGAAAGGATAATGGAAAAAAAGTTTAAAGAAAATGACAGTTAAATATCTATTTTTATTATTATGTGGATCATTTAAGATTCTTAACAGATTCCAGTTGATGCAATATTCTAACATCAAGGTTCCTCAAAATAGTCAAATTGTTACATTATCCTTAACATACAGAATCGTTTTTATCTAAGTTATAATTTTATTAATCAATGGTAGCAAGGTGTGATCTTACATGTTGAGTACAGATCTTCTAAAATTGTCTCACAGCCCTCTGTTCTTGAGCCTATTTCTCTCTATATTCTCTGTTAGTTGTAAGGCAGCTTAGTCTGAGATCAACAGTTCCTGTTTTGGGACGCTGCCTGGAACACAAGGTAATATCACAATTCAAAGCAAAACAGAATAACCTCATCTGTGCTACATTTGATACTCTTTGGATGAGTGTTTTCTGCAAGAATTCTGAAGATTCTTAGACCTAAAGAAACTCTCTAGAAGCTATAGAAAACTTTATTATCACCAAAAGAATTATTCATTTGTTAAGAGGAAGGGAGTCGTTTCAGGAGCACTGCAGAGAAAATAGAAAAAGAGCATGGAGGGAATGTGAAGGGCATAGCTGAGGATGTAGAGGGCAATGATGCGGAGATGTTCTTGGATAATGTGCTGACAGAACAGGTTACTGGGAGAATTACACTGAACACAGAGAGAGCACCAGCTGTGTTCAGGTGACTGAGGGCATAGGGCATGAATCCATAGGAAAACATGCTTCTTTAACTGTTATTCACAAACAGTTTTTCCCCCTCTAAGGTGACAGGACTCCAATCCTTGATTTATTGTTTTTTTGGTTTTTCAATTTTTAAAATTTATTTACTGCATAGGTCTTTTGCAATATGGAAATTGCTGGAGGAGGATGGACAGTTATACAGCATCGAGAAGATGGGAGTGTGGATTTTCAGAAAAGCTGGAAAGAATACAAAATGGTAAGGTGAAAAAGTGTGCAATAGCTGTACAACTCATACAAGTGTCAGATTCCAAATACTATTGTCTTAAGTAGATAGTTCTGCCTATAGTGACGTGGTGTGGTCCTGCAGTCTTTTATAACTTTTATGACTTTTAGACCTTTTGTCATGTCTATTACTATTGAAAATCATAATATCCTTTTTACTCAGTTATGTGAGTATTATTTCCCATGGCTTAGAGCTTCTTTCAGATCAGAAACTGAGATATATAAAATGAGGTGAGGACAAGGCCAGAATTCTGCCGTCTGTCTTCCTAAAGTTTGGACTTGCTGTGACATTAGAGGATAATAGGCATGTGATGATGTTCCTAAAGCCTGAATGTTTTCAGATCAGGGAAACTCCTTCAGAACTTGGAATACCACAGATAAGAACAAAAATTTTTACTGAGGTTTATCATAAGTCACACAGGACCTCTGCCAATCAAGTTCTTGTACTGGAAATGTTGGTACTTCAAATAGGACTACAAGAAATTAAATAAGTTGCTAAATTAAAGATGACATGATTTCAAACAATCTGTTGCTCCTTTGTCAACTCAAAAGTCTTACTTCAATCTAAATAACTTCTCATTTTTTCTCATTTGCTACCTGTTCATACTTTCTGACACAGAGTCCCTTTCTGTGAGTCCCTGAGGACTGGCTTGGACTTCAATGACATTCCTATTGAAGTTTTCAGTACTGTTATCAGCTCAGTAGAGAAAAGTATTTTTCCTACAGTTTATGAAAAGCACTTAATGAAGAGAGTATTTTAAATGTTTAAAAAGAGAAAAAAGTTCAGTTCAGTAGAAATTTCTATGGGAAAAAGTTCTGTTGCAGAACTTAATATTTCAAAAATAAACATAATATCATTATTGAGGCAAAATCTAATTTTGGATTTTATGGATGCTTCCTTTTCAATCTTTTTATATTACTTGAAAATATAAACTATAAATTATAAAAAATAATTATTTGGGTCAGACCCCTGCTCCTATGGATAACTAGAGGATATAGTCTGTTTCATAATAAATGTCAACTAAAAGTTATAGTAAAATGACAAAAAAATATTTTTGAATAAAATTTCAAAATTAGAAATATTTTCAGACTTCATAATATTTCAATTTACCAGAAAACTTGAAAGCTGTTTTACTGAATTTTAGTTCAGAATCAAATAAAATATAAAGCATATAAAGCATATTATAGGGGATTCAAAATTTGAAGATTCTACCATTTTTACTTACAAGGAAATTAGAATTTGTATGTGCAGCCAAAGTAATTCTCTACACATGGACAGTTTTAATTTATGCATATCACATTGAGATTTTCTGGTTTTATCTCCTGTGCTTTTTCTTAGACAGTTAAATAAATATAGCCCTTCTTTGTAAAGTTTGCCCATGTGGCTTTTTTTCATATATATCCCTTCACTTAGTCAACCATTTTCCTCTACAATAGTGTGAGCCTGTTCAGGATTAGATTACATTAGTTTTGTCTAGTTCAAGGAGTCTGAAAAATTTTTATGATACAGTATTCTAAGTAATAATTTTCTTCCACGAAATAAAAAGAATCTGTTTTGGACTTTCATTGATAGCTTATCCTATAAGTCATGAAACAAGATGGGACTTAGGCTTGCTCTGCTTCTATGAACCATTTACCAAAGTAACTGTCTTATGTCCCCTTCAGTGGTAATCATATAACACCAAATATGGAATGTTGAGTGATAGAGGCTGATGGATATTCTGTGTATTACTGGAATATGAGAGAGTCTGAGCTTCATGGCAATAACACCACTGATTTAATTTGTTGATTGTTCAGAGAGAGTGTATGGTGTCTACTGGACCACATCCCCTCTTGTTCCTGATGCATCTACCTGGTGTTTCTTCCAATGGAAACTGGGTTGTGTGGTGGGGAACACAACAGGACCTAGTTTTACTTGGAGTGGTTGACCTTAATATGCATTCTATCAGCCCATAGTTCAGATACAGCTTTCCAGATTTGTTAAGAGATTCTTCTTGTGTTTGAATCTAATAATTTCAGCATAATATGATAACAGCAGTAGTAAGTCTCTAGGGCCTCTTTTATTTTCAGTGCATTTAGTTCTTATTGGAAAAGAAACTGGAAAATTGTCGGAGTTTTTAAGTTACGAGAAAGTACTGATTGCCAGCTTCTGAGCTGGACAGGAACTCAGGCCACCAATCTGCTCTACTGCTAGAGCTCTCACAAGTTATTGACTGTTCCAGTTTCACGAGGCCACTCAGATATGCTCTGACTCTAAGCTGAGATTCTTACAGCAGTTTACTTGGAAAGGGTGCACATGGAGTAATATCTGGTTACATGGAAGTACTTCAATTCCTATTCCAGCCACCAACACAGGAAACAGGTTAAATCAGAGATAAAGTAGCTGTAACTCCTTTGAAAGTAGGAAGTATACAACTCAATCCACATACATAGATTGCCACAAAGTCAGTGCTGCTACAGCAACAGTGGTATCAATATTTCCTCCTGGATCTTTTGGCTCCATTTCCACTGGCATTCCATCTCCCCTCTGGCAAATAAAGCTACACTTTCTCTTGTATCTAAACCAATGGGCAATGAATACAAAACCTTTTCTGCAGATTAACTTTTAGACATGATTGGTTATGGTGTCTTCTTGCTTAGACCCCTATATGTGCTTACCATATCCTTCAGTTTTGTTACTAGTCTTACACAGTGCAGGGTACTTTGTACCTTTGCTTCTAAGAACTTGTTTCTGACTATGAAATCTCTTGTGCCACTTCAGTTTTGTGTATTCAATAGTAATTGAAGTAAATTCAGAGGAAACCCCTCAAGTTCATCCTCCTATCCTTTTCTTATCAGTATCTACTACATCTGTTCTGTCATGTTTTGCAGTGTATTTTCTCTTACGCTGTTTTTTGCTTATCAGAAAAAAAAAAAATTAAGTGGAACAATGAATAATTTCTTTAACAGCAGGTAAGGTCATCCTGAAACAAGTTTCAACCATTTTTCATACTTTCTTGCCTGAAGATGGAATGTAAAACACTCTTAAGAGTTTAGAGCAGAGTATAATTTTAAAAAGTGTTGCCATCTGCAAACCTAAGACCCTTTTAGAAGGTGGGTTTTCCACAAGCTTACTTTCTAAAACACAGTTTCTGGCACTTATTAGGCAGTCATTAGAAATAATGAAATCCAAGTAAATGATTAACTCATGTGCTAACTTGACTATTGAGTCTTCTTGATCATTTTCCAGTTTTCAGTTCTTGGATGAATGCACCTTTCCCAGTGACTGTCTCCATTTTTGCCAAATTAGGTGATGGAGTATTGGATTCCCTATGCTCTAGCCTTTTATCATACCTAGTTTAATAATTCCCATGAAATTCACAGAATTTATTCCACACTTGATAGCACAACATTCGCTATCAGTTTCCTAGGGGGGCTTCTCAGGGTTCATGTCTATTGTGGGCTTCCTCAGACCGTTAAAATTCTTTTCTTACTTTCTGTCATTGGAGAAAAACTCTCAATAGGTATTTGAAATTGCGTGCCTTGGCCAGCTCACAACAATCCTTTTTCTAGCCAGGTTTGTTTTTTTTCACTGCATGTCAGTATTTAATTGAACTGCCTGTCTTAATTGCTACAGTATTGCTATTTTCCTTTCTCTGATGAAAGAAAGCTTTCACATTCTTAATTATTCATATTGTCATGAGCTAGATTAGGATCACTTGTACATAGTAGAGTTGAATTTCTAAGCTTTATGGCAACAACTTCCTACACTACTGACCAGGAGCTATTTTTTTTTTTTCCTATCTTTGAGGCAAAACTGATTTTCAGAAGTAAATTCCACATTCTTTTATTTTCCTACTCCTGATTAACATCTAAGAGTCCAACAACAGTTCAGTGCTTAAAACAAGTCTGTTGCCAACTTATTTCAGAAGTTATCAACAGTATTTGTGCGTGCTTGAAGAGCACAAAATCTAGAAAACCTACAAAACCCCTTACATTTCTGTTGAGTTTTCTTCTTTTTTTATTCACCTTAAAGCTGTTGGGTCAAATTGATGGCTGTCTCCATAGTGGCAATATGGTATAACAAGAGAGCAGGATAATTTATGCTCTCCTATGGCTTAAGTTCTTCACAGACTGAGAGACAGACCACAGATGCTTTCTGAGGAAGTATACCTGGATGCAATTCTAATGGGTTATCTGTTATATGCTGTTATCTGGAATAATCTGTCTTTCCTCTGAGCCTCAATGAATTTTAGCTAGCATGACAAGTCTGGGGATCTATGTCTTCTGCTTACTTAAAAGACAGCTGAACACCTCTTTGGACTGTAAGTCTTTGATTTCCATCTAGGCCAGGATGGTCTTTTCCCCTTTTGACATATTTCCCACAGCTCACTTCTGTGTGTAAGTTCTTGTATGGGCATCGGTCTCACTCGTATCCTGCAAGACGTTCTTGTTTGTGACAGTCACATTGTTGGTGACCTCATGTTTTCATCCCACTAGTCCTTGCAAGTCCTACATGCCTGAATTATACACAAGAGCTACTATTCCAGCAAAGATTTTATTTCTTAGTGCCATTGTTCAGTTCATTCTGAAAACTTCCAGATGTTACTTATATTAAAATTTTATTTGCAAATTATTCAATTGTGTTTTAGAATGTGTCCTCCTAATTCTTTTCATGGTTTTAAGCCTTATTTTAATTTCCTTTATGAAAGTTTTAGTTCCAGTTTTCAGTTTTGTTATCATTCTTCCTCCCCACCTTTCTTGTCTTTAAACTCTGACGGGTTTTTTTTGTTCCTTATTGCATCAGTAGCAGAAGTAAGTTGCATATTTTTCTCATTCAAAAAAGGTCTTCACCATTTTGTGAAGTTAATATTGTGTTTGTCTTGAACAAAGAGATGAAAACTCAAGCTGTTGTACTGTTTCCTCTTGGAGCATTAATTGATGATGGATATTTCTTTGCTGTAGTTTTATCCATTTAAAAACAGTGTCCAGGTTCTTTTTTCACCCCAAAAACTTGAAGAATCAAATAACTACAGACAGACCTCCAACCTCCTTCAATCATTAGACTACCATGTTCATCACTTTCTTTTTAAAGTGAGAGGATGACTGCATAAAAATGTAGATGGCAGATTTTAGAATTGTTTTTGTAGGCTTCTTCATTCTGGTTCCACTATTTTGCTACAAAATAACTTCAGATGTGGGTGGATCTTTTAAGCAAAAATTACATAAAGCATATGACTTGGATGAGAAGAATGTTCTTGACAGAAAAAATAAACTTGCTCATAATTTGGAAGCTCATATTGTGGAAACAATATCTTCCATAATTCTCAGCTTTGTTAAAGCTAGATACTAAGAATTAATTTTGAATCCTTTTCTGGGTTATAAGTATTTAAAGTATTTTATGCCTTGTTATGGCTATGAAATCTTTGCACTTCTTGCATTGACAGCCATACTCCTGTGTTGTTTAGAAGAGAACTCTAACAGCATCAAACAGCTCTGAGGGTGGTAACACTGAGTTTTCAGCAACTATTCCACATTAAATGGAATTGTGAAAAACTCATTTTATGGATCTTCATTGATGCCAAACTTTTTCCTAAAGACTAAAGAAAAGAGATTGCTGGGAGCCAAAAAATATATTCCACTGTCAGCATATGATGCAGCTTCCTGGGTTCACAGGATGGCAAGTACTGAAGTAGCCACTGAAACTGGCTTCACCTAACTTCTACTAGGGGGATTAAAGAAGATGTTTCTGTTGTTCACAGGAATTAAAACACTCATCAGCTTTTCAGTTAATGATTTCAAATTTTGATAGGAATTTAAAATTAGAAAACTTTTATCATCATGTGAAAATGGATACACACATACTAGACAGAGATTTCTCACTACCAACAAGCCTGTGGGTTTATGACAATAAGTAGTTTCCTCCATTGATTTTGAAATGAGCTATATTCAAGCTGTCTATTTTCAGGTCACAAACAGTAAGAGGCATACAAAGGCAAAGCAATGAAATATTACATTTAATGTTCATATGGTCAGATGTGTAAAAATTAAAGTATGATTGTTGATTGATCTCACATGGACATCAATTTTCACTTTCACTGTTATTACCCTCAAATGTTTTGGCTAAGAAGGATCCCTCCAAGTGCAAACATATGCAGCTGTTCTGGATAGATAGCTCTTTAGTTTTTTCTAATAAGAACCCATGTCCTTCTTCTAATGAGAACTTCAGTGTTTCACTGTTTTGCACAGGAGGGATCCAATGGATGGGGATTCTCCTCCTATTTGACTCATTCCTTCTTTCTCACTTACTAGGTCATTCCTTTATGACTATACTAGGTCATTGAACAGGGCTAAAGCCTGTGTATATGAACAGTCTTGTGACACAAGATCCCCATCGTTAACTTTAGTGGGGTTTTGATCTGACTCAACTGCATTCCACAAATAATACAGTAAAGCAGTGAGGAATAATGGGCTGTTCTCAAATGGCAGTTGGCACAGGGCTGCTTTGGTTTTACACCCAAGACGGTTTTCTTGTTAGCACAGGAGCTTTTCTGTTTTGGTTTCTTATGTCAAGAAGAGCAGCCCCCAAGAAGGGCTGTTCAGGGCACTCTTCACAGCTTCTTCGTCCCCCTGTGGCTTAGTGAAACACTTGCGAGGGAAAGAATTATTATTTCAAAGAACTTGGAGAAGCATTTTGAAGAAAACCTGGGAATAGGAAAGGAATGCAAAAAGTTTTCTGGAAGGAGGAGAGCCTACATCCGTCCATCTATCTGGTACCTGGAGATGAATCCCATAATTTCATCAGAAACAGCTTCATGTTTTTTTCCCTGCCAGTAACATGAAGTAGTTTATAAAGTTCCTTGAGATACCAGCATGGTCCCTGCTGCAAAAGTGAAAGATTTGAGAACAGTATGGACCCATGATAAAGGGGAAAACCTGGGAATTCATGTCTTTGGAAAAGACAGAAGTCACATTGCTTCTGCAGTGTAAACAAACTAGACAGGTTGAGAGTCATCTTGATGTTGAATTAATATGTTGAATGAATGACCTATAAGAGTGAGTTATGAGTTCAGTGAGATATAAAAGGCACACTTAAGACATGTATAATTCTATAACAAATATATTCTTTATGATAGTATGCTTCAAAGTTGTAAGTTTCTTACATCTGAAAAAAAAACATTTACTTCAAGGCACTAGGGTAAAAGGCATGGAACTAAATTTTTGCTTTCACACATTACCAAGTAATTTGGATATAAGGAAATGATTTTTACTGACTGGAATGTGTATTAAGATATTATGTGAGTAACGCCTTTCATAGAGACCCACCCTTCTGTGATAAAGAATGGCATCTCATGCTAGTTTAATAAAAAGTCACTTCTTACTGCAACTGCTACACAGATAATTGTGACTTTCATCAGTGTTATAAAAATAGGCAGCATGTTCTCAGCTTCTCCTGAGGTCTAAATCCAGCGTGTCCAATAGAGATAGACATGATATCAAAGTGGTGAGAGACATACCCAGTTTTATAAGAGCATGCTTATGGAACTCTTTTGGTCCTGATCAAGGCTTAATCTGCAGTGTACAATTCAAAAGAA
The DNA here is from genome assembly GCA_035047845.1 of Dendrocincla fuliginosa. Taxonomy (NCBI): domain Eukaryota; kingdom Metazoa; phylum Chordata; class Aves; order Passeriformes; family Dendrocolaptidae; genus Dendrocincla; species Dendrocincla fuliginosa. Next base: position 133,238,444 of record JAWWMO010000083.1, on the reverse strand, counting down.
TGATTTAAGGAAGAAAGAATGAAAGAATATTTTTTTCAGAGAGGGTTGGATCCCCAGACTGGGTATCAGAGATGTTACTTCACAAGGAAACATCTTTATTTTGGGGAATATTTTTGGACATAAAACTAAACACAATTTTGTGTTGGAACACAGCTGTGTTTTAAATGTTTTACACTCAGCGCAGCCTTTCCTATGCAAGCATTACTGGATAACATCAATTTCAAGTGTTGTATTGACACGTGGCTGTATACTTGTTCCTACTTTGCCACCAGTGTTTCAGTTTAACATCAGTAATGTATACTGATAAAACTCATGGTCTTCCAAAGACTGTTACTTAATAAATTTTAATTTTTATTTAATTTAATAAATTAATTAATTTAATTTTAATTAATGTAATGATATAAAATAATTTAGATTAATTAAGCTAATAGCCTGTAGAAACGATGAGAAAGATTAATGTCATTAAAGAATCTTTCTAACCAAAAGATGGAAACACTATTTTAGGAGATCCAGGTGAGATTCTGTGAGGTTGTTTTCATAATTTGTGACTCGAAAATTTAGTAGAATTGTAGCAGAGGTGTTCTCAAATGACAGGTGTGCGCTCTCATACTAGAACAGCATTCACTTCAGGGAGGAGCATCTGCTGTCTGATCTGCTCTATTTGGAACTTACTGGAGCAGCTCTTCACTTGGGGGCTTGTGTTGAATTAGAACTGTAACTTCTCAACTCTGATGTCAGTCATCTTCTATCTTTGTTCAACTCTTTTGTGTAGCAGCTGACCCTAGGCAAAAGATTCAAAAGCAACCCATAAGTTTTATGCTTGGTCTATTTAGATAGATTATGGGACTGAAATTCAAGTCCCTGCTCAAACTCACATGCAGACTCCTGGTCTTTGGTGCAGGATCTATGCTCCTAGTAATGCCCATCTTTGCTATTTGGGATTTTTCAGTGTATTGGAAAAAGATAATTAAGTATTTCTTTTTGCATGAAATGAAATGAAATAAATGAAATAATGAAATGAAATAAAAATACTATTTTTAAGACTTTTCTTGCATTTCAAATTTTTAGGCTTAAAATATATAATTTATTTCTTTGTAAATTATAAAACAAAGTTATCTTAAGGCCAAAATTTATCTTTCTTAGATGATATACGAAAAATGAGTTTTCTTTAAAACATACCCGTCTCCCTGGGTTGCATTTATTAGGAGTCATGCTGTCTGTCCATTCCTAGGATCCACTTGTCCTAGAGTGGGAATGGGAGAGAGGCTCTCAATGTAATTGGTCTCAATAAGAAACACTCTCCTATTTTTAGTTAAATAGCACGGAATTAGATTGAAATCCAGGCCTGAAGAGGACTGGTTGTTTTATATGTGGGATATGTACGTAGGAAATTGAGCTGTTTTGGGCCCATTGCCTATCCAGAGGTAACTTTTGTGCAAGGTTTGCACTACAAAGATGCATTCTGTCACTGTGATTCTTTTTCATTGGGAATTTTGATACTCTGTGTGTGTTTGAGAAGGAAAAAGTAAAAAGTGAACCTAATTTCTGTATGTCTACTAATATATTTGGTCTAGAAGGAAGTGCAAGAGCCTGAATTGCTGCAGGTTATGTACAAGGTTTTGAGACACACTTTTTAACTTGGAATGATGTTACAGAAATTTGGCTCTTCATTTAATCTGACAATAGCTTGGGTTTTGTTTTAGTTTTTGGAGAACTGGTTTCAATCTAAATATATGTTTTTAAAACTTGCAAAGAAATATTTGTTAACATTTCCTTGGAAAAAGAATCTGAATAATTAACAATGTTTTCCCATATTCTTTTTAAGTAAACACATTTGTTGTCTGAGAAAATGGAAGTAATTTCTATAGACCACATCTTCATTTCACATAATGTCATGAATAATTCAATGTGATGGAAATTAAAATATACAAGTATACAAAAAATATACAAACCTTTTCTAGAAATCATCTCCTTAAACAAAATCCATTCCACCCGCTCAGCTAAGGCAAAGAGATCTAAATATTTTTTATGGCTTCTGGAAATTCATTGCTGATGTAAGACCCTGAATATCTGCTTTGTTCAGTGAATAGTCTGACAGAAGATGAACCAATAGGATATACTGACTGTGTCTGGTTTCAATTTTTGTCTATAAAAAGTCAAAGCTTCCTGTGAGCATTATCAGGCAAAATAAACAGAGAGAAATGACTGTTTGATGAATCTGTAGCAACACAATTCAAACAGAATACCCCCATATATTTTGCCAAAGTTAATAAAAATCTTTTACACCCTACTTATTATTTTTGAATAAGTATCAACTTTGTAAGGGCATTTTTAAAACCAGTATTGAATTCTATTTCTTTGTTTTTCAAGACTACTTTAGTAGTTTTGATTCTGGTAACCACCATGCAATCGGAAATAAGCTGATGTCATCTAGAGTAAATATTGTAGAGTCATGTGTTTTTGTCTTTGATTCCTGGGTTGAAGCACTATAATCCATACAAAAGAATAACAAATTACGGAATTTACTATATATTTATAAAGCACCAGAAAACACCTTTGCTTCATCCTAGCACATAAATGAGTTTAAAATTGTCAGTGACATTCTGTAATACGCGGTTTGATTTTTTTTCTCTGAAAGCAAATGTTATCACATCTACAAGAACAATCTACTCTCAATGTAGTACAAAACGTCGCCTTATTCCTTGATGAAAAAGCTTGGATAAGAACCAAAATTACTAATTATTTGTGATTTTTATGTCTTATTTCAGGTCAATCTTTGCCAAAGTATGATCTTAATGCAATTTTCAGGAGCAAAAATATAATTTTTTTCAGTTTGTGAAGAATAAAAGGAAACATTATAATAATCTATGTTAGGTCAGTGCAAAGATTTGTGTATCCTGGTTGTGACTAGCAGTGAACAGTTAAGAAAGTGTATTATAATAATGCAAGTGTACTTCCCTACTTTATTCTCGCAGCTTCCATGGAGTGCTAGTGAGGAAAATGAAGGAGAATTCTGAGAACTTTTGGAAATTTCTGGCTTTTCCCTATTACATTAAGCACTCTTTTGGGAACTTAAAGCCCCTGATTTGCCAGTCATCCCAAAATATGCAAATTTCTAGGGAAAAGCAAATTGAGTATTTTTGGAATAGAAAGTAAAGTTTAAAGAATTAATCTCTCTGTTTGGAAACATTTAATGAACAAAATATAGAAAGATAATGGCAAAATAGTGTCTTTTAGTAATTGGCGATGCAATTTTGGAACAGTGCTTATGACCCGCTGGGTTTCAGAGGGACTTAAAATGTAGTTAACTGCAAACACATTCATGAAATACAGATGTTCATTTTCCTAATGGACTGATAGCTGAGGATGACTTGGATCACCTCATGTACTTCCTTGAGTTTAGGCATAAAACTTTAACACAAATAATTCTGGAAGGATTTTCTATAACGATATGAACGCAAAAACCGATGAGTGTGTTGACAATGTATTTGTGGACTGGGAAGCAAACACATTTAATGACAGCTATGGGCCTGCAATAGGTGACTCCTGATTATAAGTTTTAAGATTTAACTCTGTGCTCTAAGACATTCTCAAAACCAAACTTCTTGTCCACAGAAGATGACAAGCATTGTCTTAGGCCAGGCCGTGGGCATCTTATCACTTGGGGCCCCACAGATCTGAGCAGCAGTATAAACCTAAATGATATAGTGTAAACTAAAATGTTTAGTTTTCATTACTGAATTTTAATTAATGATCAATTACTGAATTCTCTCATGAACAGCAAAATTAATGACTTCTGCTTTTCTGTGGATTTTTGTCCTGTGCCCCACGTAGAGCTCCCATTCTTATTACTGATAATCTCCTGAGTCCTGATCGTTTTCTAAGATTCTCTGTGGCAAAAGCTTGAGTTCCCCTTTTATGTCCCTCAAATCTCTCCCAGATGTCTAAGGATCCTCTGAGGCAATACGTGCTCAGCATCTGCACTTGGCTGGCTACTCTGTGTCTGCTTATAGGCAATTGGAATAGGCAACTGCTTCAGCCTTTCTCCCGGCAGCTACTCATCACAGACACCAGTTCTTCTGAAACCTTGTTGAACTTTAAATTTGCTTGACTTTTAACCCAACCTCAAAAATGTTCAAAAAATATTGCGCAAAAAAATTTTCTGGATGAGAAAAGAAAAAAAAAATTGTATTTGAAGATAAAATTCTGAAATGCACTTTGAAAGCTAAAGATCTTGAAGGTAAATCAAAAGAACCAGGCACAATCATTTTCTTTGCCAGCCTCTGGGTTGGGAATGGAAACACAAAATTAAATAATGGGTTTTTTGTGGGGGATGGGGGGTGGCTAATATTATATCATTCTTTTCTGCACACAAAAGCTTACACATCCCAACAAAGTAGTAGTGTTCTTGTAGTAGAGACAGTATGTAAGATATAAGAAAGGAGAGCTTCGCAGTTATGAAGTTAGTCAAAGTATCTGGAAAATCCAGCACAGACACAAGTCTTTCTTCAGCTCTGAAACATAGGCAGTAAACTGCAGCCTAAATACAGCCTGGAAACAGTTGAGTTTGGCATAATAAAATTGTACCCAAAGAAACAGTTGCCAGCTCTCTGCTTACAGAAAGGTACAGATTCTCTCTGGTTTAGATCTATGAAAGCTTTGAGTGCCTGTTTGTTTGTTTATTTATTTCCAGCCATATTAGGTGTTTAATAAAGTAGACTACTTCTCCCTAAAAACATTCTTCAGAGCTATATTTTATATCTCACTTACTTCCTTGGTTGCATTTCTGATTTGAGTTTCAGCATTGTAGCCCCTTATAGTAGGATTCAATTTTTCATAGCTAATGTGGTGGCTTTCCTCAACTTTTTTTTTCTTTTTTTTAATATTCCTTCTGTTCCCCGTTGCTGCAGCTTCATTTCCTCTGCTCAGGAGAGCAAACCAACTAGTGATAAATTTTCATCTTAGTGTTATAACAGGTGTGAAAAGGAAGATGGAAGTGTAAATGTGAAGAATAAAAATTATTATTTGAGAATAACTATACATGGTGTCTGGAGGTTCTACAGAATACATATTGATTATACTTTTTTTTCCTCATTATTATTTTTCTGTGCTTGAAAATTATTTAGTTTGCCTAACTGGAAATAAGATCATGTGAAACATGAGGAGAACTAGGTGCCCATAATATTCTACTGCTGTTTATATTTCATTTTTAGAAAACAAAATTAGTACCTTCTCGTCTGCTTTAGGATAGTCTATGGGAACACTCCTAAATGTTTTTCAAGGCATGAAACATTCTAATTATCTTATTTCACCTCAGCAAGTAGAGAAAAATATAACTTTGTTGTAACCAAAAGCTTAGCCAATATGAGCTTTAGTGGACCACAAATGGAGTAAATAACTGTTAAAGCTGAGGTCTTCTCACAGATACTGATCTGCTGAGCAGGTCTTATATGCAGAAGGGGATTTTAAACTAAAAACCATCCTCCTTTGGTTGTGTCAGACACTTGATGGGAAAGGTATTGTCCATTCTTCTTCAAAGATTAAGACATGAGCTATCATCCAAGCTAGCTTGAATTCAGTGTATAATCTAGGCTAATTTAAACTCTTTTTAAACTTTTATAATGTATAGAAAAATTCTTTTTGAGTTTTCTTAATGATTACTGGGTCTCACACTGTATGAAATGTATTACAGGATGTGACTATGGTCAGTATTCATACTGACAGATGTGCAAATACATCATACTATTAATATCATGTAACTGTAAGATTATTTCCAACTGATAACCTCAACTGGCCTTTCAAATATCAGTTGAACTGCATGACATTCCTACATCTTACACATTAGCAAAGCCATTTTAGAGAAAGTCAAACTGAAGCACAGGAAGCTACGACCAGTAATTAGAATCTATAGGTAAAGTACAATGATGGTTTTATTATTGTATAAAGTACCAATTACACTAATTACATCTAGTTATTTTGCCAACTTTTTTTCTAGGGTTTTGGTAGCCCATCAGGTGAACATTGGCTGGGAAATGAATTTATCTTTGCAATAACAAGTCAGAGGCAATATTCTCTGAGAGTTGAATTAATGGACTGGGAAGGAAACCGGGCATATTCACAGTATGACAGATTTCACATAGGAAATGAAAAACAGAATTACAGGTAAGAATCTATTGAAATTCTTTTGACTCTGCTGAGTGATAAATATTGTTCATTGCTCACTTGTTAACTATGAGAAAGGACAATAATATGATACTGATTTTCATAGGAAGTGAATAAAAAAGGTAAAAATAAAACAGAAGTAACATTCTTCAGTAATGGAAGGATACAATTAACCTATCTGAGAGCAAGAGATCATATTGGCTGATAGAACTGCTAAAAATTATATAGCTTTTGCCATCAGAACTCAAAACTGATTGAATAGAAAAATATTTGTATTCTCCATTACATCCTGAAGGATTTCTACTTCAGAAGCATAAAACTGAAGCAACTAACATGGGAATAAAAGACTAAAAATGATGTTAAACCATCTGATATTTCCAGACTAAAAATTCAGTGTGAATAAGGAGGAAGAACAGAATACTGGATCTTATTATGAGGGAATAAAATACAAAATGTTTTTCAGTAATATTTTCTGCCCTACTTTGTTTCAAGATAAAAATGTAGGAAACTCACACAAGTTTATTGGGAAAAAAAAAAAAAAAAGAAAGAAAAAGAAACACCTTGGAGACACATGGATGACCTATGTAGCTGATTTTTTTTTTTTTTTTAATAATTGCTTCATCTGAACAGACAGTACAATGCTGGAAAAAGAAAAGGAAACCCAGAAATATATCTCAAATTATTTATTACAACACATCCAGTTAGCATAATATTCAAGAGAGAAACAAATGTATTGTAAACTCATTCTAGTCATAGCTTGTTAAACTAGGTTGAATTCAAGTAACATGATTCTCATAAATGCTGGTTGCCTCTCTCCTCCCAAGCCCCCAGAGAAATGGAAGTGAGAGCAATTTGTTCTTTCTGCTGACAGGACTCTGCCCAAGTTGGACACAAAATAGTGTCCCTGTCCTCTGGATCTTCTCAGGGGGAAGTACTGCATGGTGTAGAAGTGCAAAAGCTACATTTAGAAGTAATCAGTAGCTCTTGCTCTTGCATAAAGAAAGTGTATCTGTTATTACAAGAATGCATCCTATGATATAAAACCTCTTTATTTTGCTTGCCAGCATCACTGTCTGTGATAGAAGCAACTCTAGAAGGCTGGCTGAATAAAAACCTGATTATTGAGTCCTAAACAGCTGGCCACCCTTCAGAGAATGCTGTTTTCTCTTTATCTGAGGAGCTGCCATTAAGGAATTAAATGATTCCTCTGAAGTTCCCAAACTCCTGCTCTCAGTGCCCTTCCTTCACTATTGCCAGGCATTTGCCGTGTTTGCTTTCAATATCTCAAACACAGAACTGAAGATCTTTTCAAAACTTTAGTTGCTGTTATTTGAAATAATTTGCCAAACAAAGTAGATGCTCTCCTATTTTGGTAGTTCTTAGTATTTTCTTATAATGACCCACAATAAATCTTGTTTCTCTTAGCAAAAATAAGTCATTGTAAGCTGGCTAGACATGCATTAGTTTCAAATAATACAAGTTCACTAAGTAATAATAACCAGTAAAGAGGCAAATTTCTAAGCTGGTCTGGGCAGTGGATCAAGGTGATCTGAAACAGAGAAAGAGAATTGAAACGAAAAGTAGAGCTCAAGAAGTGGAACATCTTTAATTTATTCTACGGCAGCACCTTGTACATTTGGAAGACATGAAAACCATAAGCTTCCAGGTCTCATATTTGAATACAGAATTTTTTTTTAAAAAAAACAGCCAACCAAAAAATTAAAATACCATGAAGAGATAAAATTTGCTTTAGAAAAATTATGGAAAATCATTTTCATACTGTTTTTTGAAAATCCAGCTCCAACATTACACAAAGTTCGATTCAGTCTGGATAACTCCCAATTGGTGATTTCAGAAGGGTTCTGTTTTTTCTCTGGGTTGTTTGTATTCTCTTTACTACTTTTTATTAGCCTACACAATCTATGATTAAAAAGGGTAATGCTGAACATATGTAAGTTCAGATATACTTGTTTCTCTTTCAAAATGAGACAGCTTGGAAAGGCTCGCTGGGAATGCAGAATAAAATCTATTTATCCCAGATGATGACTAGGAAGAAGGTTGAGATGAGAAGGTGGATACTAAAGCAGTAAATGTATAAAGATAAATGATAACTAAAACAGGAAAATCAATGTTGCACCACATGTGAAAGTTTCAATAACAGTATCTAAGTGATTTATTTCTTTTAGAACATCCTTAGTTTTCTTATCTGCACAAGATGATTACACAGAGACTGTCTGTAAATATGATGAAAATATCTCTGTCAGTCCCTTTACAATCTTACACTGTGGCAGGAAAAATCTCCATCGAGTAGGAGGAGCCAGATATTGCAGATCTCCCATTTAATGCAGTGCTTATTAATTTAGTTAAGAACTATTCTTAGTGTTATGAAAACATGAGTTGAAAGAGAATCCTAGAAAACACGCAACCTCTCCTCTTTACCTGCGTAGACTCTGCCCAACCCACTCCTTTTTTTGTTGTTCTCCACTGTTTGATGTTCTTAGGAACTGTGTAGTTGTGACACACTGATGCTCGGAACTGTGTCCTCGGACCCTCCAGAATTAAACAGGAGGAGTAACCATGTGTTGGGACTTCAGGCACCACAGTTTATAATCCTACATATTAGTTAATGAAAACAGATATACTGATGCTGAATTTTGAATAGTGGTAATTTCATCCTGCACTTACATCTGGTTTTACTACTCAGGATACAGGAGAAGCACTTCCAAGCATAGTATGGAGTGGGGAATGGTGGAATTATAATTTTTAATTGGCTACTTGTATCTCAGAACCCTTAGGGAGATTTCATAGATACTCACCTCCCTATGACAATATATTTGGTATTTAGTCATTCTTTGATTTCTGTTGCTGAAATGACTCACTAACCTTGGTTATATCCATAGAGAAATATGATTAAATTATGAGATTGTGTTGCTCAACCGAGCAAGACATTGTTATCACTCTAGGTATACGTGAAACTGATGATGGACAGAGAACATCCTAACTTAACCTTCGTCCATCAGTGAATCATGGATATAAGGTGGTGGCTGACCTTTGATAGTTAAAATTAAGGAGAATGGACTTTATATCAGAACCAGCATGAGAAAGTTATTACAAAATTTTATGAGAAAGTGAAAGAGTAACAGATACATTATTAGCAGAACATGCAAGAGAGAAGTTTACAGGAGAATAAATTATGTAGAGAATAATCAGGTATATGAGTCCTCAGAGGCAACAATAATTTATTGCAAACAGGAGAGATAGTAAATGAAATTATTCAAATAATTTCAAACTACCGACATGATCTTGTGATTCCTACAAATCCAGCTAGCATGGTTTCCAAGCTCTCCAAAACATTGTGTTTCTCCCAGCTTTGCTTTGGGAAACCAAATCAGTTGCTCAATGTAAACTAACAGTTGTCAAACTTTATGGGACTTAGTAGCAGAAATTTTTTGGTTCACTGAGTACAGTACTGGACTTTTAGCTCTTGATTGATTAAAAGTTTGTATATTTAGTTTCAGCAATAGTATTATTTCTATCTTTTTTCTTAGGCAAATTAGGTAGGTAGTCTAGTCTGGTGCTAGAAGCCTTGATGTAGCGTTAATATTTGATTTTTTTTTCTTAACGTGGAGGCTATTGAGTAATTTGATTGCCATTGTTGAACTAGTGGTGGAATTTATTACAAAAAAAAACCCCTTATATTTCTGCAAAATAGAGAAAAATGTGTTTATTTGTTCAGTCTTTTAAATTGTAGTAATGAAATGCTGCAATAGGTAATAAAGTATTATTTGAGAGTACAAATTTTATGGGGACAGTTGGCTTTATGTATCTTTAATTAAAAAACATATTCCACATAATACTGCTGTTTCAGAAGCAGAACATAAACAGATCATTGCTACTTCCGCAGTGTGCAAAATCTCATTTTTAAATATTGCCACGGTTCTTTATTACCCAGGCTTTTCAGTGATGTCTTTGCTGTAAATAGCTTGTTTTCTTCTTGTGTCACTTGAGTTTTTCAGCTAAAACAGGGACTCATCCTGACTTATAAGTTTTTTGAACCATTTGCTTAACTTCTTCTATGTTATTTGTATCACAGTAAACGTTCAAAGAGTCTGTTCTCAAATGGGGAATAAAAAGTACACTGTGGGACATATAAGAAAGCTGCAGCAAAGCAAAAAAAATAAACACCGATCCTCATGAGACCCAGTCCTGTTCTCAGACCCCAATGCTTTTTTGCCAAATATGAAAACTTCAGAATAACTAAAAACATAGACATGGTACAAAAATGTAAGCCAATAGTAATTCACTTTTTTTGGAAGCTTAAAATTCAATTTTCAAGTCTATTTCGGAAGAAATATCCATGTAAAATCCTTTTAACAGACAGAGTGATAATTGTGGTATGCATACTTTCTATGACTTGAAAATATGTTTTGTGGTTTTCACCAAAAAATGGTATAAAGTGAATAATATGGAAAAATAATTTAGTATCTCTATGCATGTATAAATATCTCACTGAAAGAATTTTATTTTATTTAACAACACTGTCAGCCCAGTAATATTCCATGAATTCTAAATACTGAAAGTGCAAGGATTTGATCCAATGCCCATTAACCAGAAGTCTTTCTGGACTGAGGCCAGAGTTGCTATATTAGATCAGTGACTAAAACTCACTGGCAGTCCGTGCACTGTCTCCAAATGTAAGTAAAAATAAAATAGAACAATTTCTCTGGCTGAAAGTTGATGTAAATATAGTTATGGAATTTATGAATTAAAAAATTTAGCTCAATCCACAGAAGTCCCTACATATACTATCCATCCACAACTAATCATTTTCACCCTCTAACTACATAAAATTCATTTCTGGTTCAATATACAATAGCTGTGACTGAAGCAGGAACAGAGTTTTTCTTCTTTATTATGGGATGCAATGAAAATGCAGTGAGACATGCTGGCTACACTGTAGTACAGATGAAGTCTTACCAAGAGGAGTCTGGGGTTCCTGAGGTAAATTGGAGCCAAGAGAGAACCAGTGAAATACCTCAAATGAATTAAGGGTTGTTCCTCTAAGAAGGTAATACAGCTGACAGCCTCTACACCAATGCCCACAGCATGGCCAACACACAGGAGGAGTCGGAAGCCACCATGCTGCTAGAAAGCTAAGAACTAGTTACTGAGACTGGGTGGGATGAGTCCCCTGACCAGAGGGTGGCTGTCAGTGACTACAGGCTGTTCAGAAGGGCCAGGCAAGGAAGGAGGAGTGGAGGCATTGCCCTCTACATCAGTAAATGGATAGACTGTGAATAGTTGTTTCTGAAGAACAGCCACAAACAGGCGGAAAGCTTATGGGTAAGAATCAGAGACCGAGGCAACAAAGGGAATCATAGAAAGTACTTCAAGGGATCTCATAAGAAAGATGGGGACAAAGTTTTTAGTAGGCCAAGGTACCATAGGACAAGAGATATTGGTTTTAAACTGAAAGAAGGTAGATTTAAACCACGTATAAGGAAGAAATTTTTTACAATGAGGGAGCTGAAATACCAGAACAGGTTGCTCAAAGTTGTGGTAGATGCCACATCCCTGGAAATGGCCAGGGTCAGGTGGGACAGTACTCTGAGCAACGTGATCCAGTTAAAGATATCCCTACTCAATAGAAGGGACTTGGACTAGATGGCCTTTAAAGGTCCCTTCCATGAGAAACTGTTCTGTGGTGCTGTGATTTTATTATATTATGATACTGAATACTGTAAATGATTAATATATACAAGGTCAGGTCAGAAATAACAAAATTTATCAGACAATATCTGTTTAAAAACATTTCATTTTGGCCACAAATAATGCTAGAACTCCTTAATGTACCAGTTTCTAGGATATGGAATGGAATCAGTAGAGGTGTTCCACAAACACTAAGAAATTCTTCAGAGTTTAGAAAAGTACTTGTTGTACAGCAGCCCTGTTTTCAAGGAGAAAAGCAAGCCTCTAGCGTAGGTAACACTCAGAATTTATCTGATGTAACAATGGCCTAACCATTTTTGTGTATCCTCTTATTCATCAATAAAAGGTATATACTTGTTATCTATTTTCATCATCAGATCTTTCCAGCCGTCTCCAAATTGTTGCCATCTTCAGTCTTGATTTTCTCTTTTTCCCTCAACTGGTTAATTTTCTGTTCCTTTCTTCAAATTGATGTATTTCCTTCATCAAAACTGGATAATTCTTCTCCATATATTCAGTTTCCTTTGTCAGCAGAAACTACTTTACAGCAGGTTTTTTTTTATATACTATTGCTAAGAAGCTTTTGATAATTAAATTTGGCTGTGCTCTTATGTCTCTAGAAACTTTTCTTTCCTTTGGCATTTTAGGAGTTTTCAACCACATATCTGGAGAGAAGGTTGTTTTCCAATATGTGCCACCACAGTTATCACTATGGAACATAGTGGGCATGTCATTATCTTCTGCTCCAGACTCCTAGATTCATTTTTTAAGAAAGGAAAATATATGAGCAAGAACAAAAGTATCTTCTTTTCCCATAAAACTTATCTACAGTAAAATAAACACCAATTCAAACCACTGATTACTTGAGGCAATTTAAAATATATTTTGTAACGACATCATCCCAGATTTAATGAGTTTAAGTGATTAATCACAAAGCAGACATGTTTTCCTACAGGTAGGTGAGATAAAGATTTTCAGTGCTAACATTAAAGCTGTTGAGCCCTAGGAACAGACTGTAGGACTCTATCTGAGACACTCGATTTTCTGTGCGTGCCTGGGGAGAGATAAGCTCCTTAGACAGAAGCCAAATCAGGCAACATGCAGAGCAGAGAGCTGCCTAGAGTTAAGCATTAGGAAATCCTGAAAATAGCAAGGTATCCATTTATATCCACTGACAATTCACAGCCCATAGCCTGAAGGTGAGAGACAATGTCTTGTCTTGGAAAAGAAATTAAAGACCCAGGGTTAATGCATTCATTTGTCAGACAGTATCCAGACCACAGTCGTTGCTTCCCAGGAGAAAGCAGAAATCTATGCTGCAGGGGAACAGGCTCATCAACGAAGCTGTTTACTGAATGAATATGTACCAGGTTACTTGCCAATAAGGTGAAAGAGGGATTTCTAGGATTATGCTCCCTGCTCCACATCATATTTTGAATTAAAAAGGTTTTTATTAAATCATGCAAATATGTTAGGAAGCAGTGAGTTCGTGTTACAGACTTATATTTGTACTCTCTTTAAGGCTGGCTCAGTGAATCTTGAACAATTTTTTTTTTATTATTATTATTATTTTTTTTGCAGCAGCAGGACACATGTTGCTGGTTATGGCATTGTTGTTGTGAAGGATGTTTTGTGGTTTTAAACCTTTATGTTGCTGAGTCAATAAAACCCACAACTTCTGCATGGTGGGTAGTCACTCAGATCAGGCAATTGTTACATGAAAAGCGAAGAGTAACAGCCATTAGTAGATTGACCACTTATTACCTAGAAGCATCTCTACAGAAAAAAAAAAAAAAAAGAAAAAAATTAGTTGATTTATGTGATAACAATTCCAAACAAGAACAGGGCAGTGAAATCCTTGCTGAGGGCTACTGCACAGGCACACAAGTCTGAGAGAACTCTTTAATGCATGTAAGTATTGGCAGAAAAATTATGAAAACTTGGTAGTGATATTACTTGTTACATATTGTAGCTCAGTGGAGATTTCACCAGCTATGCTCCAGTTAACAGGGACAGACAGAGCATGATGTGCCCGCTAAGAGAAAACTACACAGACTTTAATAAGGTATTGGCCAATTTTTGCTTCTCCAATATAAAATGACTACTCTCATCTTGTTTTTATTATCTTTAATCTGCATTATTGACCCTCTTGCACAGCGTTGTTCACTTTTAATGCTCTGTTGTGTTATGCTACCTCTATATTTGCATTAATAATGTCAAAGTATTTTTAAGAAATTTTTAGAATCCTTCTCTGAAGAGACCTCACTGTCCCAAGGTAAATGCTCCTGCTTTTATGCACTCGTCTTACCAGGAAGAGCTAAGTTTCCTTAACTTCTGTCAAAAGGTTACTTAGCTGTCAAAAAGGCTTAAACCTACTGATGTTTGTATTAGTGTAGAATATAGCACAGAATCCAGTAACATTGTTCCTTCCTCTCCACTGGGCTTTGACATGAAGGTGTTCCTCAGTAAAAGGATCTTGTGAAGCTCGAACACTTCTGGATATTTCCACCCATGAGAAATTCTTTTATGTCAAAACTATTATGTGTAGAACATTCAGACAAAACAAAACAGAACATTTACACATCACAGTGTGAACATTTAGAGTTTCAATAATATTTTCTCATCACTCACATGCTGGCAAATTAGGATTACAGTATAATGCATCTATATGCCTAAGAGTGCAAACTGAAAGACTAAGGCAAAATTAAAATGCAGAACAGGCAAAAAATTTCTCAGTAAAACTCACAATTCCAAAATATTTCTGCATTGGAATAGTTTCTTTAATTCAGATTCGCTGATTGGATCATTCTCCTTGCTACTGTCTGTGAAACTTGGAAAGAAGCATTGGAGTACATTTTCTAGATCCAAATTCAGGTCCAGTTCAAAATATTTAACCCATATAAAAATGATATTATTCATATCATAAGCTTGATCAAACCTGAAGAAAGTGACAATTCCAAATGCCAGTCCAGAAAAGACTGAAATTTGGAAAGAAAGAATGAGATGTGTCTCTGATTTCAGTTGGAAAAATTATATTGCTCGTGTGGGTGACCAACATCTTCATCAGAGTGAACTTGATCAGTAAGTGTTTACAAGACTATGGTGAATTTATTTAGCATGAGTGAAAATATTTCCAGATTTTATTTTTTTTTAAAAAAAAAGCTGCTTGGAGAGTTTCCTGAAATGTCCACAGTTTTCATATTAGCCCAAAACTGAAGCTTGAATGCTCCCTCTGTACAGTTTGTAACAAAGAGGTGTGTGCTGTCTGTGCCCCCATAGCTGTTGATTCTCTCCCCACTCTCTGAGCTAAACAGAAGCTCAGTAGATCTGTCAGTTGAGCCCAAGCTAATGTATCCTGCCCTTGAGTAGGTTCAGTGTTGCACTTACTGCAAGAGTACAGCTTCCAGCCAGGATGAAGTGTGGGCAGAATGAGCTCATGTCTGCTTAGAGAACTGACAGAGCAAGCTTTCATCTGCCTGAAAAACACATGCAGAAATTCTTAGAGTGACCCTTATTTAATCTAGTATGTACACAGTTAAAAGTCTCTGAAGTCTGTTACCAACATCCCAGCCAACCAATCCCAAGGCATTTTCCCCCTCCTTTTATCATTAACAGCTCTATTGGCAAGATTTCTAGAGCCTGATCCTGAGAACACTTTTTGCACTGATTCACTATATTCACTATATTTTCAGTATATTTTCACTATATTTCTTTCTTGAGTCAAAAAGTAAAGTGTTCTGGGGCCTGGAGAGAGTTTGGCAATCGGATGATCCCAGAGGTTTTCACAATCATTCATTGCACCAATCTTTGAGAATTTCTTGTTGGTTTAGTTTTTTGTTCCCTTTTTTGTTCTTTTTTTCCTGTCAAATGGAAATATACTTGATTTTGCTGTCCTTCTCTCTAAAGGAATGACAATAAAAGGTGATATTATTCATTATTTGGTTCACAGCAGCAATGCAGCAGATGAGTTAGACCACAAAGCAGAGGTATACACCATGTCTAAAGAGATACTAATTTACATAAACCTACAAACAGATAACGACTTTGAACATAAGAACGCAGAATTATTGTGATGCAGTGTAGTTTTTATTGTATGGTTGGTCTCTGCAAATTCTGCGAGAAGTAGAAACTCAATAACAATACAAGCCTAATTAGAAAAAGAAAAGAAGTGCTTGCTACCATATGGAGTTTGAGCTCTAGTTTTCTGTTCCATCAGATCCTAGAGGCTGAAGTGTTTTCAATTTTAAATCAGTGCTGGAACATCTCTCTACACTTGAATGAAGTGCATGTGCACTGTTTTGTTTTCTTTTATTCAGCATTATAATTCAGTTCCACTGAAGTAAAACCTCTTTGCACCAATCTCCATGCCATTTGAACCAAAGAAGTCATTACTGTGAATCACAGCTCTTATGAGGTCATGACCTGGGTTCTTACTGGGGGAAAGCATGTAAAACATGCTGATCCCTGTTAGCCTGGTCAGTGTGGCACCAGCAAAGAACTTGGATCATAAATGGGTGACAGTCAGTGAACCTTTCACTCATATATGACTGTTTATCGGCCACAAATGACGCCAAGGGAGTTGAAATATGTTTTAATAGTCTGTTTATATTTTTCTACCAAGGTCTTAGTGCCACATAACTCATCTTGGCATTTTTTAAACTTAATTTTGCATTAAGAAAACCAAGCAAACAGTGAAGCCAATATTTATTTTTCAAACAGCTGTAAACATTTCACAGAAACTCTCTGTGCATCAGTCACTTAAAAAATTTGTTACCTTTTCCTAGATACTTGCCATTATAACAAAAGTTTAACCTTTGTGTGATAATGGAGATAGAAGGCAGAGAATGAGTGTAGCATGTTGTATAATATAGCCACTAAAGTGGTCAAGCCAGACCTGTTGCATATTATTCAGGCTAAAAGTGAGACATGCTTGTGTATATAAGTACTTTTGCTCTATATCATGTTTTCAATATCATAAACCTTTAATCAAAAAACCCAATATAGCTGGTGTGAATGATCCTATATGAATAAGAGAAGCCTTGGCTTTCTCTTTCCCACCTTTTTCTTCTTCTCTTTCCCCTTCTCTACTTTTTGATTATTTTAGGCATACTTAGGTCATCATTCAACAATGTACTTAGGCAATTTTCTTTATTTTAAGCACATAATAAGTACTTTGTTGAGGCAGGGCCACCAGAGCTCTCACCAAGGGTCAAATCACTCTCATTTTGTTATGATTGTACACCCTTCAAGAAGACATCAAGCTGTAAAAAATATTTTAAAACATTAGAGTCAGAAAGAGATCATGACAATTACATTGTCATTAATATTACCTTACATTGTTTTCAATTTGGAAATTACTGCATTTCCTGTCATCTCCACAAAATGATTCCTCATCATCCCTTGCTGTTTACTGATGTCATGAGTCTGATTACACAGCCACCAGATAAAGGCCTTTAATCTAATTAGTGAAAATTCATAGACAGTAAAGTGGCTTATTCACCAGGACTGAACAGGTTCCAACATAGGTAAGTGAATGAAAATCCTGATTAATGTTTTGTTTTGAAAATAATATCCCCCAAAACATCCCTACCTTTTCTTCTGGGATTCATGCAGCGGAAAGCGCACATCTCTTGACATGAATCCCAACATAAATCTTGAAAATCTCATGCAGAACCCAAAATATTTATTTTAATGTGTTATTCATTAAGCTATATCTTTAAATTGTAGTCTGTTGGCAGCTGCAAACTCATTCCATTCCATTCACATTATAACAATGCTGTAGTAAGATTTGATAGGGTCATTAGGTCATTAACAGTGGAAAAAATTCAAAAACAGAATCTGCAAATGCCCAAAGGAGCACAGTTGTAAAAGAAGATTGCACTACTAGCACAGTATAAAATATAAATAATCAAGTCAAATTGATGAAAAATTAAATGTAGGCTATTTCCACTTTTGTCAGTAATGGTTCATTTCCTTACATTCTAACTCTTCACAAGGAGGAAAAAAAAAAAAAAAAACAAACAAAGGAACAAAACCCCCATAGGTTGTTACAGCATATCCAGTGAATGGCAATGGAGCTGATGAAAGACCTGGAGCACCAGTCTCATGGGCAGTGACTGAGGCAGCTGAAGTTGTTTAGCCTGGACAAAAGGAGTCTCAGGGGAGACCTTGTCGCTCTCTACCACTACCTGAAAAGAGGATGTAGCCAGGTAGGGATTGGTCTCTTCTCCCAGGTAACAAGTGACAAGATGAAATGGCCACAAGCTGCACCAGGGGAGCATTAGATTGGACATTAGGAAAGATTTCATCATAGAAAGGGTTGTCAAGCCTTGGAACAGGCTCCTCAGGGAAGCGGTTGAGTCACTATCCCTGGAGATATTCAAAAGACAGTAGTTGTGGTGCTTATGAATATGATTTCTTGGTAGACCTGACAGTGCTGGGTTAAGGATTGAATGTGATGATCATAAAGGTCTTTTCCAACCTAAACTTTTCTATAATTCTATGATATTTAAAAGATACCTTACACAGTTTCAATTAACTATGTGCCAGGGTAAATAGGAGAAAAATGTTATTCAAGCTAGATCTTTTGTCCAATTCAGTATTTAAATAATTTCTTAATGGTGATTGTATTACACCTCATTCAACATTCAATTGATAAAAACAAAGTTCATAATCATATTTCAGGTCAGGAATTCTGTTAGCTAGTGTGCCTGTGGTTGTTTTAGCCAACAGCCTTAGATTCTACCCACAATTTCAAGCAATATAAGCCCGTGTGAAGCAAGCATGAGTCAAACGGAAGGACAGCATCTTATTTTCACTATGCAGAAGTGCAAGTATTTCCATAAAGTGAATCACAAGAGCTGACTCCTTATAGGACATTCTTCAGCCTCAGTGACATTTTTGGAACAGGTTATTTCAAGGACATTGTCTCATTTTGATTTACACCAAATCTTTGGAATCTAAAGACATAATCTCAGTGCCAGTCCCTAGTTTTGCTCTTACTTTTCTGCTCCTTACTTACCTGATTCTTACCATTTGCTCTCATAGAAAACTCAGTATTTTGTGGCACTTTCTACTATTCTTGATCTGTTTCTCCTGCAGGAGTGCTTAAGACTTAGTTGTCTCACTGCCTGATCTGTGACCTGAGATGTTATCACGACCATGGAACTTTGGAGAAGCAGTCTAATATTAAGGAGAGGCCAATGTCAATTAAACTATGACATCAGTTTCTTCCCTGAAATGTACTCTGAGTCCTTGGGGTAGTGACTTGTTTCAAGTAGACTGCAGTTCTCTGCAGAACTGTATAAACCTTTGATTAAACCTTCGCAATTAAGAAAACAGTGAGAGTCCAGTATCCAGGTAAAATAAAAAAACTATGTCAACATTGAAAGCTACTTTTATTTCTTATCAATTTAAAAAATAAATTAAGAGGAAATAAGATAAATATAAAACCTATGGAACCTAAAGAGCTAAGCATGTACATGTATAAATAGTCTTTTGTACCTCTCTAAATGGTAAT
>JAWWMO010000083.1:133174513-133218954 GCA_035047845.1 Dendrocincla fuliginosa | reverse complement strand
GGTAATTACACATTTAAATGTCATCTTCACAGATTTATGTGTCTAATTGAAAACACTAATGTGCAACATATTGAAGTTTTAATCAATATAATACAACAGTAAAGATGGACTTGTGGTACTTAACCTTCTTAGAGCACAAATATAACTAATTTCATCATAATTACAGCATACTCTTTACAAAGGAAAAAGAAAATCCACCAAAAACCCCACAAGAAACCCAAATCAAAACCCTCACCATAAACCACATCAATTATATATTCTTTAGACACATTAGTTTGCAAACATCGTCTTATATCATTAATATTTATATAATTTTTTAACATGTCTATCTATGATATTTGTAACTTTTATGGTTACTTATGATTAATTACTTTCAATTAAATGAACCATGTGATAACTATTTCACTGTGGCTGGTAGATAATAGTTTTCAATGACACTGCATGGTAACAAGACTCCATTATCTCTACAGTAGCCATCAGGGTAAAAATAAGCACAAACAGCATGCTGATACATGAAGTTTTCCACTTCCATTTTATCTAGAACAGTTAATTAGGATAATATATAACCTATGTGGATGACAGTGGGTAATTAATGTCACCCTCAGTACAACTAAAGCATGGATTTATGAAATGCATTATTATAATATATCTGCATGGACTTCAACAAACAATATTTATGAGACTTTTGGAACTTCCAAGCATATTTTGGAAGAAGTTATTAAGTTAAATTTTGCTGGAGTTGTGTGGGTCTCTTTGAATGGATTTTCAAAGAGGATTAATCAATTTTCCAATCAATGTTCACTGAACTTTCCCACTAGTTTCAATGTCTGCAAAACAGATCCTTAAAGAAATAGATACAAACATCACAAGGTTCAATAATTTGGGCAAGATAAGCAGGGTTTGATTACTTCTTTTAGCCTTAACAACTTATAAAATATGAGTTTCTCTGGAGAGTCTCTGTAGTTCTGTGCTGAAAAATCCCTTAAGAATCAATTTTGGCATTTCTGTTGTTGGCTTCAGCCAAACCCAGGAAGTGTATTTGAGTAGGAAGAAAAATACTTTTTCATTTTAGGTTACATTTAAGTTAACCAAATTTCTCTAGCCTTGGCTTTCCCTGTGTGCTGGGCAAATGTTCAGATAAGTTCTAATTTTGTATTTTATTTTTTCAGAACCTCATCCATCTTCAAGGATATCAAAACAATTTGCATTATCATTTAGGATATGTTCAGTGTTTATATGTCTGTCTAAAACATCGATCATCTCTACTTATTTCAAGCTTGAAATTAATACAGCCCCTGTACTTTGTAAATTAACGTATAATGCTTTATAGAGCAATGAATCAGGACAAAAGTGGTAGTTTCTGTAGCAAGAGGAAATCTTAGCATTTATATAACTGGTGAGAGAGTGAAAGTCTTTTTCTGTATCAAGATTTTACCATTAATTTAATAAAAAATGAAATAAATAGAATAACTGAAAAATTTCATTTCAGATATCCAAGAGAA
Source organism: Dendrocincla fuliginosa (assembly GCA_035047845.1). Lineage (NCBI taxonomy): Eukaryota > Metazoa > Chordata > Aves > Passeriformes > Dendrocolaptidae > Dendrocincla > Dendrocincla fuliginosa. The sequence goes on along the minus strand of JAWWMO010000083.1, from coordinate 133,217,452 downwards.
AAAACATTGGTGGGTGACTGTTTTAATAAGTATTGTGTTGAAAAATAGTTTTAACAGAAAATGGTAGTAGCAGATAAATATATCTCTTCTGTGCTGGGTTTGGTGAGAGATTAGAGTAGAGGGAATTATTTCTGTTCTACACATCATTGTGATAGTAGCCTTAAATATGTTTCTGTCCCTGTTAGCAGTAAACCCCAGTTTTACCGTATGTTTCCTCTCCATCACCACGAAGTTACTGACATCAGCTGCAAGCCTAGCAGCTCAAGCTGCCACAGTGACTGTTTCCACAGCTTCTGTAGCATGTATTTCAAGTAGTAGAAGCATATGTTTGCTTGTATACTGTCCAGAATAAACATATTTTCAAATATATTTTGTAAACTGTGGCAAAGCACCATTTGTCTGCATACAGCAGGATGACAGGCCATTTGCCTTATGGTAGGAGAAATTCTTTGACTAAATTCTGATGTCTTTTAATTATTCCTTCTCAGTATATTTGTTTCCAATGAGTACAGTGCTTTAGTCAATTATTAATCAAATTTAATATAGAAAAAGAAAATTAGTTGTACTATTTGTATAAACGTGCATTCAGTACAACATCCAGGCTCACTAGACTATTGAATAGTTTGCTGTAATGTGTAGATGTGTTTCTTATTCATGGCTGGCTTGTTTGCTTCTTCTCTGTCCAAAAATTAACATATTTTTCTCCTTTGACCTGTCAGGTGTACAGTTCTAACACAAGCTAAACTTCACATGAGCTTTTAGAGAAAAAAACAAGTTTTTCTGTTGACATGTGGTCCCAGGGAAGGATTTGTCTGCCATATAGCATTTGTTATCCTATAGACAGGCTGCACTGAAACAATTCTAAAGGAAATCTGATTGTATCTATTTATTGCTGTATTTTATATCAACACTTTATCTTTAAAACTGAATATGTGTTCTTACTCTGGTTATACTGAATTGATATTTTCTTGGCTGGCACATTTCACTTGTCTCAACAGGAGAATGGGCTGCAGTAATGTCAGACTTAATATTTACAGCACTGAGTCATTGCTACAAACAGCAGAGGAGAAATACAGAGGTCAATTTGGTTTGCACTTTTCTAAAGGAAATGTGTGAGGAAATTATTTTCATGTGTGGGCAGCAAGAATATTAAGAACCAAATTAAAAATCTGTTCAAGTTGTCAGAGATAGTTATTCAGGTTTTCAACAGTTTGCAGAACCATCATGCCTACTGTTTGTAGTTGCAAACTCTATTAGAAATACAGTAAAGTTAAATAAAGGGTTCATGAATTTACCATGTATGCTAATTCTCAACTCTGGACTAAAGATGAGTAGGGAAAGTTTAACACTGTTAGGTTTTTATGGTTAAACACCCACTGTGACTTTCCCTTTCTTCTTCTCTTTAGTACTGTTACATCAGTCACTCATTCAAAAATGGGCAGTGATAAAGGAGGTACATTTTTCTTACAACTTGGCTAAATGAGTTAGAAACAGTTCAAAAATTTGTAAGTAGCAGTGATTAAGTTTTTGTCATCTTCCATCCTATTTAGTTTCTTCAATTTCTTCAAAGTATTTTCCTGTGTTTTAGAGTGGCTTTTAATTTACTTCTAGTGATTATTTACCTTATCTGGTGTTACATTCATGTTTGTTAGTTAATCTTGATTTATGATAAAAAATTGGGGTTTGATTCAATTTTGTTTGTTTTCATAAGGAGAGTATTCCCTGCTCTAATGAAATCTAAATATTTCCCCCTACCCCCTCAAAAAAAAAAAAAAAAACAAAACAACCAAACATAAAAAAAAGTTATGTTTAAGAAGAAGGTTTCTTTCCTAACAAAGGAAATTTCCTTTATTATATTTATTTATTATATTATATTTATTTCCTAAAAAAAGATCCAAATGTGTGTTCAGGCCATCTAGCTGTAATCTGGACAAAAGCACCAACTATGATGCCTTCTACATGGTTCAGACTAACAGGGATCTCCATGAATAGCACAGATGGCTCATGCTCTCTCTCCAACAAGGAGATGCTCTTTCCACTGATCTAAAATTTAGCACACACAAGGGATGTTTCCCATTGTCCTTTAGTGGGAGTATTAAATGATGAAAAAGTTGAATACCAGGGTTAGGATTCCCAGATAGTTACCACATTATATTTAGCTCCACATTTAACAGGATTTTGGCAGATATTTTAGTTTCAACCTCAGTAACAGCAGTTTTTCCCTGGAGTGATTATTTAGATTTTTTTTTCTCTTGTTCACAACACATTATCTATCATGAAATATTTGGAAGATGTCTTTACTACAGAGGTGTTTTTGTTATTCACAGACAACTGTTACTATTGGGAGACTTCATGTGATTTTGCAATATGTTCAGGAAAAGACTAATTGGGAAACTTTATAAGGAGCTAACAATATTTAATGTAGACATTATGTTTTATTAATTGACAACAAAAAGATTTTTCATTCCTAATTAATTAAGCAAAATCTTTTTGAGAAGAAAAAACCCGATCTTAAACAAAATTATTCTGCTATCTGTTGTTGAGACTGTTTTAGGTTCTTATATTTTGATTTGTTTCCTACTTAGTATTATTACAATTAGTATCTAGAATTCAGAGTATCCTGAGCATAATCTCATACTGGGTCCTCCTAAATGGTTGCAGTCCACTGGGCTTTGGTTTATATAGAGGGACTTAATCTCCTAAATTTATATTTCATTATAAATGGAATTATTGGACTAACACAATAATTCATAAAACTCTACCAAATTCAACACCTTTAGGAGTGGATTTTTTTTCAGAAACTGAAGCTATCTAAAATTTAGATGCAAGTGTGAACCAGATGGAAAATGGAAGTTAAATCCTTTCTCAATCTCAAACATTTCCAAGCTAGAGGACTAAGCAATGGCAGTTACATGGGTTTTAAAAACAAAGATGCATTTCACATTGCTAATGCGGAGGACAGTCAGTGTGAGCTTATATTTGACCACTCTTGTCTGTGTAGGTGTATTCCCACACACCAGGAGTAAGTGCGGGCCAGTAGGTTAGAAGAATGACTGAGATGAATAAAGGGCTGAGCCCTTTATTCCTGTTGAAGTTAGGAAAAATAGAGAAACTCAGCGAGGAGAGGGTTCAGAAAAGAAAATTGTGGGCATAAGAGTCAGATCCCCATGCATCCATTTTATTCCATGACCATTTTCATAAAAATTAATGGGCCCTCCTTTGAGAAGGGATCAGAATTTGGGATCCCTTCCTGCCATATAGAATGAGCAGGTGGGAGAGAAGATATGTTAGCCTGCAGAGAGAGACAGAAGGGAGGTGGGAATTGGAGATGTCTCTCTACAGTATTTCCCAAAGGCAAGCTCTGAGGTGTCCCTTTCCATTCATTATGCTGAATCTTTTAAAGCCTACTTCAGTATTTCTGTTTCTCGTTGTTTAATGGTTAAGAATATTAGGCCATTGCTCATGTTCATGAATTCCAGTCATGGAGGTCTCTGTTCAAATTTTTAGTACCATGGCAATGATGAGATTGGATCTTAACTCATAAGATATTCAAGACTGTGCACACTGAGGTAGTTGAGATAGTTCTCTAAATCTCTTAATGATGGTTGTCAATGTTTGCAGTAAAACAGTATATTTTTTATTTGTTTACAGACACAATAAGTATTACTCACCATCACATCTGCATATGACTTCTTAGCTGTTGCATTAAGGGTCTGCTTTAAATAAAGGATTGAGTGAACTCTAATTGCTAACAGAAAAAAGAAATTAGAGAAAAAAGTAGCTAGCATTAAATTCTTGAAGTCTTACAAGCATCTCACTAGTTCTAGTTAAAAAAAAATAGAAATTCTAAAATGATGCTCTATAGGTAAACATTGCATCAGAAATTATTTCCTACAATTTTAGTGAGATGTAGCACACAACTTTTTCACAAAGATTAATGACTGCATTTATTTCTTAGGGGTTTTTTATATCTCATTCTGTATGTTGCAATTTTCATAGCCTCATGTTTCGGAACTAGACAAGTTGTTTTTTTTTTAATTTATTTAGATTTATCTTATATTTATCTGTTACTCTCTTTAAACATGGTGTGAAAACAGCTGTATATATTTAAAAGAATTTCAGGTCATCTAATCACTTCAAAAGGAGACATTTCTGGTGTAAATTTGAAATGGTTTTTCAGGCTATCCTGCAGCTGTTTATGTAATATTTTTTGACCTAATATTTTCACACATCACACCTTACTTTTGTTTCAAGGGACTGCAGGTAGTCAAGTTGTGTCACGAAGTAGGAATGGTGAAAAGCAAAACATGCTTAAGAGAGTTTTTCCTCACCATATGGTGAAGAAAGTGAAATCCTGAGCTGCCATTGGTATAATATCACAAGAATAAAATGCAGAGGGTATTTCTAACCTCCATGCTAGATAAGAGGTAACAGTTGCAGGATTTTTTAAAATGTGCTTTTTCTTCTTAAGCACAGACTACAACTAAGAAAGTTGTTAGTTTCTAAATGAATGCTATCAGTTCCTCTGTTCCTCATACTGAATTTAGGATTTAATAAAGATGCTATCAAAAATTCTCAAAACTTAATATATGAATGCACTATTTCTCTTACTCCTATTTACTCATAATGCATTGCTATTGCTTATTTCTTTTTTTAATTCCACTATATACAGACAGAATTGTTCTTGTTTATATGAGCATGTATTTACTTTTTGAGCTTATTGTGTAAATCTGAGCAGCCTTTCTCCTCCTTTCCATGATCTTCAGAATTTCCTGTCTGTGAGCAAATGGAAAGACTGGAGATGTAGTCCTGAAAATGTTTTTTGAATTTTAATTAGAATGAGTTGCTTTTTATTCTAAACTTCTTTTCCTTTGTCTCCTTCACGAAAAGAGTTCCAAGAGGAACTCAACCATGAATTGCTATCTTTTCTAAAGAAAGGCAAATATGTCCTGGTGATTATTCAGAGTTTATTTCAAAGGTTCAATGCTACCAATCTGAATCTGAGAATACCAAAAAATTTACTGAGTCCAAGTGGTAAGTTTTCTACTGCTCCCAGGAGCTAATAGGTTCATCAATTACCCTGGTGTTATGCAGAAATGGTATCTCAAGCCAGGCTAGTTTGGACCTGTATGGCTTAAATTGAAGCTCAGTTTTTAATTGAGATCTGATTTTGGCGTAAATTAGTGCCAATTTTGCAGTGTCATTTTTTTCCTGTTGGGCAATGCCAATTCAGGGAGAAAAGTCCAAAGAAATAGAATTACTGTTTCACCCCATGGTTCATCTGTGTACCGCTGCAATATGATAAGCCTACTAGAGTACAGAGCTGAGAAAAGCTAAGCTTTATCCTTTTAAAGTCACTGGAGACCTACTAGGCAAATGGTGTTGAGGGAAAGTCAAACATAACTGGCAAGATCTAAATCTGTGATATGTGGGATGTTTGTAAAATATCAGGGCAAGTGAAGAGCTTGTAAATAATTCTAATACCCTACCCCTTTGGGGAAAAATTGAATACCAAGTATTGTGTATTTATTTTTTTATGTTTTCTTAGATTGTACAATTATTTTTTTATTGCACTAAGTGGGTTTTATACTGTTGATTGCTAATAAAAAGGTCTGGCTAACATTGTCTTTCTTATTTAAGTAAGCAGCATTTTCTTTTTGTACTGACTTTATGAGTCTTCTGTGAGCTTCGGTGTTGCTCATATATTGACGATACGTGGCCATTTAAAGTCAGATCATAGATATCATGTGACAAAGTAATTTCTCTATCAACACAACCTCAGAGAAGTTTATTTTGTTCTGCAAAAAAAATAGGCACAGCTTGCAAAACAAGGCAAAAGTGCAATGAATGAAGTTTGGATCTATTCCAACCTTTCAGTTGTATGAAACAAAGAAATGAACATGAGCAAAGAGAGACCTTTGATTAATCTTGTCTGAAACAAGCATCGTTTGATAGAGTAACATCGTCATTATAGGTTAATTTCCACTGTGATTGGGCAATAGCATTACGTAATGACCTTCCTGGATTCCTGTTCCTAGATTGTTCCTTGGTAAACTACTGAGGATTTTCCCACTCTTCTATTTAGGCTCACTCATTGCCTTACCTACTTTTGTGTTATCCAAAGTATTTGACCATACTTTGTCTTTGGTATTTGTATTTAATCTAAACATTTCTATATGTTTATGTGTGTGCAGTCATCTATATACAAAATTTGCTCCAAGGGTTAAGTCCAAACGTATGTAATCATCAGTCTTGGTAAGGTAACATTCAAAATTAAAATCAAATTAAGGTAGGCAGTGTAATTATTTTGGAAAGATAGTCCTGACCGTTCTCTTTTCTTAATATTTGTTTTTTAATTTTAAAATGTTCATGCTTAATATCTAGTCTCTCCATTTTTAAAGATGGAGAAGGCAGACAAAGGAAGAAATTTGCTGAAATTGAAGTGGGGTTTAAGTCAGATTGCAAGTCTAGATCTTAGAATCTCTGGGGTGTCAAGTGCTGGTTCTGTGCCTTCACATTTTGAGAGAACTCAGTAATCTCACTGGATATCCAGAAAAGGCTTTTTGGCAATGAGTTTCTGTGACAAGTTTAATCCAACTGGCTTTCTTTGGACTTAATATCCATCCACAGATGCATGCAAAACACACACACACACCCAAAAAAACCAAACAAACAAACCAGCAAACAAACAAAACCAAAAAAAACTCCACCAAAACTAAAGCAACAAAAAAACAGCAGCCATGCACTTGATTAAGGAAAGCTGCCATATCATACCTTTGCTCTCATAAGCAGAATTCCAGCCCTAGATTTCTATGGAAGAACTGGGTTTTATTTAAATCTCTCTCTGCAGTTCAGACTCTTCACTTCAGAAAAATGCCAATGACTTAACTATAACTGCAGGCTAGAATGGGTAAGGGATGTTCTCTATTCCTGCTGTTAACACTCTGACCACTTTGCACCAAAGTATCTGTCTTGCATCTGAACAAATGGATGAACAAAATTGGTAAAGGCATTTACTTTTGTACTCATACAAAATAAATGGATAAAAATACAACTAGCTAAGAGGCAGCAACAGTGAGTGACTCATAACTGCTCTCCTCATTCACAGTACCTGTGGGAGAATTTGGGAAAGCATTTTCTGGGATAACACTCAGACATCTCTCCTGCTTTACACACTTAAGTCCTGCTTCTACTCTCAGGAACCCTTGTGCAGTTTACATTTGATATTTAAAAGATATATTTTCCCCTCTTCAAGAAGCTTAAAAGAAACAGAATGGATGTTTCTCACCTTCTCTTCAGAGAAGTCTATCCCACTATATACAAAATCATACTCTTGGTTACCTCTGTGACTCATTAATTCCTGACTGCAGAGGCTCAGTGAGACAGGTGAGGGCTATGTCTTCCTCTCTTGTTTGGTCCAGTGGCTAGGGTTTGCTCCTGAAATGTCAGGATGGTAGCTTCATCTTTCTTCACTGAGATACTGTCTCTTCTTTCCTGTATATGAAGCTATTATGGGAAAGGATATCTTTCTTTCCCAGTAATGCTATGGAAAAAAAAAAAAAAATCAAAAACATACTGCTCACATATCTAATGTAGGCAGCTATTTACTGGAAATAGTTTTGTTTTTTGCTTTTTTTTTTTTTTCTGTGAGCATCCATCTCTGAGTGGTCTGTTTCACAGACCTGCTTAAGTAGAGGCAAGGGCAACTATTGTCTTTAACCTCCCCTCCCCTCCCCTCTTCTCCCCTCCCCTCTTCTCCCCTCCCCTCATTTTTTTGTGCATGTCACTGCAATTGTGAGCTCAGGTCAGATGTGCCCAGTTACCCTGTGTTTCCTTGCTGCAACAGTGGTACTCCATTCAACGTTTGGCTGCTGGCATCTGATTTCAGACTCCTAGCTCATGGTTGTGTTTTCAACTAGTTGACAAGGCTCCTTAAGAAATGTGATATTTAGCATTGCAAATTATGAAGACTTTTGTGGCTTGAACTCTAAGTTATTCTCCATTCATCACTCAGAGACAGCTTTGGCAGAACTGGGTTGCTGGCTTGCATTGCAAACGGTGGAATTAAAAATTCTGAGACTGCTAAAATCCTCTTTTGAGCCCAGGGATTAATAACACAACTGCTGTTAACTGGGAGTGCTGTTTCTGTGCCACGGTAAAGAGACCAGCTTCTCAAATACTCGGTTATTCCAGACAATATATTACAGACCTTTGGGCATTTCTCCTCACTTCTGTCTCCCACTTCCCCTACTTTGCTGCATTTCTCAGTTCAGCCTCCTTGAGCTCAGTTCTGTTCTGGGGCAAGGACAATGTGTTACTACAGATACACTGAAAAAACCCGAATATCCCCATTTTAGACCCGAAACAACAAAGAAATTGAGCCAAAACACAAGAGATTCCTGAAGGCAAGCCTGATGTGGAAAAAGATATGGATGTCTTATTTTTCTTTTTTTTGTTTTGGTGTCACTGATTGTTTTGTCTTGCTGTTTCAGACTTTATTTGAAAGGTCACAGTGGAACTGCTGGAAAACAGAGTAGCCTGATCTTACATGGTGCTGAATTCAGTACAAAAGATGCTGACAATGACAACTGCATGTGTAAATGTGCTCTCATGTTGACTGGAGGTGAGTACAACTCTGAAAATACGTGGCACATTGATAAGAATCTACTTTGTCCTCCTAAAGCAGCGATAGATGAAGTTTTATTCATGAATGTGTAAGTTCTGAGTGAAAATTCCTTTTATTATTATTACTTCTACTCTTTTCTGTTGTGGTAGTGCCAATACCTCAAGATTCCTATCAGTGGGGAGGGGATGCAGTCAGTCAGAATACTTCTGCACTGAAGCTGTTGCAACAATGTCAAAGGGGAAAGCAAAAGTTAGTGTAGTTGTCTAGGCATCAACCAGAAACAGAAAATGCAGGGAATTAGATATTAGAAGGTAAAGTTTAAAAACAATCAGCATCTAGACTTGTAATATATTATTTCCCTTAGGGGTGTGATTCTGTTATTGAAATAATTATAATGTTTATACTTTGTGTTATGTGAGTATGATACATAAATACGCAGTTAATGTAGTGACCAATTCACTCCCCTGTGAAAAACTAGACCTGCAACCACCTGTTTTAATCTGGAAGATTTAAACTGTATCCTTAGTGAGCTGAGTCAAACTGCAGAAGGAAAGAGAGTTGAGGTGGGGAGGAGCACAGACAGGGTATACTGGGACAGTTTAAAGCACCAACCCAATGTGACTGCCAGCAAGTATAGTATGTACGACTGAGATTTGTTCCTTCAAGGGCAGAGAAGGAATAGCTGAGATTATCACCCATACAGACACTTGAAGTTCTAGCCCAAGAGTGAGAACTTTCTCTGGAAAATGGTTCTTATATGGGCAAGTTCGTTTTTATCTCTAGAATATCACACTGTAGCAGAAAGCTTAAATTGGGATTCTTTGGTTCACTGACTGTATGACCAAGAAGGGCTGGTTTTTATCTTTGCATCTGATCTTCTTTGGAGACTGTCTCTCAGTGATTTCTTACTTTCCTGGAAAAAATCCCATAGCATGTAAATTTTTCTGTATTTTGGATCAGACTGTTAAGCCGGTATTATTTGTGGTTACTGGCACTCTGCTGAATCCAGCTCAGGCATATATGAGCCTCTAAAGCTATCATCTGCTAAGAGTAGATGGGTTTCCATCACTGAGAATTTATATCAAATACACAACCTAGCTCCTCATTTTCTTTTGCCAATTGGAAATGACCCAATTGGGAAAGTCTTTAAGGAGCCAATTTTTCAACTTTCCCTAATTTCCTCTAGTGATGTCTTATTAAAGACATCATGGGAAACTTCTTCCAGTACATAGGTGATCAGACACTACCTTTCTATTTCTATAAAAAAATAGAAGCTAATCAGATAGTTCTGGAGACAGTGGATAAGAAATCAATAGTTCATTTTAATTGAAAGTGTTGACCTTTCCCTTTAGAGACCACGCTAAATCATAGCGTGCTACTTCCAGGGCAGGCCAGAATTTAGTGAGAAGATCCTGAGTGTGAGTTGTGTCTGTGCTGAAGTGCAGACTCATTCATGTATCTGAGCTGCCTGGAAATACCTCTTCCAGATGGTTAGTTCTGGGAGAAGAGTGGTTTGTTTATTTTCCTGCCCTGACTGCTATGGCAGGTCAATGCCCTGCTAAGGTCAGTCTGCTGTTGAACAACTGTTCCACAAGGTTCACATGTATCACTGCAGAAGTCCTGTAAATCCACTGCAAAACCACAGATTCAAATGTAGTGGTAGCAAATGAAATGAAAAAGGAAGAAGGGGAGAATTACTAAAGGCTGAGGAAATCACAAATATAGGAAATCACTGCAGAATAAAAGATGTAACTAGTCTTTGCAGTGAGATGAGTATGCTCTTTTGAAAAAGCTCAGTGTAATAGTCCTTCGGAGACAGGCTGTACAGCACTGAGTAATTTGCCATTCTTTAAGAGGAGAAATACTTTAATCAAGCTACAGTTCTCCTCAAACACTCTGCTATACTTTGCTTCTTGAAATTACTCTCTCATTTGTTGTGAAATATCAGAAATTGAGTTAAATACTAAAACAATTTTTAATGAGTATATTTCAGTTTTGTACCAGACAAAGACTAATCAAGAAAAGCAACAATGATAACAGGTTTTAGAAGACCTCTTTTTTTTTTTTTTTTACCGAAAAGATATCAGACTGTTAGTTTTGGCAACATCACAGAGAGCTCTTTAATGATAAATGATATGAAATCTGCAGGCAGGTTTCTAGCTATCTTGACAGTTTGGGTGAGCCTCTTATCTCTATGAGGTGAACTGAGTACATTTATGTCAGGAATAAAGGCTGAGATAAGCTGAAGCTCAAGACTGTGATATGCTTATAGTCAAGGCTGAAAATAAAAATGTAAGGAAAACACACATTTTTCTCTGTGATCTTACTAGTTGTCAGTTTTATTTGGTCTGTATCGTAACTATTATTCTCTCTCCTCCTTTATCTCCTCCCTCCTCCACAGAATGAGAAATTAAATACTTGGAGAGTAATATAGAAGGTCGAACAGCATTTTGTGTGTGTCTTTCTTGTCCTTTCAAGAGCCATTCTATACTACTTGACTTTATCTTAATGTTAATTTTAGGGAATGGCTTCAAAAGTACATGCATTGGTTGGTTTCTTAACCTCTGTAAACTTTCAAGGTATTTAAATATTTTAGCTCCTTTTTTTGTACCTTGGAAAATTTAAGCATGCTTGTTTTACTTAAAAGACAAATCATATTTATTCAAATAATTTCTTCAATGGTTCAATATCCCAGACCAGTAAACTGAGCAAAGGGTTATATATAGCTCTGCACGCGATTTCAAGACTTATTCAAAGAGTACCCCAGTGAGTTACATACATATTTTTGCAAGAAACAGCATTAAAAATGCATCAAACTGTCACCAGAACAAGGCAACGAATAGATGCCCAAAACACTTCATATAGATTTCCAGTACAACTCTTAACATCTCTGGATCAGATTCATGGGCCAAATTCTCAACCATTCTGCCAAGATACCACCAGTCAGCTGAGCCCCCAAATTGTTTATGCAATTGTTTTCAATCACTGGAAAGTGACTTATGGTAACTTGGCTCATAGTGAAAGAGTTTTAAGGTGATTTTCTTTGTCTGGCAATGGCTTCAGTCTGAGATGTTCACACAGGTGTTTATCTTGCTTCAGGTGAGAAGCTAAACTTCTGATCTCTAAAACAGTTTGAAAAAGAGACAGAAAGACTTTCTTCTAGATGTCTTGCCAGGTTTGAAGCAGCATAGAATCACTAAAATAAATTGCTTTCCTGTTTTGTTTTATTTTTTTTTTTTACTGGAGGCAGTCATCCTACCAACTGCAGTCTCCTGTCTCTGAAAGAAGTCTGTACAGGTGTAAGAATAATGTGAATAAATTATATCTCCCTTGAATATTTTCCCAGTTTCTTTTGATTCCCAGGGGCTTCCTAAGTTAGTGACTCAATGTATTTATTAAATCTCAATGTATTTTTCAATGTATTTATCATCTATTAAATCAGAGCCTGTTCAATGACTGCTCAGTGACTTCCAAACAGTGTTGCTATTATTGTTTCACTGCTTTTTCTCTAAGTGGCAAATTTTATCAATCTCTGTCAAGAAGGGTATGAAGGACTCTTGTCATGACTTGGAGGAAAGTTCTTGGTTGAATATGGAAATCTGTCCATACACTACAATTAGAATACCAACAGTTTTTCTTATCTTTTCTTTGGAACAAAATATTTGAAAATAACAACCTCTGCACACATTAAAGTATCCAACTTGAACCCCTGGACATTCATCTACTTACATAGGAAAGAACCAGGTTTTTGGTTTCATGTATATAGTTTCTTTCATAAAGAAGATACTTAGAACATGCCATTCTTGAAGCAATTATATTGCCAGACATTTTTATGAAAAAATGTAATCACCATGCAAATAAGAAGTGATTGAATAGTATTTGGTTTATGCTAGAAGAATTAGAAATATTTCATTGCACGTATGACTACTCAGCACTTTTAACAAAAGCATAACCACATTGTTGTGTCTATCAGGGTTATGTACGGACAACCATAATGCAGTGTTAGAAAAACTCCAGGAAGTGACTAACTTGTGAAGATGGTCAGAACATAATCACCAGTCTGAAAGTTTCATGTTATTTTTACTTCATAAAATGGTCCCTATAAAAAGGACTACATTATCCAGTTGATATGAAAAGCTAATGCCTTTTCATCTTATATCCTGACAGCTAAACTCTGATTTAATCTTTAGACTGTCAAACCTTAGTGATAGTCCAATCACTAGTGATTGACTTAGTGATCAATCCAATGCTCTAAGGAATAAAAGAACATAGGCCTAGAAATTACTTCCAGAGGTTGCTTAGTCCCTTTCCAAGACAGACTCTTCTCTATCCGTGTGTTTCTGTCTTTCTGTTCACCTTCAATATTTCTGGAGATATCCATTCTCTTAATAAAATCTGTTACTGAGTTTGTCTACACAATATAATAAAGCTTAGCATGTTGACTATCTGATTCTATGATAATTTAAATGTGTTCCATCTTGTCCAATCCTCCACCATTGGAAGGCGTAGACCATTCCTTTGCATTCCTATGAAAGGTTTTTGCATGAATTTGATCTGTCTTTTGAATTCTGGACTAAACAACGCTAAATCTTTCCTCTTACTCTTTTCACTCTTTTAGAGTCTGTCCCATGACTTCACAAATAACTTGAAATGTCATCCAGAATTTCACCCAGTCTTCTAGCTGAGAGATTACCAATACAAAGTCAAGCAGATCTGGAGAATTACCATCTAGCTTCTTTAGAAAAGTACAGAGTGTCAGAAACATTGAAATCTTTCCTAAAATACATTGCTATGTCTTCTGATCATTGAGGGCTATTTCAATTTTTTTGCAGTAACAATTGCTCTTATTTGCTTTGTTGCCAAATGCACTAAATTGTATGGTCAAACCCAAGGGCTATAAAAAAATACTGGGTTTTCATAGGATCCATTTATCCCATGAATATATACATACAAGTATACTATTCAAACATACTTTGGAGCTTATTGAATGACCTGTACTGATCTTACTGCATTTGGAGACATTCACTGTACTGAGGAGGGAGAAAAGAGGGATGTGTGAAGAAAGGGTCTGCCATCAAATGTGTAGTGTTTAGACACCTATCCTTGTAGTATATAAAAGGCAACTATTTGAACCTCTCTCAAAGCTGAATGACCATTACCCAGTTTCCAGTGCATGCAGGGTTTACAGTGCACTCATGAATTGATGAGCATTAGGGTGCTAACAAAGAATTTTGCGTGCATATATGGTCTGGATCTGCTTCATTTGGTGTCTCTGCAATGGCAGTGCTGCAGATATCTTTTTCAGAAACCCCTGTTTTATGTTCCTCCACTTCCTCATAGCTACAAAGAAAACCACTGTTTCCATTCCTCTTTCCTCAATACACAAGGTGTCTGAAAAAACTTTTCCTTAGCATCCATTCACAGATTTAATAGAATATTCTGAGTTGGAAGGGACCCACAAGAATCATTGAATTCTTCTGAAATGAGTGGCCAGTAAGGGGATTGATACCACAACCTCAGTGTTATTAGCACCATTCTCAAACTAACTGAGAATCCATTCAAAGTAGTTGATTTGGGGTTAAGATATGCAGTGGGAAGTTGTGTGATAATCTGATGCCCTATGGGGAAATAAGACATTTCAGAGGACTGCAGGGGAGCATGGAGAGAAATAACCATATGGAGAAAAAAAACCCATTCACACACTAGAAAACATAGCAAAATAACCCACCTTACTTTCAAAATAAAAATTAAAAAAAAAAACAAAACACAAACTTTCTCACTAGGGAGAACAGTATAGTAGGGGAAAAAATATGGTCATTAAAAAGACACTTGTGTGTCTAGATACACTAGTGTGTATCTAGAAGAAATTTATGTTGAGAGATTTGAGCAAGTCCTTACAAAACCTTTATAAAATTATGTGTTTCTTCAACTGGTTCCATTTTTCTACATAGATTTTGTAAGGCATCACTGAAAAACTTCACCACAAAAAGGCCATTTATGCATCTATTCCTGTTCCTTTAAGATGAAATGGTAACTAACTCAGCTTGTCATCTCTTCATCCCAATACCATAAACAGAACCCAGCTGCATCTGGGTTCCCGCTTTGAGGAATGAGGATTAGGATTTCTCCATTTAACTTTGTCTAAAGTTTCTACAAGATTATACTATGGTTACAGTAAAACATCAGCTGTACAGCTTTCCCTTTCTTTGGTTATTGCCCCCGTAAGTATTACATTGTAATCAAAGGGAGGTCAACTGTACCAAAATAGAAGATTGTCAGAATTTATCTGGCACAAATTCTTCCCTCAAGATTTCTTTATGAAGTGTTACTTCTCAAAAAACAAAACAAAACAAAACAAAACAAAAAAAAAACACCCCAAAGCCTAAGTATTTTCCAAAATCTAAGGAAATACAAGACTAGAAGCATGAATTAGATGGATCTGAATGCAAAGGACAGAGTAAGCACTGGACTTGAAGGCTGAACATGATCAATATCATATCAGTAATAATAATTCATAGTTTAAAATACTTTCATATAATGCATTCCTTACAGGTAGATAAAATGCTAACTACTGAAGGAACCGGGTGATTCCTTAGGACAGTGCACATTGTTTAAAAGGAATTTCTCACAGTTTAATTCCATTTCCAGAAGTCAGAATGGGAAACACAACGAAAAGTTAAAATTCTGCATTCTATTCCACAGTAACACCTGCAGAATTCAGTAGGCATTCACTGGATGATCAGTTTGCCACTACTGCTACTACTGGTGGAAAATTGTTTCCAAGGGGTACTGAGGGGATTACAATGCTGCAATGTGAAGGCTGAAATAACCTTTTTTTAAATAAAGTGGCATTTAACTACCAAAACCAAAAGTCACCACCTGATCTTGATGGTCTTACTTGCCTCCATGCATGACACAAATGCTCAGTACAATCGTATTACATGGAAAGATGCATAAAACCTGTGCTAAAGATTCACAAAACCAAAGGTCTTACTATGAAAAAAAAAGCTTCAACAGAAATTTTTATGACAAGTAGAGCTCCTATCCACTAAAGTTAATACATTTTTGACATTGGGAATATTAGCTCTTTGCGGTCTGGGAATTGATTCTGCCTTTCTCAGTCTGAACTAAGCATCTTTCTTTTGCATTACATAGACGCTCTGAAAGGTGTTGGAGAGAAGATTCTATTCCCATCAAGATATCCAGAAAAACTCCCACTACTTTCAGTGGAGTCAGCATGTCACCTAGTTTATCTTTGTCAGTTTGCATTCTGTAATCTTGGTGTTGCCAAGTTTTGTGTTATTTGGAGTTTTTCTTATAACTCAAGGTCTCATGACAATCTAAAATTCACCTTAATAAGAAAATATCTCAGAGAGATAGAGACAAGAGAGTTCACTGATTAATATCATCTTAAAACAACAGTTTAAAATAGATCTGAAGATTCACGCTTTTTTTCACCACTGACTTAATTTTCTCAGCTGGTATATGCATATCTTCACTGGAGAAGTCTGAAGGTGAGATGCCTTTTTTTTTTTTTTTTTTGCATACACTTTGAAACTAAACTTGGACTTCTAGCAAGTTTAAATTTTCTACATGTAGTCATACAAGTGTTTCAGAGCTGTTACACCTCTCTTTTATCCTAACTTCTGAGTTTACTACTCCTTCAGTTATGCCAATGCAACTGTTCACAGGGACATTCTGTAGACAAGATTGCTGGTTTGCCCTCCTAAAGCAAAGTTCTGGGGTTTTATTCTAAGTTTGTCTTACTTCACCTTTCAGCACAGTCTTGCAATATAGCTGTTGGAGCAGTGAACTGAAATCACAAACATCAGGGCAAGGTGTTTCTTGCCCTGACTTTCTGGTAGAATAAAATATATGCAATTTCACAGAGTTCAGTCTTAATGAGTAGGAAGCAGGGAGAGTAGGGGGGCAGAAAAGGCAGATGGCAATTTTCTAAGCCCAACTTTGAAAATCATTAACAGTTTTAATATATTTTTGTCATCAGTGTTAGTCTGGTAGCTAGGAATTTTTGTCTACCTGTTCACAGGTAATGAGCATTCTGTACTTTTCAAGATCAAGATTAGAAGGCTAAAGATTTAATATAGGTTTTCACATTCAAAATCAAAGATTAAGAATTGAATGTCATTGTTCAGGCCCAAACTGTACATGCAATGAGTATACCTTGATTGAAGTGGGTGATATTCTCACCTAGATGTATGCACACTTGGGTAATCAGCTGGGTCATCTACTCATGCACACCAGTATTCTGAATGTCAGCAAAGTACAGTGTTATGATTGTCTTCACTTAGTCTTTCCATTCTTTTGCTTTATCTTATTTATAAACTTATCATAAGTCTTAAAGAAGGAGTCTACCTCTCTCCTTTCACACTATTTTGATGCTAATTATCTATTAGTACAACATTGTAATTACTATAACAGGACAGCAACACTACTGTCATAATCTAATTGCTAAAAAGATCTAACCTGGGAGCAAAAGCAACTGAGAATTTGAACAATCAGAGTTAAAGCAACAGAAAAGGACTGGTAAATAAAATTAATTCATGCTTACATTCAAAATAACAAGTGAAATTTTGCAAAATTCTTTTTAATTATAGTCTTTTTCTCTGAGGTTTAAATGAAAACTGCAATACTGTCTAAACATGCAAAGCAGTTTATTTATCTTTGATGTTCTTGCTTTTACTTCACATAGTGTATATAAAGCTAGAAAGAGTTGGGATGTAACTGGTTTTGCAATTCTGTAAATATAAGTGTGCATTCTCCAGCACTGATGACTACAGAACAGCACAAAAGAGCAAAAAAGAGGAAAATATTAATTATTTATTATTATTTATTTACTATTTATTAGGTATTTAGCAGAAACAGATAATCACCTAAACCTATCAAATAAATATAAAATAAAACTCCTTAGTGCAGTTGCAGTTTAATTTTTTGTCTCAATGGTTTCAGGGTGGTGGTTTGATGCCTGTGGCCCCTCCAATCTCAATGGGATGTTCTACACAGCTGGACAAAACCATGGAAAGCTCAACGGCATCAAGTGGCATTATTTCAAAGGCCCCAGCTACTCCTTGCGCTCCACCACCATGATGATCCGGCCCTTGGACTTTTAAAGCATTCAGCAACTGATCCCAGAACAAGTCAGGATGGCACTGCCCTCAACAGCAACATTATCACAGTTTGAAGGTAAAAGGAGAAAGGCTTCTTGAAAACAACTTGTAGGGATGATGCAAAGTCACTTTGTCACTCAATAACCTGCAAATACTTCCCAAGAGTCACCCCATGTTTTGATGACTGGGGTAGGGTTGGTTTAAAAGAAGGTGGCTGAAAAGGTTTTCCAAAGAACTGGATTTACTATTCAGCCCTAACTTGGTGCTTGTCAGTGGATTGTTTTTTTTGGTATTTTGTTTTTGGTTTTGTGTTATTGTATTTTTTTAAATTCAGCATCAAAAGTTGAAGGACTGAAACATATCAGCCATGGTCTGTTGAGTAGAACGTTATTCAGCAGTGAAATGCCAACATAATACCCATGAAATGGATTACAGAGACACCTTTATTAAAACTCATCTTCAAGCACTAAAGATGACCACTCCGAATATTGTTTTTCTTAAATGAACTCAATTTGAATAGTGGATGGATTTATGTTAATTCCAGAGTCAAATTATTTGTGGGAATATTATTTTTCATTAAATCCTTTAAGGACATGTTTCTCATAAATAAACTGAGTCAAATGTATGAATAACTATAAGGATAATAAGCATAAACTCTTCAGTTGCTCTGTAGAGGTAAATTGACATAATCCCTGGGCTAGGATTTATAGTGTGATAACAAAAGTAGCTGTGTTTTGAGGTTTTTCCTTTCTTTCATTAAAGGCAGTCTGAATGTCATGTAGAATAATTAATGAAAGGTTTAAAGAATGTGAAATATTATCCTAAAGAAAATATGGGATTTTGCATGGAATTTTTCCATCACAAGTACACAGGAAGGCAAACTGTTAGGATATATAAAAATTACATAAATGCATAGCTTAAGGCAATGGATTCATTTTACAGTATCCTTGCATGTGTGCAATTTATCCTTAATTATTTTACATTTTTATTACATTTTTTGTGACTATCAGAAGCATGCCAGTTCTACACAATGCTTAGGCTACAAATATAAAAAATACTCATCAGAACTGTATAAATAATAAAGAATTGTGAACTTGTAAATAGCATGTTTATATTTCCTGTAACAGTCATTTAATTTGTACAGGCAGCCTTGACCCTATGCAAAGGGTGAAAAGCCTCAAAAGGATATAAATAGTATAAAAAACTTTAGATGACTGCTTGCAGGTTGCTAACAAGTAATTTTGTTCTAATAAAATGCTGCAGAAGTGTGGGACTATCAGAAAAGATAAAATTTTTTTAATAACAAACAACAGCGTAGCTGGGTGCCCTTTGAGGGTATAGAGACGTCTTTTTATTTACAGCCCTTTGTAATTTAGTCACACAAAGAAAGTCCATTGGGGAAAGCAGCTTGCAGTCATTCTACTTCTGCTAGATATGAAATGAAAAAGTTTACCCTGTTCCCACTGAAATCAAAAGTAATACTCTCATGAATTAAATTGGGACCAACATGACATGCAAAATCTGCATGTGGTGAGGTGTTTGCTTGTCTGATTTTTGCTTTGTTTCATTCGTTAAACTGTTTCTGAGATCAAGCACAACAAAGATCTGATTCTTTTTTAAAGGATAATGATAGCAGAGTAACTGGGGGGTTTCTTTCTTTTTTTTTTTCACCTTTTTTTTTTTTCCTTTAGTAGTTTATTTCTATGGAATATAGAAAAAAAAATACTTGGATTTTTTTAAACATCCCGTCTTAAAGACCACAAAGCCCCATGGGGTTCTCTAGTTTTATTGCAATTTGATGTTTGTTTGGTTTCAATTGGGAAGATCTTTTGTTTGGTTGTTTTTGGGGTTTTTTTGTGTAGTTGTATATATTTATATATATATTTGAAATAATCTTGACTGAGGGTTAATTTGAAGATTTCTGCTGAATAAGTTACCAAACTACTCTTCACTCAGCACTTTCTCACAGAGCTGTTTTGTCCCAGTTTTCAGTAGTTTTTTTTAAAAAGATCTTCAATCATGTGCAAATATGTGGTCTGTCTTCCTCCATATTCTCAGAATATATATTTTTGCAGATCTCCAGGTTAAGAATGCCATTCTTGCAGAACCTTTTGTGAAAGACAAAACACATTTAAAATTAAAAGCATGATATTTACTGTTTATTTATCTGGGTTTGAAAAAAATGTGGATTTTGTTTCCTATCCTTTATAATAAAACATTTAAAAACTTCTTGAGTCTATGATTTGCTTTGCTTCAAGTGCAACTTTCTGTTACAGGCTGATGGCACTTTAAAAACCACTCTCTCTCCTTGCAAGAAATGTTAATAAATTTAGACAAAGCCTAGAAAAGGAGGAACCCTAATTAGAATTTGTTCAGCAATTATTATTTTGAACCTTTCAAATCCGTATGTCAGTATTTTTTAATTCAATTTCCTTAATAAAATCATGGGGCTATATTTCTTATTTTAAGTTCAAAGCATACAAATCTCTGTCAAACTTTAAAATAAAAGATTCCTTTAATTCCACAGGCAAAGATACAAATTGAAGTGTGATGTTTTCCTTGCCTTATGATGTGCTTTTCTGTCATCCATTCAATCATGTTGCAAGGCAGTGACAAGTCTTCATTGATATTTTAGCAAGAAATGTCTCTTGCTCCATTTGTATGCCTTTTAACACTGCAGTGATCAGTTTGAATACATCTTTTTAGTCAATTTATCCTCATTTTCTCTGAAATTTTTGTTTAATTGGATTTGTTTGTTGTGTTCATTCAGAGCAACCTAGCTTTTCAAATCAACACTAATGTTGTAAGGAGCTACATACATAAAAGAACATTTTGCTTCTTAAGTTGAATATATACGCACTGCAAGAAATTAAGGGTTGCAATTCATAAAAATGGTCTTTCTGAAGTTGATTTGTACTACAATGTTATATATATGTTATATCAAAATATTGCTTGCCTTGAAAGATGCTAAAACTTCATTGATCAGTGGCAACAGTGACTTTACTATTTACTCTTCCCAGATAATTTCTTCCTGATTTATAAAACAAGAATACACAAAATTTTCACAAACCAATAGATGTGTTTTCCATAGCATATAGATCCCTAATTTGTATTATCTTCTGAGGCTGGAGATGCAATTTAAATGCACACTTTTCTAAGAACCCTAACATCCAGTACTGGCCTATGAAGTAGGCAAGTCATCTACATTTATAGTCATCTGAGCAACAGGTTCCCAAAACAGAGTTCCGTAAAAAACTTGCAGCTTAAACAGCAGCTCTGACCATGCCTCAAATAACCTCTCTTGGCGCTGGCACAGCATTCCCTTCTCCTTTTGGGAGAAAAAATAAATGAAACAGCAATCACAACAAGAGCTTAGCTCTAGGTAGGATCAAGCATAATTTACAACCAGACTGTGCTGCAGTTGTTGAAAATGTATTCCTACCTACCAGTCTTTACAGGATCCGGACAGCTTGAAGAGAGAGGCAGTAACCCTTGAATACAGCGGATGCTAATGCTGTTGCCTGCCTCTGACCTGGGGTGTGCACACACACACATCTGTGTGTGAGGAAAACTTGACTCAGCCCAATAGAATTACCTTTTCTAAATTTTATCTAAAAAATATAATTTCAGCTCAGATTAAAAAAAAAAATAAAAAAGTACCAAAAAATAAATAAACTAAAAGTGCAGATGACAAGGATCAAGAGCAGGAATGAGATATGGTACAGTAAAATAGAGAGGCAAAAGATGGACAGGGAAGACTGAAAGGAGGGGATTATCTGTGAGACAGCAGTTTCATATTTACAGTGCCAAGACAGTCACACAGTGTGGGAACACCCTTTTTCTCTAGGAGTGTCCAAGCCCATTCTTCCTGGCTCTTGCTCATATGAGCAGAGATCTGTGGGTATTGTTTGCTTTTGTATGCTTTGAGAGGCTTATTTTTTGGGGTGTTTCTAAAATTTTTCCTCAGGGAGAAATTTAGTATGGATCTTTGAGAAAACATGCTGCTCATAGTTAAGTCAAGCTAGCTGTGGAGCAAGTCCTGTAAAAATAGAAAAGTTCCTTTAGAAAAGTTGCATTCTGTTGTGTCAATTTTAGGTACTGAGATGAAATAGAACCTGTGCTCATCCAAAATCCTTTGAAATCAGGTCCTTCATTCTTCCACTAGCTAAAATTTCTACTTTAAGCAGACCTTATTCTCCCTATAAATGGTCTGTGCAAATTTCTGAAACAGTGAGTTCAATTAAAGAACACTAAAGAATGGGTATATACTGTAAATATGACACCCAAATAATATATTAAAGTACATGAAGGCCTAGACACCAGTTCTGTGTTTTGGTAGAGAGAATTTGGAGCTCTGAAATGCTACCATAAATTTCCTTTCTCTCATTATGCTTCTCACCTTTCTCTCACTTTAATAGTGCCCCTATTCCTCTTTTTAAACTTCTGGCAGCGTTTTCCTTCTGCTGCCTTGAAGAAGTCACAGGAAGCAAGCACCACACTTAAGAGAAGGTCTGCAGCTACTTTTGTTCACAACAGCATCAGCTGTGGGAAGTGCATAGTCAGTCCTCCACCAAACCATGAGGAAGGAACATTTCTGGACAGTTGCCATTTGCTCTGCAAGACCACAGGCAGAAAAACAGACACATCGGCACACAGAGGGCCTTCATTCCACTTAAACAGGAAATGGATGCTTTGCCAGGTCAACCCTGAAAGAACTCCAGAAGAGTAACTCATAGGCAGCTTCTTCAGCACAGAAGAAAAGAGAGAGGGAAAAAGTCTGAAATAAAGCAAGTTAAAATGGAGAATCTTGATACACTGAAATGGGTAAGGGAGAGTTGAGGAAGACTGAGGAAATGAGTGTTATAGAAAAAGTCAGCTAAGAATGCAAAGGAATTAGATTAGGAAGCTGAAGGCAAGGTCAGCAAAAGAAGACAGTCAGTCTGACAAAAAGAATATGGAGAAATGACAAAGACAAAAGCAGTTGAAAAGAAGTAAAATGGAAAAGAATTTGGCAGAGTTATCTGTTAGCATATTTATTAGTAGTATCCAATTAATTCTCCAAAGCCTAAAAGAAATACTGTTGCCCTTTTACTTTCTGCATTTATTTATTATTTACAATGCAATGGAGCTTCACTTTAGTAAAATCCAAAGCAATACTTGAAAAGCAGACCCTTCATAGAGAAATTTTTGGTAACACGCTGCCTGAGAAACAGTTCATGTTTTTAGCAAATCCACCAGCAGATAAATCAGCTCTGGATAATATTTACTCTTTCACTAAAAGATGTGCCTCTCCATCCTTTTGCAGCTCTCTGATGCATGTATTTAGAATCATTGTCTGCCCTAAAGAAAACTACATATCTCAGACCTGAACTAATTTAGCTGCATTGTCGAATCACTGGTTTGTTTTCTTTTGAGTAATGGAGCAGAACTCCCCGATATATGTTTTATTCTTTTTGTTTTCCTTTTTTTTTAAAGTTTAAACACTCCTGGCTTTGAGTTCATCTTTCATCCACCAGAGATGATTGCTTAATCTCTTTGATAGGTTCACTTAGTGCTGTCTGTTCTGTAAAACCCCCAGGCAAAATTCTCCTGAATTAATGCAGTGGTTCTTGTCACCATCTTCTGCTTTGTTTTCATGTATAATATCACACTGCAAGGCACCAGTACTGTTCTTTCTGATGGGTTTCATTCAGTCCTTCCAGAAAATCTGGAACTCCTTGGAGCAACTTCAGTGCAAGTCCTTGGTCCCGCAGATTCTGGCCCATCCCTGTACCATGTCCTGCAGCTGCCCAAATCTTTCTTGCTACGAGCCATACCATGGCTATCTGTACCTTCATCAATGGAGCTGTCATCAAGCCACCCTGCTTCCGTCCTACCTGTTTCTCCTGACCAATCTCACAGTCCCGAAAATGGAGAGAAGCATGGCCCAGCACTCACCATGACAACATTTTCTAGTGGGGTGATGTCTCTGCTCACCTACCTCCAGTGCACACTGTAAAGAAGCCCCTCTGGAGTGAAGGTGCTGAACTTTTTGGATGGCCTGGTCACAAGACAAAGATCATGCAAATACATGTCAAAAATTTTTAAGATGTACAGCCACATTAACCAAAGGCCTTTTCCACTATTTTATCCGGTCTGTTAGAATAAGAATCCAATGCTAGTTGTGCTACAGGAGCAGACAGAATTATCTAAACAAGTAGGTGGAGATGTGTCTACAGTCCCTCACTTTTAGCATGTTACAAGAGCTTTGGTATTTGTTTGGAGTTTTCAGGGCTTTGGGAAAAGAGAATAATAAATACATTGGACTTAGTTTTGCAAAAATAAGTTTATAAGCAAGAACAGTTTTACTCAAAACAGTGTAAAATGCAGAGATAGAAAATTTACGTCTGTGACTCTGGGTTTATGAACAGAGATTTGGATGGGAACCAACAGCTCTCTCACAGCTTCTTTTTGGTTTTGTGACTTGTTCGAATTCCCTTGACACCAGCAACTCCTGAATCTCCTTTCCAGCCACTGTGAGCTATCCCACAGCCCAGACATCAGATCAAAAGGACTGCCTCTGTTTGAACTAATCTGAAATAGATTGAATGCAAGTCAGTAGATAATGCTGAAAATTGAAGAGATTTATAAGTTCACTAACCTGTTCAGGTTAAGATTTTACATGGGTGAGTATCAGAGAAAAAAAATCAAAAATGCTTGTATTTTCCTTGTAAATAAGTATACTATAAATATATAAAACATATAGCTCCACTGGAAGTGTGGAGAAAACAATAAGGAACGTTCATCCTAGAACAAAGCAGCTATTCTAACATCTCAGCTCACTTGAAGTTGCAGAAGAGCCCTTATTCCTGAAGTTTCTGCTGTCTGCTGCCACCTGTAGTTCAAAAAGAAGCTTTCCCAAAGATGAATTCATGGCCAGAATCAACTAAACAAGCAGCGAGACATCCAAGAAAAGGACACTGAAGGGACTAATAAAAATGGTCAGGATGTCCAGCATAGATGGTCAAAATGAAGTCTTTATTAAGGTACATGCTTTCAGCTTTAAAAGTACTGAACTCCCACTGGCTTCAGTTTATCCCAAATGAATTAAAAATACACTAAGTATATAGGCATTTAGACCATTCCTAGGGAAAATAATTATATTTACAGAGTAAAAAGTTACTAAAAAAAACACAGGTGGTGGAGGAAGCGGAACTATACAAAAATACTCTAAAAATTCATTTTGCATTTACTATATTTTGACTAGACCAGAGACATGTATATGGAGTGCACACATCAGGAGGCCTAAGGAAGAAGCAAGGAAAAGAAAGCTGTAGTTCAAGATGGGAACTGAACTATTCTTGAAACAAGATCACATTAAAACAGTCTTCAAGACAAATGCTCAGCAGTTGTAAAAGCAAAAATTCATTTTCTTCTTTGAATCAAAGCTAACCAACTTGTGCATAATGCATTATCCTGAATGTCTTTAATTGGTCTCTCTCAGGTTTTATCTCTTGGGCCAAGAATCACATTGCAATAGGTTTTTTACTCATGAGGAATAATTCATTGGGAAATAAAAATATATCCTTTTAATTTTTTATTTTTAACTCCCCAACTAATCAGTTCATTTCAGTGCCTTTATTTACTCTGGAACCATATTCAGCACTACAAAAAAATCCTGTGTCTTTTCAAGAGTTCAAGAATTCTTTTTTTTTCCCTTAAGTGAACGTGAGTGACATTTGCCATAGGATGGTCCAAATCAATATCTTCAGAGCAGCCCAAACTGCTAATCCTGTTGCCATACATAAACTATCTTGTTTCTCTGACCTTTCACTTCCCAGTGTTCAAACCAGAGTCACACTGAGGTTGTGATTTACAGGTCACAAGGCCACAGATAACCTTAGATATTAGCAGGATTCCATGTCATTTCTTACAGAAACCAGAAGTAAATCAATATTTAGAAAGCTGGAGAAACCCAGTTGTTCATGCCCTTTTGTCTGCTTTGAGTTTCAAAAGCAGCCAACTTAGCAGCTTTGAACAAATAAAAATGAATGCAGATGAAACAAAAGCAGAGGCAATTTGGCTACCCACTGGACACAAGCACGACCAACAACCAACCATTTCATGGCTGCCCAGGAGGGGTCCAGCACCATAGGCAGGTTTGTATGATGCCTGCAGTACAGCATGAAGGAGCTGGCCCTGCATGACAAAAGCAGTGAAGATTTTGGCCTCAGAACCTGGGCTAGTAAGAAACGTAGGCTTACTGAATAGCTGCTTGAGAATAAGCAGCATTTTGAATGAGAGCTGTCCTCTGAGTTCTGATCTTCCCTGCACATCATCTGGGAGGCCCATGGTGATAATTAGACCAATATCCTTCCTCCTGTCTTCTTTGGGTCAGATGAAGCTCTGGCCATGAAGGAGCTCAGACATCACATCCTCTACATCCCATGCTAACGCAAACAACCCTTCTCAGGATCATTACATACCCTGAAGGAGCCAAATCAGCATTATTGTTTCACGTTTGTGTCTAGATAGATATTTCCACTCCTGAAATAATGGAGCATAATGTAAATAAAAATAAAACAAAACCAAAATTTCTCCTTTCTTCACAACTATTAAGTCAGGAAATACTAGTTGGCATTTTTTCTTTTTGTATTCACTTTGTTGGAAACACTCAATGAAGCTTTTACACAAAAGAGTAAGGCAGGGAAAGCAAGGATTTCAGAGTCCATGAGATTCCTGCATCATCAATGTTAATGCAGAGAAACTTCATTTATGCATGCACCTGTCTGACCCTCCTGCTGACAATGCAAGTCACCATATTAAACTGAGCAGCATCACTCCAAGCATGTCAAATCACTGAATGGATTATCAAACAGACCTAATTTGCAAAAGAAATCTTTAGTGCTCTGTAAGCGAGTTATAAGATTAGTGTTGGGGAAGGGCTTGATATTCCACCAGGAAATACCAGGTTACTCTGTGCATCCCAAAGTATTTCTCTCCAGATAGTGCTCTGCACATTGTTATCATAAACAATGGTTGCACAAAAAGCAGCTCTAATAGGCAGGCAGCAGGACCCTGCCAAAGTGAAATGCCCTCTTTAGTACTGTAAAATGAGCTTCACTGACAAGGGTAAGATTTCACCCTCTTTCTTCCATAAAGGCCACATCCCTGAGGCAGTCTTTTCAACTCTTGCTGTCTTTCCTTGTTTGGAGCAAGTCATCCTTTACTGGCTTCATACATCATGGATGTATGAAAATCCTTTTATTTTCCTTTTTGGAGTTTGCTGTGAGTAGCTGGGGGCTACGAACATCCTATGTGCGCTGCCAAAAGTGTACAGGTTGACAAGGCAGACTGAAAATCTTCTGCAAGGGAAAAAGAAAAGGGAAAAATCCTCTATCTAAAAGTTACGTAATGGTTTGCCAGGGGCTTGGAAAGATTGGTGGACCCTCCAGCATCCAGGGGCACCCGGCTGGCCTGGACAGGGCTAGGGAGGGCACTGTCACCTGTGGAGCCTGGGCAGTGTCCTTGTTCATCTTCAGGAGAAGTCTTGTGTTGTCAGCCAGGGTTTGCTTTGCTCAGGTTGGACTATATCTGTATTTCCAAGATGAGCCCCTTTGTGGGGTGATGTCCTGCTCACCAGCAGCATTGCTGGTGATCAGGGGTGGCAGAACTCTCTGCAGAAGAGTCAGGGCCTGGGCTATTCTCAGACAGAACTCTGTTTATTCCAGCTCAGCTGCAGTGCATGACCTAACCAAAAAACTGATGGGCAATTTCTCAAGCACAGTATAAATCTGAAGACTTTCTCATACTTCACAGGCTATGAACTTTGGATCACCACAGTGGAAATCTGCTGCTGAGTTGTACCTTTTCTTTTAATTTTATTTTAGATTTTTTTTACTTTGTATATCCAGGTGAGACACAACCGCTGCAAAATGAGAACCTTCACTACTTGCCAACATTTAATGTTACACAGAGGAAAAAAACAGCAGGCTAAGGAAATATTGGATGATTCCCAGTGAGATTTTCTTACGAACTTGGATAAACAGAGTTGAGGAAGAGAAGAAAAAATGTAGCACTTAAAAAGGGGTAGAAGTATATCTTAGGGTGCAGGCCCCTCATATCCTGCCAGTGCCTCTACCACACAACCTACCAGACACAGTGGCAAAAGGTGAAGCACAACCTCCACAGAGATGAAGTTAAAAATAATGACATGGCATTTGTGATGCTTAGACAAAGAAAAGATTTTAAAAAAGAACAAAACCTACAAGCAGCAAGTACCTTGTCTGTCATTCTGATTCAATGGCTCACTCTTGTATAAAGTGTGGAAAAGGAAAAACGGGTCATGATCAGACTCTGAAGTCCTGGATAGTTTTGTGGGCTACTCATCACTATAACTCAGAGAGTCACTTCATTTGCTGGTGATGGAGCCGCCAGGTTTGTGTTTATTGTCCCTTGTGCTCCCACACAGCTCCTTGGCAAACACAGGGGCTTGAAAGGAGAAACAGTAATTCAGGAAGTCTTCTAACACAGCAGGGTTACATTTGCAATATGGAAGGGTTAAGGTTGAAAACCAAAGTAGTTTAATTCTGTTTTCAGAAATCAGTACCTAATGCAGGATTATCTTTAATGACAGACGTCAAGGTGTCAAAGAACTGTGTCAGGTTTCAGACCTTTTCATAGTTTAAATTCCTGTGTTTAATCAAAGGCTAACTGAATTATTGCTGGTAGTGAAGAGTTACTTCAGCTATTGTGGGTGGCCTACAATAAGTAATACCATATTCAGGCAGCAGTCTCCTACATGCAAATGTATTTCCCATGAATGTTTCTGCGTACAGAAAATACATGTGACAGAATATATAAGCTCTCTCTCAGGAGAAAATGCAAAATAATTCTAACCTACATTATTTCTTAACTGCTTCACCCCTTAGCTGAATAACCTTATTTTTTATTCATGACTCTTCAAAAATTATTCAAGTTGGATAAAATGGAGCAATAGCAATTAGCTTTCTTTAATTCCTGTGTCAGAACTCATATCAGCAGAATTCTGTTTCGCTACGTCAGGCTGCATTTCTTATTTTCATCTGAGCAGCATATTACTTACAGAAAAAAATAGGAATCAAACTTTTGTGAACTGATTGTGTATTGGTTTGGCAATACTCAGTGTATGTACCTAAAGTAGGACATAAAATAAAAATTGGTTCATATCTCACAGCTGAAACTTATATGCTATTTTTTCCATCTCTAGTAACTGGTATTGCAAATAATTTCAGTGAAAATAATAGTTTGTCTGCAGAATCCATAGCTAATTTTTATGTTCATACAGAGCTTTGTACCAAGCTTTGAAAAGTATTCCTTCATCTCCTTTATTCCTTGCTATGGCAGCTCTATTGTTGTTCAGTTTGGTTGATATTAACAACTGAAATTTTAATAACCCACATTAATTAGCTTTCTCAAAAATACTTCTTTTGATGAAACTTATATTTCATACTTCACAGGGCTTGACCAGTTTTATATAAAATTTCTATTATATAATTAAATACATTAACTTATAAAGGATTGATGTATCTGACACTTAATTCTACATTTTTTGCAAAGATTGCAAGTCAAAAAAAAGATTAATGGTATCACTAACTGAGTTGTTTAAAAAAAAAACCAAAACAAAAACAAAACCTAAAAAGCCTTTACACTACAACTAAGCATCAAAAATATGCTGATATATTTTACAAAACATGGGTTTTCATGGATTTGCTGTTCAAAAGAAATATTCAGGGAAGGGGGATTTCCTTTTAGAAATATTTGTGGTTCCAGTGAAAACCTCAGAATGAAGAGTTTGGATTTCCAATGAAAAGTCCACATATTTTGGTATGATGGTGGAAGAATTCTTTTTTTACAGCCTCCTTCCTTTCCACTCCCAAATTTCACCAGGGAAACCAACAATTAAATACAAATAAGAAACAATAATTATTGGTTTACTGAAAATAAAATTGTGGAAAAATATGTAATTCCTTCCCTGTATATTTCAGGCAATATAAGAATATGATTAAGCATCTGACAGTGTATTCCTGTTTAGTTGCTCTGTAATACAAGCACAGCAGCTAGTCCAGCTCCTCTAGAAACAAAATTGCATCAAGGAAGAAGTGATAAGCTGAGAAAAGTATTTATTCCTTACTGTGATCAAATGTCTTCTACAGAATTTAATGGCAAAATTGAGTATTTTTTGATTTTGTATCTTTTTCAGTATCAACCAAAGGAAAAAAACCACTGTTTTCCTTAAGCCCCTCCAAAAATAACATGTAACTTGAAAGCAACCAAATATACACAGGCTTGTAAACTGGAAGTCAACTTCCTACTCTTCACCCTGAGGCTTGCAAAATGACATGGCAAACGATGAGAAGTAGCAGGAATTCTCTTCCGCTTCCAGGTATTGTAAGAAATCTTTATTGCTCTACATGTCCTTTTGCTTTTGCTTCTGACTTGATTACAAACACACCTTTAATCAAGCAACCCACATGGAAATTAATCTTTTCACAGTTAGGAAAACACAAAACTCACTAGAGTCTCCTGAAAGTCTGCCTTTTCATTCAATGAAAAAAGAAGGAGAACCAGTCTAAAAAAAAGAAAAAAAAAAAAAACAAAGAGAAAAGAAAAAAGTTCTGCTGCTCTGTGCTGCCTATATAGTAAAATGAATTTCTCACTGGTTTTGGTCAAATGCAAGATCAGGTCTTGAATAGGTTAATAAAACAGTATGAAATCTGCTGGGCACCAAAAGTTATGTAAATGGACTGAGCAGCTAAGCCAGCCTCTCCTGGTGCTGGATATACAAGGACATTAAGAAAAGGGGAAACCCGCATCTGCTCTGTGTTTATAGACAGGCATAAAATGATTATTGCAAGACTTGTAGATAATATGATCCAATGTGGATGCAAACCTCTGGAGTATCCAAGGAATTCATTTTAGTTTTCAGAAGGCTTTGATCTGTCGACATTGACATTTTCTGCTCTAAATAACAATTAAGCCATTAAAGCAGTATGACTGAAGCCAAGTTTTCTGTAGATTCCCACCCCATAGCAATAGATGTCAGATTGTAACACAGGATAATTCATATAACAAAAGAAGTAATCCAAATTTTGCTCATCAAAATAACCCTAATATAAAATCTAATCCAAAAATGACATCTGCAGTTTTAAGCAAAGCAGTATTATTTGAGTGATTAGATATCATGCTAGACCATAAAGAATTCATGGCCTCCTTTTGTTCCAAAAGTTGTCTAAACTGTGAATTTATATTAGTGATTTGTCCAATATTTTAGGCTGCAGTAGAAGTAATGAAATGTGTCAATAATTCATTACTTTAGACTCCTTGCCTCAGAAATCTGTTTTCAATTCTATTTGGACTAGCATCTACTTCTAACAAGCTTAGCTATTTCAACATATCCCAGGCCAAAAAAACAAGTCTATGTTAAATCGAAAATCTGGGGAACATTTCAGTGACTCGGTTGGAAATAAGAATCATCAGTATTCACAATTTCAACTCTAAAACTCAACAAAATAGCTATTGAACATATGAGTATACCCCTAGATTTTGTGTCTTCTTTAGGGAGAGTGATCGTCAGTGAGGTTTCACAATGACTAAGACTAAGGTTAATGCTGAGTAGGAAAACTTCCACAGCAGCTGCACATTCATCTGAAACCTTCACCAAAGCCTTAGGGATAGAGCTGCTCCCATCTGGCACTGCTGGCACACACCAACCCAGTCTGCACCATCAAAGGAGAGAGCAAAAATGCTCCTTGCCTCTCACAGTCTCTTGTTTTCCCTGGTAAGACTAGTAGTCATTTGACAGAGATATGTGGCGGACAATTCATTCAAAGAAGCCCAAAATCCTGGGAGACAGAGATAGGATTGATTTTTGTGATCATGTCTTGATAACAGTTAGAGAAGAAGAAAAATATCTCCTTAATTTTTCACTTTTGTTTCATGCTATAACACAAATTTTAATTTTTTTATATAAAGGCACGGCAGATTTTGTGACTTGTTGTCCCATTTTCTTTAAATGAGAACAGCAGCCTTCTTTTTATGAGTAGCAGCTTCACTGCAGGAGATTAAAATAAATATTGAAGAGGCAATCATTATTTGTAGATTTCTTGTTTTGGTGAGGTTTTTTTCGATTCAAACCTGAAATTTTTCAGATGCACAAGTTAAAGTCTTCCCGTTACATGTATTTGTCACTCCTGGAGTAACAATCTCTAGTATTTTCAATACATAAAGGGTTCTTGAACTTTATAGAATAACTTGGGATATATTTATTTTCAGAATTTAGCTATTACTTTGGTTTATTGTAATCCCACGTCACTCAAAATAATTTACCCTTGATCTGGTTTGATTGTAAAAGCTCTTTCCTTAAGATCTGTTGGAAAGCTTTCATTTGACAGCTGTTCATTTTGTTAACTGACTCTTTAGTCTAATCCATGCAATGTGGGAATTTTACGGTGATCATGAAGCTCAACAGTCATCCAAGTTGCAAAGTTTACAGTTCCAGAAGAAATTCTTCTTGGAACAGTAACTTCAGTATTCTCTGCGTGCTCATCTAATAATCTTTCCTGAATATTTTTCACCATTGGCAGTCAAAAAGAAGTCAGTTGATCCCAGTAGGTCTGCTGCAATTTGGTGCACTAAACCAAAACCAAACCCATTAAACTCAATGTGATTCTAGCCTTAAACATACTTACACAGGAGCATTGCAAAGAATGGCTAAGCCTGTACTAAGCATTGCTCATGTTCACAAACTAAGCAAATCAAATTAAATTTCCATTTACTGTGGTGGACTAGAGACACACAGTGCTCTGCTGACTCTTCCAGCTGACAGACTACAGTTTAGAGAAACTCTAAAATGTTTTCAAGTACTTTTTGCTTTCAAGTTCTTTTGTGCTTCTCTTGGTCTTAATAACGCAGAAATGGGGGTATTTGGGAATTTTGTTGTTTGAGGTGGTTTTTTTTTCATTTTCTCCAATCTGCAAAGTTTAAGTCTGATAATAGTTTAAAAAGTATTGATCCAGAAGACTTCAAGACACAACTTTAATTTCTTTAATCAGTTTAACTTGTCCTTGAAGCAAAGAACATTAATCGTCAACAGTTTAAAGTTCTCGGATGTTTATATAATCAAAATATCTGAATAACCACAGTGCAAGTTCTGTGTTTTTTGTTTGCTACTCTAGCAAATCAACCCGCACCTCTGCAGTAATAATATCCTCCAGGAATTCCAACCAGCTTAAGCATGATCTCCACTTCCTGAGAACATGTGGCTGTTCTCAGGCTGTCAGTTTTTCCAAGAGTATCTTTATTTGATCTCATGAAACACTTTTGTCCCATATGAGGCTAAATGCATTGATATACAATTTCTAAGTAAATCCCTAGAACACTTTTTTTAATAATGGGGTTATGTTAACCATGGCCCAGTCCTTGGAGATCTTGCTTGTACTAAGTAAAATCATAAAAATAGCTGCTTAAGCTTCTCCAATTTCTAACCCCTCTTTCCTTATCAGCTATGGGCAACTATTGTTTGGCTTGATGCCTTGTCAATAATATCATCCCCTGACTCCTTAATAATCTTTCCTATGGTGGTTAATGCATTCTTTAACTTTTTGTTTGATTTCCATGAAACCTGAATTTCTATTTTAGCCTTTTCAGCCTTTTGCACTCAGAGCAACATTTACAGCACAATCATTCTACACCTTTACTATTCCCTCAGGTTTGCTTTTAAACTTCAGACTGTTCACACCACCGGAGCCAGCCATGTAACTGTAGTTTGTAAAAGAAACTTGATAAATGGAGAATTCTCAAAGAAAACTGATTCCAGCAGAGAGTTCACATAAACTACAGCAGTTCAAAGTGACATACGTTATACTGAAACAAGCTCTGTTTTGATGAAAAAGATATAATTTTGGCTTGATGGCTATTCCTACAGGGATTGAGTTTGCGATTGGAATTATCTGCGCAAATTTATTTTCCCATTAAATCTTTTACTGAAGATGTCACTGTCACTAAATGCATTTCATGTCTAATCAGGTTCTTTACTTTCTCCCACTGTTACAACTGGTTGGGACGTGCCAGTTTTCTGAGCCCAACACTTTATTTCTGACATTGCTTCAGTCTGAAGTACTTGTTCTCTTTTTACTATGACTCTTCACGGCTGAGATGACCCACACTGAGACAGAAGTGAGTGTGCTTTGAGATCATAAAGCCATCCCTGTATTACTATTGTATAACTTTCAAACAATGGAAGAGCCTAAATACCAATTAGAGCAGGAAACATACCCACGCAGTTCTTTTCTGTGCATACAATGATATAGACAAGGCAGCATGTGTCCTAATAATTTACAACCTGCCAGCAGAGAACAGATGGATGAGACAAACATATTGAGTTGTAAATATGTCATCTGTTCCCAAGAAATCTCAAAGCTCTAATTGGAGTCAAAAGGCTAAATTTATACTTAGTTTCTAAAGAATGAAGGGATGAGAAAAGTTCACTAACCACTGTTTTTACATGAAAATTGAGAGAACAATTTTATCGAAAAGATATCACATTGATAAAAGTAGTTACGCTGGAATATGAAAGGACTATCAACTATATTGAAAAATTAAGCAAGTTGTTGGTTCTTAACTGTCTCAAAAATCATCGTGTAATCATGCATAGTACTTTGAATCTCTATAACCGGAAAAACTGAGTGATTGCTTTTGCAAATGTATCTCAACTAATGCTTTTCAAAGTTACTTGTTGAGGTGTGTGGTCAATCAGATATTAGAAAGAGTCAAACCTGACAGGTTGGCAGCTGTTCTGTTTCAAGAAGATGCATTGTTCACATGTATTGCCCCAGAAGATGCACAGCACTATTTCACATAGTCCTGCTGGAGCTGAAGCAGCCTTCAAGCCTCTGAAAGTTACCCCAGCAAGGGACAGAGACTTAAAGCTTCAGATGGGGAAAGGAAACTAAAGGCTGGAAGCCCACAGCAATTTAAATCCCACATGAATTTCCAGTCAAGTGATGGCAGCTGTCCTGCTCAGTGCACTGAGGCCACAAAGCCCTCCAAGCCATGAGTTTTGCTAAAAGGCATTTATAAGCAGCTGTGGGTGGTACCTTGCTGGTGCTTCATATGCTGTCAGCACAGAAGGGAGTATCCAGCCACTCTGACCAAAACATTGCACAGACAGTCTTTACAAGAAGTAATCTTTCCTGAGATCAGCAAGCATTGCAAACTTGGGACATAACATTATTGCTTGGTGAATTATGAGTAAAACATACAGTAATCCCACATGTACTGCCTACTCCTGTCGTAGAGACTGAAAAATGAGGAGTAACATGATAAAGTTTTATGCTTTGAAATACCATCTTTTAAAAAAAGATTTCTATGTCTGTCTTATGAAGCCTTCTGCGTTTTTTTATTCTTGTCTTTCTTTTGTGCTTATAACTTTTCATTTTAAACTAAATTGACATTGCAATGGTGGTCTAGCACCTCATGTCATTTCTCATGAAGACTGCAGCCCTTCTCCCTCCTCTGGACAATTGATATTTGCAGGCCCTGACTTCAACTGGATGGCAGTTTCCAAACCAGAACGTTAAAAATCTTGCATCAGGCAAAACCAAACTCCTTCCTGTATTCTGTTTTCCATAGAAGAACCTCTATACAGCAGCTGAAGTCTAAGAAAAGGGATAAAAGCAGGTCTAGAATGTAGGGATGATTTCTATGAATATTGATCAGGAACCTCTCTGTTCAGAAGAAATATTTTTATTTAATGACCGTAGATTTCTCCCAATAAGTTTTCAAATTATGTATTTGAAACCATTTGAATTTTTAATATTTCCAGAGCTCCAGGCTGCAGATATTTTTACATCATCTTGTGCAGGAAAGAAAAATGCAGGGAACAATTGTTCTCTGCTCTACACCACATATTATTTTAATTAAC
The DNA here is from genome assembly GCA_035047845.1 of Dendrocincla fuliginosa. Lineage (NCBI taxonomy): Eukaryota > Metazoa > Chordata > Aves > Passeriformes > Dendrocolaptidae > Dendrocincla > Dendrocincla fuliginosa. Next base: position 133,181,760 of record JAWWMO010000083.1, on the reverse strand, counting down.
TTTATATTCCTTCCTTAATCTCTTGCTTAGTAGAGGTCTCTTCTTTATTTCTTGAATAGAAACTGCTCCAAACCTTTAATCACTCTTCTTGCCATCCTCTTTTTGACCTTCTCCTCCTTCTCTTTCAGCTGTAATTGCATTATCTTTTTAATGGAGGCAACATAAAGGCAGTCAGAATTCAAGATATAAGAGCCTCATATCGTTGCACACTGGCAGAAGGTTTATCATTCCTGTTTTGTTTTCCTTTCTGTTCCTTTCCAACATTTGATTTGCTTTTCTGACTACTGTTGAACAATGAGCTGATTAGATAACAAGGTAAGCTCTAAGCTTCTCTAATATGGCTCTCTCCCACTCTTGCATATGCACTAGAAAAATTGCAGATTCAGTCATAGGCCAGATTTTTTCAAATGCTCTTAATCAGAGATTTAAATACAAGTTTGCAAAGCAGAAAGAAAGGTCTGTAACAATATTTTTCATTCTATTAGAAATTAAATTCATAATCTCATTTTATAAGTTATTTCAGATAGATTCTGAAAAACTTTTAATTAAAAATTTACTGAAAGCTACTTGCTTTTTAAAATTTCAATTCCATCTCTAAAGAAAAGAGAAAAATCCTGCTCCTTTTACCCACGTGAGTAGTTTTTTTAAGGCATAATCTGCACTCACTAACACTGACTTCAATCTGGCATAACAGTACTGGCTTAACTGGAGCAGATATAGCTTTAGAGTAAGGTAGCACTTTGGCAAAATGCTTTCAGGAAGAAGTTTTATGTGACATAACTAAAAAATTATCAACTTCTTTTGAAAAATGTTTGATAGAACAATGGCTGTAACTCCATTACACAGTCTTTGTTAAGTACATGTCATTTGACCCCAAAATTACTTTATAGTGTGAAGCAAGGCCCAGAAAAATCAGTGGGAAATCTTCAATTTGGCCCTGTATTTGCAAATGCATTCCTCTCTTCATATATATATATATATATGTATATGCAAATCTATTTGACACCAATGTGCTAAAGCCTACTGTCTTTTCTACCAATTAGTTTTGACTAATTCAAAACTTGATGGACTATGAGTTTTTCCACACATATCTAAGATCAGCATTTGGCAGAGTGTTGATAATGTATCTTAAGTTATAAGATACTGCATAGCTTTCCTCATATAGTGCACTGCTGAATAAATATTTTCTCTGAGACCAAGATCAAGTTGCTTTATCATCAATTCCAAGTAGGAATGGAGGAATATTTGACTGTAGTACTCAGCTTTTCCTTACCACACTCTGGGTGAAGGTCACGTTTGTATCAAGAACAGCACGTCAGAACAGTCTCCTCATACTACAGTCATGTAAAGTTAAGTTGCTATAGTTGGTACCTCCAAGTCAGTAGAGAAGTTGTACTTACTGGCACTGGTCTTTGTGGCTACTGTGCAGCCAGCACCCTTGAGAGCCACTCCTCATTCTTGAGAATGAACCATTCAGAAACTGCATGGTAAATAGCTTTCATTTCTACTCAACAGGAAAATTGTCATTTGAACCAACAACAACATTAGCCTCTCCAAGTCATCAGAGAACTCCACCATTGCATGAAAAATTAGTAACAATTTACTCATAAAATGTACAACTTAGTAGTGGCACAGGAGACTTAGAGCATGGTCTAATGTAGACTATATGCCACTCTGATGAAAATTTAATCCTCTTGCAAACTTGTGCAACAACAGGGGTTGCCCAAGGCCTGGAGATGACTGGCAGAAAAGGCAAGGCTTGCAAAGACTACACTACTTTATTTCAGTGCAGTAGTGCTTCATGAAACATGAAAGTAAATCCCCATGCAAGTGGTTAAAGATAAATAGGAGCAGCATATTCATGCATGACCACCTGTTTGCATATTATAAGTTGATATGTCCACAGTTCCATGGAGTAGTAATGCCAATGGCTGGTTATTTTTTATTCTTGAGACTTGATATCTGTGCATATCTTGAACCTGGTGCTGTAGCAGCTGCAGTGCTGCATACAGCCTCATGCATACACATGTTGTTCCCTTAAATAATGCACCACTGGGCAGAAAATTAAAATATTCAAGCACCTAGTATACGGCAGTGGGCTGGCAAAATGGACATCTGGATTTTATATTAACATTGAGAGAGTGTGCTTCCCAAATGTTCTTCATTTATGTGAAAAAATATGGGAAAAGAAAATATGGGATAAATCATTAGAATATATTTATACTGCACTGAAGCCACAGAGGAATGGTCTGTTTCAGGGTTTCTGATGAGATCTATGTGAACAAGACATTTGTTTTATCTCTCCTGGGAGTCCCACCTAAGAGACACGTGGGAAAATGAACTTGAGATAGGACAAGGAGTTTTCTTGCGCCAGTGAGGCAACAGGAACTGCTGGTGCTGAAAGGAGGTGTATCCTATGAAGTAAGAAAACTGGAAATTATTATCTTGGCAGAGGATGTTTATTCAGCATCTGCCACCAACAGGATTACTGTGTTCTCATTAAGATTTCTCCCTGTAGCCCACAAGATATAGAGCAATGATGAGGATGTGGAGGCTCAGAGATGGTTTTCAATGGCAGATTTCAAGTTGCAGTGCCATTTTAAATTTCTCAGTGATTCAGGCGTCAGCATGGAAAAGGGGCTGTTGGCCAAATAACCTATAGCTGAAATAGATTCCTCTCCAATTTTCATACCCTCTGTCTTCCCCAAATGGGTCACAACATTCAGGGAGAAAAAGAGAGAAAGGAACAAAAGGGTACCTCACTCTACTCCAGTTTCCTTTACTTTTCAGAAGCTGTAATTTCACCAGCGTCAAGTTTCTTTGCTTCCTGAAGATCTGTTGGACCTTCAGCTGCGGGCACTCAGATTCCTCACTCCTTCACAGTGCTTGGTTTTCCAGCTGCTGCCACATCCAGTCCCCACCACACAGATATTAAATCCTGGATTTTACAGCTATGGCTACATTCATATAAACGGACTAGAACCCATCCTGTATGTTCCCAAACAGTAAGAAGAAAATACCCTGCCCAAAAGATGAAAGTCCATTGAAAATGAGAGTCTCAGCTGGTGAGAAATTGAGGGAAAGTGTTTGTATCCCTTTGATCCAGCATCACTCCATCTGTTCCATGGCCTCTGAAGGCATTTATGCCTATTTTCCCAGTGGTTTCAGTACATTTTCACAAATAGAGCAACTGAGGAATCTTTTGAACGATATGAACAAATAAGACCCCAGAATACTTAAATCATGTTTGTTTTGTTATTCTGAAATGCCTTTACTGACATTTATGGGGAAGAAAGTTTTCTTTTTCCAGTGTGTTCTGGTAGCTTCAGCTGAACATTTTCCAAGACTCAGGCTGGGTCAAACAATTAAAATTAATATTTCATGCAGTGTATTTTAGAAAAAGAATGGATCACCAAAAAATGCAAAATTATAAAGTATTATGAATTAAATTGAGAATCAAACACCCTCAAGAAGTCTGGCCAGATACAGCAGTATATCTTGAATTTACATTCAAAAGATAAGGCTGTGACCAAAGTGTGTTTTGGAGATATTTGAGACTGATCAGATGAGTGTTTGAGAATTAAAATAAGATGTGAAAATCCAACCTCATTTAGACATACTTTTGAAATTTGATTGCTTGAATTCACTTTATGGAAATTTTTCAATTAAAGACATATGGACCATGTATTTGATGTATATGTTTTTGAATGTCACTTAAAAATAATACTTAATATTGATTTTTACCTATGAGTATTTAATTGCTGCTAAAATTACAAAAAAAACCCCACCCTAAATTATATCTAAATAACAAATCATTTCTTAGTATGTGAGTTCAGACAAAGCTGATCTACTGAATGTTCTTTGATTCACAATTTTGACTAATTTTAGAAGCTTCAATTCTTTTGTCAATGTTTCTGCTGTCGTGTTTCATTCCATGTGTATCCCAATGCCTTGCAAAACAAAGAGATAAAGAACACAAAATCTTACCTTCATCCAGTAGTCTGATTTTTTACATGAACTCTGATCATTTTACTCAATGGGTTATATGCCCCATCACTCACCCTGGTCTCACTATGACTATTTACCATACCTTTAGGACAACTTATTGCAACAGCTTAAAGGGATGAATCACAAAGGGTAAGGCTCAGGACTGCAATGTTTGCCTCATAGGCATTCTACTGGGATCTTCATAGGGAGGAACAATTAAAAATCTCTGTTTTGGACACTGGACTGCCTCTGTGGTACTGGAGTAGCACCGCAGACACTTGGGGGAGAGCATAACTGAGTAATTAAAGCAGCTATTCAGGTTTCAGTGCCCCACCTGATTTGCTCAGGGCCAGCTTTGCAGCTGTGTCCTATTGTAGATGTGGAGGTACTGCTCTTTCTCTAGCTGTCATCTCACTAAAGTGGCAAGCATTAATAAGATATCAATAATGAAATTAATCATATAAATATAAAAATGCAATATGAATAGTTTGTTAGCATTTATTCTTTGACAGTAAGACATAAAGCCAAAAAACTCTTCTATTGATTCAGTGGATAGAAATTAACAATGCTGGCATTTAATTTTTTATTCAGCATAAAGTTTCTTATTATAAGTATTAAATTTGAAAGCTGGAAATGATTCTTTAATTTCAAGTTAGTTCTCGGATAATAAATTCAGTCAAAGAAGGAGAAAATTCAGAAAACTTCACAGTGATTTTTGGGACAATATGTCAGGTTTTAATTTTTAAGTATTTGCATTTTGAAAATTATGATTATTTAAAAATTATATTCCAAAGATAAATTATCAAACATGTCTATTTTCAGCTCAAACGATTTTTTCCCCCATTCTATACAGTTAAGCTCAGAGTTTGTGGGTTTTGGTTTCTTTTGTTTTTCACTGAAGAAACAACTAAAATTAAAAAAGGAGTTTCTGAAGGCTTTTTGAAGATATTTTCTTTAAATTTTTATCTTACATAGACTGAAAGTAAAAACTTCCATACAAATATATAGCAATTGTAAATACTCATGTTTAAATGCATTTCCATGCCGTGTCTCAAAGACAAATTCTTGTTAAGTTGCCAGAGCTACTATGTTTGATGCAGAAATTTGCTCTCTAGCATTGAACTAACTATGCAAGACAGTGAGTAACCTTCGTATTGTGATCACAGCATTGATTCACTTGAGAAGTCTTTGCATATACATCAGACAGTGTCCCTGAGTGAGGCAAATTGCTGAATAAACCCCAAAAATTTGGGGGTGTAGACCTCAAATTCAGTTTGCTGTATCCCAGTGAATATTTAGTAGGGGAAGATTGCATCCAATTTCTCCTGTTTCAAGGCTTTGGAAAAAATTTTCAGTCAGTGTATTCTGGTTTACAGAAATAGCTCTCTCCAAATATAATCTCTGAGGGCTCTATTAAACAACAAACAGTTCCTAAACTCTCTGAGCAGCAGCCAAGGAAAGGCCACAAGTGACACAGAGACTGGCTCTGTACACAGATGGCTAATTTGGCAAGACAATAACCAACATACTGAAGAAGGCCTCTTTCGGTTTTCATTTCCTTTAAATCTCTCTCAACACTGAAGCTGTGAGAGTTGTAGGCAAGCTGGTATACATAACAATGTTTAAAATTATCTCTTTCTTGTCTTGGAGCCACTGGCTACACTGGGATAATTGTTTGAACTTGTTGAGGTGACCACTACTTCAGTTAAAAAAAATTTAATCAATATCACAACAGCTCTTTGTTACATTTGTTGCTATGAAAGTGGTCTCATAAGAGACAGCATAGTTATTTTTATACTTAAAGCCCTACTTTTTTTTTTTTTTTTCACACTGGAGGTTCTTCCTTTAACTGGAAGGCGTATGGACCATGAAGTTCTTTGTGTTTAATTTTTTCTCCATTTTCAGTTTTTTTCTGTGTGTATCCTCAAACTGCTTTCTGGCTGACCTATGTGCTTGTTGGCTGACATCAGCTGGAAGAGCCTAAGTGCCTTGAGAATACCCTCATCATTAGGACCACGATGTTCAACTGACAAAAGAGCCAAATAACTTTTGGACACTCAAATACAGATGGACAAAGTTATAAGAATAGATTTAGAAGAACCTATTTTTTTGTAAAGTACCTTTACCAAAAATGCAGACAGAATATAACAAGAATAAAGTGTCACTAGAAAAACTCACATATATTTTTAATTAAATTATATAGTCATCCTTATTAATGTATTATAGTATCATCTCCAGATTTTTCATGTACTGATTTCTTTCTAACAAAAGGCTGTAATGGAGTAAATAGAGAGCCAGACACCTGCTATGTCAAATTCAACACAAGCAAAGGACTGACATTGACTAGGCAGCAAGTCTAAACATTCTGAAAATCGTTAATTTTGACATTTTTTAATATTTATAAAAATACATTAATTTTAAAATCCCTAAAAAAAATAATATTTAGAAAAAATTGTAATGTAGTAGCTGAAAGTAACCTACATCACAGAGACAATCACCAGTAGCCTCATTTGTGAGAACTGGGTCAGCATGATACAGGAGTTTGGGCAGCTCCATTGACATCACTGGAGTTACACTAACCTGAAAGGACAATTTACATCTGGGATTTGCTTTAAAGACTTCACATTCTTCTAAAAGATCTGAAAACAACTGAAGTCAGTCCCAATACCAATATGCTTCAATACCTGTGCAGGTAACTGCATGCAGATTCCATGGAACAATGTGCGTCTCATTTTTAAACAAGTCATATGGATGCTCACATAATGAATGCATTCCAGACATGGGGAAGCTGTGAGCATTGAATTGACTTTGGTACACATAGGCCTGAAGAGGGGTATAAAATTCTGGTGGAGACAGGATCAACTGGGCAAACTGGTCTCCTGAGGTTGCTGGCAGCTTCAGGGGTGATCATCTCCCAGCAGGGACATCTGCAGGTACATCCAGTCTGAAAATGGGAAACACTGACTTTTTGGACAGGTGAGTAAAAAGCACTAAGATCTGGTCACATACGAAGATAAAATCCCAGAGTATTTACATAGGTTTCTTTTTGCTTTTGTGCATTCTGTAAGGTCAAAGACTGTAAATCTGTACATTTCTAGTCAAACCGACTTATCTTATAATCCTTTAGACCTGCTTGTATTATATGCTGCACTGACAACATTTGGATATTATATTAGCAATAAGTTTAATCATAATCATCCACATCATCAGTATCATATTTCTCGCTCCCGAGTGTCCTCTCTCTACTACTTTGCTACAGT
>JAWWMO010000083.1:133156947-133174371 GCA_035047845.1 Dendrocincla fuliginosa | reverse complement strand
TTTAATCATAATCATCCACATCATCAGTATCATATTTCTCGCTCCCGAGTGTCCTCTCTCTACTACTTTGCTACAGTCTTTATTAATCCTCTGATAAAAGCAATCAGTAGAAAATTTGTAGAAAATGAACCCTCAGCAAGGCTGTGGTTCTCAAAGGCTGCTTGGTCTTACAAGAGGAGACAGAAAAAATGAAACTTCAGGTAAAAAGACTGATTCTCAGGAGTTATTTTAAGATCAATCAAAAAAGATTCCTAGAACAAACATGTCTTACTTCCTCTCCCTGGTACACTATGAATGTGTAATGAAGGACTTTAATACAGTTGCCCAAACAAAGGCTCTTTGTGCCATTTGAGACATCCAAAGGTAGCTGAACAAGGTGTCACAGCTGAACAGAAGATGGGTCCTACAGGAGACTGCATCATTTTTGAGTAGAGACTGGAGGCTAGGTGAGCTGTGTGACTCACCCCCTCAATTTAGGCAGATCAAAGGAGGTTGAATGCTAACATCTTTAGTAGTACTTAGGCACCAGACAGTAGAAAAGTTCTAAAAAATGAACTTATTACTTTGATGTCTCTAGCTCTGAAATGAAGACCCTAACTGATCCAAGCATTAGTGCTTTATATTCAGTTGAAGTGAAAAATAACCTTAAGGAACTGTTTGACCATGACAAATATGGAAGTCAAAAGTTCTGGGAAATTCTTTTATTAAATTGAAAAAAAGAGATTAATATAAACATCTCAAATTCAGTAAACTCTTGGGGACAAGTTTTAGACACAAATCAATGGGATACTAGTTAGACAATTGATGATTCTGGATTTTCTTTGGGTTTGTGTGACCTACTTTGTAGATATTTAGCTGACAAAGTGTTAATGTAGATGATTTATGACTGATAATGTTCTTATATTTTAGAGTTTGCAAGAAATGTTTGCTACTATGTCCCACTGGCTTCAGGATAGCATCCGGTCTTCTCTGACTCAAGGCCAACAATGATAACTCATTTCTTCACCATGTTTCATTTTGGTTACAGCAATGCAATTTACTGAAACTGGAAAGCATCAGCCCTGGGAAAGTTGCAGCTGGTACAGATGCAGGAGCAGTTCACTTCATCATTCCCCTCAGTCGCAAACCATGTTGATTTGCATTTGCAGCCCCCGCACCATCTAAATTGGTCTCTAGAGGTGGCCTCCATCTTCTCACCAGTTAAATAAAATCATGTAGGTCTTGATGATGCCTGTTTGGGACACTCAGTTAAGGCCATGCAGTTGGTGAGATGATCTAAGTGAGAGTATGATTTCTATGCCATTGTGCTTCATGAGAGGGACACCTCAGTCCTTTCCTGGACCTTTTCCTTGTATAAAAAATTACTATATTAAAATTCATTTCACCGTTTTGGAAGCCAAAATAAAACGAGTAGTTTTTGTATCTAAGTGAAATATAATAAGATTTGTTTCACTCCTTATGGGATGGAAGTAGTTCCTGGGTATGAAGGCTACTGTGGATTACACCATAAATTAAAATTGCATCTAAATGTAAAGTTTGATAGAACTTTAATTGAAAATCTTCAGTAATGTATTGATGGATTTTTACATAAATTTATACTACAAAGGCCAGAGAATAGACATAGACTGACTCTTTTCTAAAATATGCTGGGTTTGTATACATACATAGGTATATAATAGTATATCATAGAATAATAGAATGCTTTGGGTTGGAAGAGACCTTAAAGATCAACTAGTTTCACTCCTCCAGCCATGGGCAGGAACACCTCTCGCTAGATCAGGTTCCCCAAAGGCTCTTTTCCCTATGTATGCACAGCCATTGCTATCAGTTTGTTCTGCTTCCTAAGAGAGAGATATTAAATACTTGAAGGAAAACTGACTTTGTTGGCTTGATCTTTAGTATTCTTTTAGGGAATATTTTGTGCATATTTTACAACAGTTGGAAGTGGTTTACATGTGGAAAGATTTATTTTCTTGTTCCTTTTGTCTGCCACTTAATTTCTGCTTTGAAAATGCTTTAATCCAAAGAAAACTTGAAAAGGAACCATTGTCTAGAGGGTGTGGATAGTATTTTGTACAGCCACTGATATCAAAGTGCATCCAATTTACCTCAGAATACATAAGTTAAAAAAAAAAAAAAAACCAAACCGTGAAAGCACTATGTGTGATGAAAGCTACATGCATTAAAAAATCAGATAGAAGAGTAAGGAGAAAAAAGAGATAGGGTAAAGAATGTCACCACAATAGTCATACCAGCTAAAATCTCGATAATAAAATATGCAAAACATTTCTAAAGTATACTGCAGCCTGCACACTAACCAGAGGGTAATAAAGACCTCACATTTGCAAAGACTTTACTGAACATCTAATCTTCATAGACAGAACAGTTCCATATAGTCCCAAAGTTCAGAGAGGAGCAGTCAATTACATTTATTTTGAATATATTGCCAAGTATAGACATGGTTCAATTGTACTGAATGGTTCCTGAGGTCGTCAAATATCATTGTGTTAAGGCTTCCAGCTGGCAAATTCATTCTCTTACTCTCTCCTTTAGTCTCTTGTGTTTATTTTATTATTGTACTCATGACACCAGAATTACTGAACCAGCCTTTGCAGACACAAGATGGTTGTTTTCAATGAAAAGTGTGTGAAAATTATTAACTGGTCTGTAAGCAAATGATTTTGATTACCCAGTTCAGTCCTGATCTCATGTTTATAATTAATTTTCAACATCTAATTTGAATTTTTCATGGCATTTTCAGCTTCTGAAAGTCATTGTCCAGGAAAAGGAGAGGAACTGTTTTATCAGATTTTATTAACAAATAATAAAATTAGAGACTTCATTTGTAAATTGTGGCTGACTGTATTCTGGGAAAGTATGGTGGAATTAGTGCAAACACATATTGCATCTAGACCATAAACCTAGCCAAATGTTGAGAAACAGCTCTTTGTTATCACAGTCTCATTAGCTAATCCATTGTCACAACATGACAGCAGTGGGCCCCATTAACTACATGTACAGAAGAGTTGCACCACTGAACAGTCAGATCTTTTTGCCTTCAAATCTGGCACCACTGTCCCTCATTCTGTCTTGGCAAGTGTAAAGTTGAAAGCAGCCCATTGCTGAGAATCTCACCAGCTACAGGGCTACTCAGAAGTCTTTAAAGTTTGTGCAAAAGACAAGAGTAAAGAGATCCTGTGGGGTCTGAAAAGAAGGTAGTTTCTGTACAGAATAGAGGGGTGTCATCTTCAATGCTTACATGTAAGCACTTGCACAAGAAACAGGTGACTGCTACAGATCATTGGGGATCACGCAAGAAGAGTTCTGGGTAAGTCAAGGCACTGAGAATCAGAAAGCCCTGGGTGATTGGCTGAGTGTCTCTCACTGCTGATTGTACTGACTGGATGCCCACAGACCATAATTCTGAGTTAAATAGCAGATACACACTTACCTTCACATACATGCCCAAGGTTTTTCCCCTGCATCTGCTTCCCTCTGTAAAGACACAGCTTAGTTGCCAAAGCAGCTATACTCAGTTGCCATGTGAGAGGTCTGTATCTAAGGTGGCCTCCGTGCTCTGCTTAAGGTGAGTTTTTCTTAGCTCCTGTGTCTAAAGTGTCTGTTTCACATGGATAACAAAATGAGTAACAAAACCAAGTCCTAAGAGAGAAAAAAACCCTCCCCATTTCAGGGAGGGAGGTGAAGTTTATCTTAGGATTTTATTTCTCTAAAGACTTCTACATTTCCCTGCCAGTGGCAGCAGGTGGACCTCTTTTTTGCAGGATAGTGGAGAAATTTGCACAATAACTCTTTTCACTTTATTATTATTTTTTAAGAACTATGCCTCTAAAGCAACTTCAACATTTACTTCTACTGTTAAGTTTGATTTGTTTTCATTTCCTAAATAGCTACAGTGTGTTTTTGTACAGCTGCATTCAAACTGCCAGGTTTGTAGTAACCCAGGTTGTTGCAGCACAGAGCATTGGTTTCCATTTGGACATTTATATTCCCATTTGCCCAGGGCTAGCAACTTCATGTTTAACAAAAACATATATTGTTCAGAAATGGATGGCTTGAGATTTCTTGGATTTTTTACAAATTTTGTATTAAAAAATGGTTGGATAAAATCCAAAAACATTCCAGAGAGCAGATAAGGACCTTACTGCTGCATGTCCCAGCCTACAGAGGGCATGTCCTAGTGGGCCTGGATCCAGGGCCAGACACTAAACATTCAGCAGACAAATTTTTATTACATTTTCCTTTTGATTATTTCTTCTTTCCCTTAGCATTTTTTAAATTTATACAGATTTGGTTAGACAGCTGAATTCTTCTTTTTCTGTTGAATTTGAGACCACCTGTTCCTACTCTAGCAAGTTCTGTTTACACTCCGTGACATCCTCGCATTGTCATATTGTTAAAAATATACAACATTTTACAGGAAAATGAGGGTTCCAAACATATATTTAATGATATTTTCGCATTTGTTTTGTTGTGGTCTGTGAGCCAGTATTTCTGTGTCTGGCAATTAGGACTCTCAGACAGAGATGTCATGCTCATAGTACTGTAATTTTGGGCTTTTTCTTTTCCCAATTGTAAATCCTTTACCTCCCTGAATGTAACACTTTCCAGAAGCGGAAAACCAGTCATCCTAGCAAACAGAAAAAACTCTCCAGATGCTACTGTCGTGCAAAGGAGTAAGTGAATTTAGCATTAAGTATTTAAAAAAAAAGTGTCAAGATCGAGCCAGTACTTCACAATAAAATTCTGCTGCTTCAGACTGTGAACTCCTACATGAAAATGCAGTCATTGTAAGTGCAAGAGTATGATAGGTTACAAAAGATAATTGTTTTCTTACTGTTGCTAAGTTAATAGTGGATAACAATCCTTTAAAATATACAAGGAGTTGATTTATGTCAGGCACTTTTCTGATATATAGCAAAGAGGAGAGGAAGACAAAGACGTGAAAGAATATTTATTTGTAAAGTTGTATCTATTTTAACAATATTAAAATCTGGGAGGGTGTCTTTCTGGCTGTGAAGATGACTGGGGTGTACTTGACTTCCTCTAAATTCCTATTACATTTCCAGTTGAAGACATTCCTGTGAGAAAATTTGTATTGGAAAAGGAACATAGCGATTCCACTGGGCTATGAAGGAAGACTTGAAAATCTTATGCTTTTGCCACAATTTTGCAGGCTGAAGTTGTGAAGATACCCAAAGCTACCTTATTCTGGTGGAGTCCTGCAGCTTGAGAGTTTATGAAGCTCCAGTGAGATATTTTTGAAAAATTCAGTTCCCACTTTTCCAGAATTAAATATTTTAAGATGTTCTTCCAGGGGAAATATTACATATTTATCTATACTCTCTGTGGATGGAAAGAACCACCTCTTCCTTGCTAAAACACTTCAGTTTGATGGTGAAAACTCCCTACCCATGAGAAATTTAAGTTCTTAAACAGATCTTACATATTCCCTAACATGAACATCTTTTGATGGCTGGGGAAATTCCCTGTTCAACTGCAGATGATGGGTCTTCCTTTCAGAATCAAAACTCTGGAAACATGTAGGGCGCTTGAACTTGACTCTGTCTAGAGTCAGTATTTTCAAGTGATCAGATAGGAAAGCAATCTTCTATTATTCACTTCCTCCCACCCAAAATAATAATTATTATAGTAATGTTAATAAAAATAAAAACAACAGCAGCCATGATAACCAGAGGCAGGGGGAGCTTTAACTTTGGTCTTTGGGAAAGAGGGAAGAGGTTGAAAAGAAGATTTGGCAAAAGTGTTACTAGTTTGCCAGACCTTTTCTTCCCCCTAATTATAATGACAGTATCTTTCGGAAAAGAAGGTAATTTTTCCATTTTGCTGACAAAAGACTATCTTATGTCATTCATATTTTTTCCTCTCTAACTTTTCAACAACAAAAATAAAACAGGAATTTGGCTTATGAGTGATAAGAAACTGTCTTTAAATAGTTCAACCTAAACTAAAAGAAAAATATTATTGCAAGTGATTTATTTTTTTTAAATTCAGAAATGGAATTTTAGTCAGTGTCACTTTGTATTTTGACTTTAGGTACAGGAGGCACAAAAAGTAGAGGCAAGAACCTCTTGTTTAGACAATTGGAGAGGAAAGGAAGTGAGAGGAACACCTCAGGAGCATGTCTGAATAGCTGAGAAGGAGATTGATCTCCAGCATCACCTTGCTACATCCATTCACTAAATGCAACACGGAACTAGTGGGTGCTAATTGAAGCCCAAGTGGGTCTGTTAAACTTTCACCTATGTGCAGATAGCCAATGCAAAATCAATACACCATTTTCATGCTCAATTTATAACTTCACTCATATAATTCCTTTACAAGTCCCTTTTCAGAGAGGCGCAGCCTCAAGATAGAAGTAGTAGTTATATTGCATGAGTTCATGTCAAATAGTTTCATCAATCAGTACTTTAATACTCTGCTCTGCTTTTCTTGCTATTGAGCAAACCCAAAGGTATAGTATTTTTGGTTTAACAAGACAGGACCCCATCTGCCCACCCAAGCTAAACATATGTTAAATAGAAAACTACCTTTTGGTCAAATTTTTAAATTTAAAATGTAAATTATAGCATTAGGTCATTGGCCTGTTTTATGGGTGATTAAGTGACGTTTATAAAGATTTTATTACCAAGTAATGTCTTTATTCAAAGCATGACCAATTACTAGATCCCTATTTCCAAATTTAAGCATACCTGGGGAATTATAGCCATTGGCAGACAGAAATTTCTGTACGAAAATCATTGATCCTCTGGGCTCACTTGTCTACATCTGAAACTGGTGATTAGGAGACACTCTGTTAAGCATCCAATATTTCTCTCATAAAACTGTTAGTTTCTTTCACTCTCATCTTTCATTCCTTACTGCTTACCTTCTATGAATTATGTCCAAAATTTTCAAAGATGTGCAATGTTTAAATCAGCAGGACTTGGCTTGCAGACTCCCTGAATGTTTGTACAGAATTCAGTTCAGCTGCACAAGATGGAAGATGTCAACCAGTGTGCTTTACAATATGTTTCATTCCAGAAATGTTATGTACAGAGAATCTGGGAGACGAGAGTATAGAGCGTTGTGCAGAATTCCATTGTTCTTACATGACGATCACTGTTCGTGGGAGTTTTGTGAAATGGGATTGTATATTTTTATATATCTGTGGGGTTTTTTTAAGTGAAGAATAAGAATGAATTGTGACCCTTTTTTGAGGAGAACATAAAAAAAAAGGTATGCTATCCTGGGCTTTCTCAAAGATACAAGCTAAGTTTTCTGAGCTTTCTGGTTCTTTTTTTCCCTCTCGGGCACAGTTATCTTCCTGCTATCCAGTAGGCCTTTAGGGTGAGGATCCTTGAACTGCAGCTGGTCTGAGTGACAAACTAACCGTTAAACCTTAGGAAGAATAGAATGCCAAAGGAAACCTAACAAAATATTCACACTGATTTTAACATTATGGAGTAAACAGCATAGAGAGGCATCAGTCTACAACAGTGCTACATTATTCTTTACAATGTTCCCAAGTAAAATGAGGAGTAGATTTAAAAAAAATTACAAACAAACAAACAAAACCAAAAACCAAACAAAATCCACAAACAAATGAAAAGGAAAAAAACCCAAATAATCAAAAACTAAGGAAGCCCCACCAATTTTTAGAGTTAACAGACAGGAGGCAGGACAGAAAATAGATGTAAATATCTTTATTGATGACATTTATAGGTTGAGAACAGAGCCACAGAGAGATTGAACTGCTTGATATCACAGATGTATTTTGTGACACATCCTGGGGCTGAGCTCTGATCACTTGGATCCCAGCTGGAAACGAACTAGTCTGGTTTCCAGAAACTACTGCAGATTAAAATGAAAAGTCATAACATCTTGTCACTGACCTGTGTTATATATAATTAAGTGATGTTTACAAGGGCTCTGTTATCAAGGAACTACTTGTTTTAAATGGGAGCAACTCAGCTTCTTGACCATCAAATACATTCTTCTTGAGCATCTTCAACTTTAAAGACAGGAATCTGTGACACAGATCCTAAAGTTACTGAATAGTTTCATGTAGAAAAAGTACATATTGCCCAAGGTTTAGTTCTTCTGAAGTTAATAGTAGTTTTATCACTTTTTTTATGGAACTGAAGTTCATATTGTGCACATCTGCAGTGCATGCTGATCAAAATAGATATTTATTGGTCTGCATAATAGGTCTGACCTCTAAGAGAGGACAAAATACTGTGATTTGCACAAAGGAGGGGACTAGGAAAAAACAAAAAAAATAAAACAAATAAAACTCAGAAAAGTACATAGCACAAGATTTAGTAATAGAAGCATTATTACTAGAGCATTTTCTCTTACATAAAGTCCTGATATTAGTTTGGATAAAAACCTAAAAACAAATGGGTGCAGACTGTCATATAGTAGAAGAAAATATTGTTTAGTCCAGTTCTCACTCATCTAAAAATCCAAGATAGAGTTTGTTCCAGATTCAGCTCAAAACATACAAAAATTCCTTCCAAAATAGTAAGCATTAGGCAGATCAGACATCTTGAGAACAGGAAAAACATATATATAATGTCTGTTACCTCAAGTCTCTTCCCATATATAAAGGTGACATTTTACAATTATAATATTTTTAATAAAAAATGCATATATTTGTAAGCAGACTTTTTTAATATATATTTATAACTTTAAAGCTTTGTTCCCCTCAATTACTTTGTATAATAAACAACTTCAGTGACTGAAGTTATGAATTTTCTCTTAAGGGTATTATGATATTAATTGAATTACACAATATTACATTATTTGGAAATAACAAATATATGTCACCTTTTTTTTCAAGACAATGTTGTATCGACTTTTGAAAAAATTACAGTGGCCGTATCACTTCTTTTCTTCTTTCCATACAATTGAAAGTTGACATGCCTTAAAAATTCACTTTCTGTTCAATGGTATCTTTTTCAGTAATCTCTGTTATTAAGGAGAAAATGCTTGTGCATTAATGGATAGCTGTTGTAGGAGCTATTAAATGATTGTGTGTTTGAGACACTTGAAAGGCCAAACATCTTGGAGTTAACTTCAGCTATTGATAAGGTGAGATATGAACTTGGTTTGCACACTGAATCAATTATACTAAGATGATAGCTGGCAACAGTTGAATAAGACTTAATTCTTTACCTAACCTAATAAGGTTTATATAAGATGTTGGGGAATAGCTGCAGACTATCTTAAAACTTTCATTTGAAATATTTGTCAGGATTTCCTCTGAGAAGTTTGGAGGACAAAACTGTCTGTCTTTCCCACAAACTCTTCAACCATAATATCTTCAAAATACCTTTTTCCATTACATGAATTTTGTACCTTGACATTTTGTGCCTCGACATTTATTGTATTTGGCTCTTTTGCAAACCACCCCTTTCCTATTTAAAAATTCTCACAGTTATAGTTTACACCTACATCCCTTCTACAGCATGGAAGAAAGCAACTCTTACTCCCCTGTGCATACTTTTAGGCACCAAGCTCTTTTAAGTAGCAGAATTACTGGTGTCCTAGATGTTTTGGTTGGTCAAGAGTGGAAGGAATGAAATATGTATATATATATTAATACAAGTTACTATTTATCAGGATGTAAAACAATCTCTTGTCAATCAGAATTAGAAGATAATATTTCTGACATGGGAAAGGTTCAGACCACAGAAGAACTTGGGAGCAACCTTGAATCCACTCTGGAACATTATTGCATTAAGTACAGAATCTTGAAGTTAAGTACAAAGAGAGCTAGGACACCTCAATGTGTTTTCAAATGCAGGGTTTGCATTAATTAATTATAAAAGTCAAAAGAAGAAAGTTGATATGGCATAAGAGAAAGAATGAAAGTCCAGACTAGGCTGTACTGGGAAAAATTACTAGAGAAGGAATCAAAATAAATAGGACTGTATGACGCATTAGCAAATACTCTGCCATTCCTACTGAGAATAAAATACAAAGGCACAAAAGGAAATCTGGACTCTAAGAAAGCCAAATTGTTTTCATTTTTATTCTTATATGGCAATAAAATTACTCATATATGCTATGGTATCTTCATTTGGATTAAGTATTCTTTTTTATGCTGGATGCAGACAACTGTAAATTTAATGAAATTAAGAAATTAAAACTTAGAAAATGCTGCATAATACACAAGGACTCCTGTATACTATTTTAGTTTCTAATTATTAAAGTTAGATAATTTTTTGCAGAATTGTGTGCTGTCACAGGGTGAAATTACCTGAAACCTGGCCAATTTCACAGAAACTTCTTACGAGGTGCTCAACTACTTTCCAGCCCTAAAGAGATGAAATTATCTCTATGTTCTGAATACAATTTTGTGTTAAAGTAAAATTTCTAAATCATTTAGCATTCAACAGTCAAAACTCATTTGTTTTCTCTAAGAGTGTTTTCAATAAAGTAACCATTTAGAACTTTCTGATTCCTTTGCAATATAGCCAGACAATAAAAAAGTCTGTTTCATTCCATTAAATTATATTTAAGGATATATTTAGGTCATTTGCCTAAAGGTGGTCTCTTGTCATTCAAATATGACTGTTAGAAATAATGACATATAGAAATCGAACAGAAATAACTAGCATGTAAAAATAATTTTACTTCCAGGTGTACACATGTAAGCTTATTACAAAGTTATGCCTAATGAAGACTCTCAGGGAATCATGCAGCAATGATCCTTCACTGACCTTGAGTTAGTGATTGCATTGCACAGCCAGAAAAAGCCACAGGCTACTTTCCTTGTACTGCCCACAGCAGTAGAAACAAAACCAAATATTTGCAGGGAGATAGAAGAGGAGAGATATTCCCTTTTCCTTCTTCATGTCCAGTAGCAATGTGCAGCTGAGAAAGTGTGGTTCTGTGCAGTTGAAAAATACATATTAATAAAGTTTTGTGTAAGTATTCTGTGTTCTGTATATATTGCTAATTCATTTGAATGTTACTTTGTCAGATCTGTTAAACCAAATCTGCTGCTGGGTGGTCAAGAAGATAAGGAGAATATTTTCATTGCTGTGAATCTCCCAAAATTATTCCATGCCACTTTTGGTGAACAGAGGACCAAAACATTACTTTATCAGCAGCTTCTCACCACCTTGTCTTGAAACTTAACTTCAACATTGATTCCCCTTTTTAGCAGAATTCCACGTTTTCAAATTTTCCTGATGAGCCACATTTAATGATCCAAAACACTGAGGGCCTTTTTTTGCTATTTTCGGCTTGGGTTGGGTTTTCTGGTTGGTTTCGGCGTTTTTTTCCATTTTGTGTTTAGTTATTCAGTTTCTGTCCGCTCATGTGTGCATATGTCATTTTGGCAGTGTAGGCACCTATATATACAGGCATCATTTAGTTATTTATTTCTCCCTTTCCTGGTCAGTAATTCAGCAATCAACTTTGGAACAGTTCTCTGGTACTTAGCTCTGCAGGCTTATGGGAAGTGTGCAGCAAAGAGTTATGACTGTTCACCTCCCAGCTTACCCATTTATAACTAATTTCTAAATGTCTGTTAAGAATTCAATTTCCTCATTACCTTAAGGATAAATCCCTGGCTGTCTGCCATCTCACTTGTTTCTCTTTATCAGGAAGATTGCTCTTGCTATCAAGGTGAAATGTGACCTGTTGTCAAATGATAATATTTTTTAAGTCTTTCTCAGATGAAAACGATTTGCAGGAACATGATTATTGCAGCAGAAATGGCTTGTGTTATAAATGTTATTTTTGATTACTGACCACAGGAGTCTTACATTGTGACAGGCAAGAACAATGACCCTTGTGCTTGACCTGGTGTCAGCTGCAGCTCTGCTGATGAGAGTAAGAGAGACACAGGTGAAAATGGTGTTGCATAGATCACTGTTATAATATGATGAGCAGAAAATAACCTTTAGAAAAACTTCAGCTTTGAATCCTAGCCAGTACTGTAAACTTAATGCCTTGTTCTGGTGATTTCTTTGTGCCATATTATGAGCAATGTCTCAACTTTGCCTTTATTTTCCATGAAATATTTACTTACTTCTTTAGTCACCACCTATTTGGGTATCAGATTTAGAAAAAGAAAATCAAGACTAGTAATCAGACATCATGTATTTCTTGTTCATGGAACAAGAAATGTGATGTCACAGACCACGAAGGACTACGCCATTTGTTATGCTCTTGCTCAGGTTCTCTGTTTTCTCAAATGCCATTACCGATTTGAAGTGAGTGAGCAGGTTGAGTCCTGAGCCACAGACGAAGACCTCTGTTGCACGCCCCACTGTCCTGGTGCCAGCCCAGTGGGAGAGGGCATGGCCAAAACATTGTATCATTTGATACTCCATTACACCATTACCAGGAGAGGGGAAAAGGGACTCTCTCTCACTTCTGGGAAGTAGTGGAGTCCTTTTTTCACCGGGGGAGCAAGTGTGCCTGGCACAGCATCTGTCCAACACCATTAATTGTCTCAACTTGGTGAGAATTCTGCATGTAAATCACCCTCTCTTTTGTACACTGTTGTTACTAGTATTGTTGCTATTACTCTTTGTTTTCTTATCTTATTGCTGTTTCCAGTAAATTATCCTTATCTCAGTCCGTGATCTCTGCCTTTTGTGTCTCCCCTTGGAGTGTGTAGGGGAGCTGCTTATGGTTTCCTTATTAGTGGGAGTACTGAACTGGGGAATAACATTCCTAAACCATGACACTCATGCAACACAAATGCCCCCCTTCTCTTAAAAAGATACTGCTCCCAATTTTTATAGATGTTTATGATGCAAACATGATCATATACCATTTTTTATTCATAGATTATTTATATGGATGCTATTCCAACTATGTTACCAGAGACGTGAGCAGTGACAACTGTGGGTAATGTCAAACAATGCAAGATAATGTTCTTGACACTTTACAAAGCTTTCACAATCATAAAATAGTTTGCCAGCAGTGATCCAGGAGAAGCCTGTAGGTTCACGAAGGTGTGGTAAATAATTCTGCAGTTAAAACTAGTTCAAAATAAGTGTTGTGCATTAGTACTGGAAAGTTGAACTTGAAATGCAAGATTTTATTATGCCAATGCTTTTGCAAATGCAATGGCATAGCTTTAGGGTTCTGTTGAATCTCAGTCTTCAACATAACATTTCTAAATATAAGATTTATTATATACTTAGTATTGAATTAATAATTTGATATTTTAAATAGAAATTAAATATTGTGTGAAATAATAGCTTTACTGTTCTAAAGATTCATTCAAGTTGCTTTGACCTTGAAATATTGACAATAGAGTAATGTCATCAGTAGGATTTTGCTAGTGAATTGGCCATCTAGCCAAAGTATCATCCAGAAAATGCTGGTTTTTCAGAAAGTCATGAAGATTTCTAGCAACATTTTTCAAACAACAATGCACACTGACTTAGGGCTGTTCCCTTTCAAAAAGTCAGAGTAAAAATACAATGTGCTCATGTAATATTCCATGGTTATAAGTACCCACCACTTCTCTACATCAGAAACAAAACTACAACAGATGAAAGAGCAGCTATTAACTACCACAGCTTTATTGGGCTCTTTTATATCTACAGAAAGGTGGATAACTTCTGTTTTTCTTCTCATCATTTCTTTAACTGTTTCTCTAAGCATGAGACACATTTCGGGCCCTGTGACTGCAGTGTCACTTCACTTGCAGTTAGCTGGCCTGCATGAAGTGCATATGTGCTCTTTATTTTTTGATTTGCAGGCAATTGCAGCATCATAACAGAACACAGATCATAGATTAGATATCAGAGAACAGGAAGGAGCATTTGCAAAATATTAATATCTCAGAAATAGCAATAAAAAGTACATCTTGGGGAAAAGTCTGTTTTTTATTAGAAACAGCCTCTAGTATATCTTGGTACTTGGCACAGAATAACCCTTGCCCATACTAAATTTTGTTTCCCTTCAAAACATTGCTGGCCATATCCAAACTGCCCACTGAGAATAGTTCCTGGCCAGTGCTGAGTCCTAAATTATGCCTGGAACTTGTTGGTCATGGCTGTGACTGTTCTGGAGACCACGCCACAAATTTAGTGGTATGGACGACGGACTTTCAGTGTCTGGGAGCAGTATTTGGCAGCATTTTACTCACTAGTAAAGATGTAGTCCCAAGAACTCCTCCTGGGCTGCACCACTATCTAAAACACCTTCAAAACTAATGAAAAAGATCCCCTCTGCATGGTTTGTATACCAAGTACACACTTCTGTGAAAATTATTTACAGTAAAAGAAAAGAGATAACTATTTTTATTTCAGTTAATGGGAAATATCAGGAAAAATAAGGTGAGAGAGTACAGTGAATTTATTTTAGGAAAGCCTAAACTAGGAATGCATTTGCTGATCTGATGACTTTGTGTTTTATAGAGCTTTTTTCCTGATCCCAACAATTTTAGCTCTTATTCTGCAAGAAAAGTAAGAGCCTAAATCCCAGCAGAGTGAACAGAGAAAATGAGTCAATTAACTTAAAAAAAATACTGAGCTATTCAACATCATATTTATATAATCCTCTTCTACCAAAATTAAAGATTTAATGTCTGCTAAAGGTCAATGATGCAAATCTGAAGTTAAATGTTTCATTTTCAGAGGCAGTGGTCTTCAGCTTATCTCACAGACTTATGAAGATTAAGTACCCAAAATATTTCAAAATCTCAAACTTTGGACTGGCAGTAGGTTTTAGGCATTTCACCCATATGCATGCATTTGTGGGGGCACTGTGGTGTACTGGATGTAACACTGACCATACAAGAAATCCACATTTCAAGTGTTTGATAAAGAAGATTGTGTTTGCATATCAGGCTGCTCAATGGAAAATGACTCAAGGTGGGCCAGGAGCATAACTGAGTAACAACTCCCATTTTTGTTTAACTATAATGTATCAAGCACAAGAAACAACTTGACAATCTCAGACTTTAGAAGACTGAGATTCTGGGAAAATAAAAGATTCGCAGCTTCAGTCATCTTCTCTGAACAGTGCACTTTTTGTTCACTTGCACTTTTGGAAAATCCAGGCTGAGCATGGACCTTGAAGTGACCCTGCACAGTTATGGACTGAATCTGAATTAAGCAGTGAATGATGGATTCAGGTAAGACATCTGAGCTACTGGTGGCAAGAAAAGAAAAAAATGCTGACACACATGTGGATCAAAACTATATGTCATGTATCCAAATCTAAGAAATTTCTCAGGGAGTCTTCAAAGAAATTGTGTCAGATGCCATACATCACTGAGATAGTAAACCTGCACAAACCCAGTATGGATTATATTTCTTGGATGTGAAAGCCCAAGGCAGTCTCCTCCCAGAGATGTACCAATGGGATTTTAAATTACATGGAACATCTAAGCCAACACAAATACAGGATCAGCATTGCTATAGTGCCTATAAAACATTTGAGAAGCAAAAAAATAAATTAAACAGATAGCAAATGTGAAAAATCAAACACATTAAAAACTATAGACAACAAAGAGTCTGAAATTCACTGTGAAACCCTGTTGATGAAGAAGGATGAGAAATATCAAGAAGAATAAATTTAAAAAGCTATAAACTATATCCCACTAAAAATAAAATAAAAATGTCAAGAACATATTTATGTTTTATTGATAAATGGAGACTTAAATATGATCAAGGAAATGCTTTTTTATTTTTAAGAGGAAAGGCAGTAAATCATACTGTGTATGTAAGAAAAACAAAGAATAAAATAATATAATTCAATTATAAATAAATTAAGCTGATTTGGTTTAGGAAAAACTGCAAATAAGCAAGCTTGCTGGTAATTTAGTTTGCCATTTTTAAATAACGTGGTGGAATGATGTCAATAGGAGCTCATGAAGATCCAATATTTTAGAATATTAAGTGACTCTAAAGAAATCAAAATATTTGATACTGCCTTTCCAACTGAGTCACCCTTAAGTACTGCTTGTCAAATAGCATTCTGAACCTCAGCTGATCTCTATAAGGAACTTTCTCTGCCCCTCGGAGTTCTAGAAACATCCATCTTCACCTTCTCCTGCATGGGATATACTATGAAAGTTGCAAAATCATGTCCTGTAGCACCACTTCACATAAAGGCAGGTAACAGAACAGAACTTCAAATTTAAATCTGTGCCTGTAGGAAATGTCCTGCTCCTTTTACAAGTCATGATACCAAATTATTTGATCACAGTGTGCTCCATCAGCTCCTGTCTGTCCTACTCCACAATACCCTGGCGGCAGCTTGACCTTTTCTAATATTTTACAGTTTCAAGATACCACCTCTTCATTTTAATTTGAGATGACAGGCACCACAAAGCTCACTTTAAGATGTTTTTATCTTCCACTCTGATACTTAAGAGGATTTGAGACCTATAGATCCCTCTTCAGCAAGAACGACACCATCACAGCCCCCTCCTCTGTACTTCCATTCCTCTGAACACCTCTCCTTTGCCTATTAGAGTAGGAGGATATTCCATACATACAAATAGGTCTTTGAACTGAATTCAATAGTTGCTATGCTGAGAACATAAAAATACAATCTTACATGATCTGCAATGTTACAAACCAAAACAAAGCAAAAAAAACAATGAAACCAAACTAAAACCTTTGTTCTGGAAACAAAGTAGGTAAGAGAAAACATACAAACAAAATGGACACCTCATATTTTAAAGAAGACACACAATACAATTTTACATTTTCCAAATCATGAAATTTAGATGTTTGGCATTAGAACACCTAGGATTTTTCATTTACTTAGTTGAAAGTTAGGATTTTATATTTACTTTTAGAAAGAAAGTGCTCCAGGTCAGGAATTCAGTCTTCAGGAAAAGGCATTAGGATCATGTAAATAGTTAGAGATACACAGATTATCCTGTGCCTGTACAGAATGTACAACACATTACAAACCTAATCCTGACTGAGCCTTTAGACATTAGGATGATTCCTGAAAATTGGAAAAATAAGCAGAGAAATTACAGAAAGATCATGATAATATCTTTAAGGATGTGATAAGCAATCTCCAGACCATTGAATCACTTTGTTGTATTTTGGATCATACAGACAGTCTCACAGCTTAGCATCTCTGAACAGCTAGAGTGTGACAAAGAGAATTCCAGCACTCTTTGGTAACAAGGAAGGAGAGCTGAATTTACTGCAGAAATATTTCTGAAGTAGGCAGTCATGACCCTTTCCTTTTTTGGACCTGACTTCTCTTATGTCTTGCTGAGCATATAGATATAAGCAAACATCAGTACTTGGAGTGAGGAAAGAGCCAGCACAAGTCCATGTGGTATCTAGGACCAAGCACAAGAACCTGTTGACATCTTTACTTCTCATAATGTATTTTCAGGATCAACACTTGTGTAACCCTGAAAATAACTGTAACTGACGGTGAGTGACAATT
>JAWWMO010000083.1:133143590-133156847 GCA_035047845.1 Dendrocincla fuliginosa | reverse complement strand
TTGCATAAAACAATGGAGAAATCTGTCCTGCTGTAGTGACCGGTTTCATAACCACAAAAATCCCCATAGGTTTCAACATCTGTTAGGCAGTGAGTAGTAGTGCTAGAAATAGAGATGAAATATCATTAAGCCATGGAAGCTTTGCCATGAAGTGCTGTCTCAAAATGTGAGTTTGGAACATAACGTCATGTTCAATGTATAGAAATTATATCTTCTGTCATTTTTGGTGGATTTAAACTACCTGTAGAAGAACTCAATTCTGCAACTGGTAATTAAGAGGAGGGGAGGGAGGTAGGGAAGAAGAGCTTTGCATTTATGTAGCCATCATAACTGTCCCCCATCACACATCCTGGTACCTCCTTGTCACATGCTGTTGAATGTTCAGCCCTTGATGATGTGGTGGTTTTTGTGATGTCACTGGGGGTGCAGGGCATGCAGGAGAGAGGAGGGCAAGATGGAAGCTGCCCTCCTGCCCCTCAGGAGTCAGATGTGCCACTGGCTGGGTGAGTTCATACCAGCATGGAGATGCTCAAAGCTATAGATGCAAATCCCAGGAAAAGCACAGTGACAGTAATCATGTTACTTCATCGACAGAAACAGCCACCAGAAGCACTACCAACTGTATCAGCCTGATCAGAAGCTGAACACAGAGCAGGAAAACATCTATTTTAATTCCTTTTCCCCAGCTGCCTAATTTGTGTCTAGTATATAATGAAGGTCACAACTAGCTGATAATAGACATTGGCAGTAGATGATATGTCCATGTTTCTTTGCAAATGAGAATACGGATAAGAATAGGCATTTCTTGTATATTCCTTTTACAAAGGTGTAGCAATACTTTTATTAACATTCTCACATTTGTGGGGAGACCTTGGTTTTATTTTTAAGCACATTTTTCCTTAAGTGGTTATGCATGGAAAGCATCAAATAGTAATAATAAAAAGCCAGCTAAAGTAAGGATTAAGAGGCAGGATTAAAATCAAATAGCTACAAAAGCAGTAATGGTAACATATGAATACTGTACATTAATTCACATGATCAGCTTTATTCATCTGTGTTTTGTCTGTACACAATAATCCTAAGAGAAGATGATAACCTGAACTGGAGATGCTCAAAGACCTCGTTGAAAATTGTGATCACATGTTTTGAATATTTTTGAAGAAAATTCCCAAGACCCATAATACTGCTCTTGAAATTAGAAAGGAAACAATAATATAATTGTCATTTAAGTATATACTAATTCCTTATTCAACTGTCAAATATATATCCTAAGAAAAGATGAGATTGAGAGGCAGGAGTTTGCAGGTGCCAAAAAAAAAAATTAAAATCATTGCAGAAATTAGCCAGAACAGCACATCTCTGTGAGAAAAAATAAATAATAAAAAAAAAAAGTTGTCAATCTGGCAGTAGCCACTGCAGAAAGAAAAGCAATATGTTTGCTGATGGTAGAAATTTAGCTGATCTGAAACCAGTTATGCACTGAAGATTTACATACTTGAAAGAAGTGTCTATCTGGGAAAAGGACAGTGGATGACAGAAAAGCTGACTGCCTACTTTTCATGGTTTATGAGGTTTCATGGAGATCCCTTTCTGAGGCAAGCAAAATGTCCAATTTTGCAGTCTTGAGCACTTTCTATATCTTTATTTTTTTATTAAAGAATGTCATATACTCTTATTTGCACACAATACACTAGGTGCCTTGAAGGCACCTAGATACTAAATAAATACTACAGTGAGCAAAGAAAATAATAAAATCCAGCACACAACAGAATATCCACTGTTTTCTATAAAGCCTAAAGCTTCTCTTATATCCACAATGTTCCCTGAGGAGTTACTTCTCTGCATCTCGACATTGCTCTGTTTAAACACCCTCTCAAGTCATCCTTTGCCCATTGCTACAAAAAAAACAAGAGATCTTTGTTGCTTTTTTTGTGAAAGGAACATAGGTGCTCTCACGCAAATGCAGAAACTCTTGCAATGAGATGACAAATGACTTGTTAATTTCTTAAGCATGGACGTGAATATGTAAATGTTTTTGAAATGTTTATGTTGAATGTTGGTGCCAGTCCTAAACTGTTAAAAGGAACTTTTCAAGCTGTCAGTCTGAGAACACTCAAGACTTTGAGCATGCAGATAATCATAATCACCAGCCCAACATGAAATGCCAGGATATAGAACGTCCCTTTATCTCTACATCACCTATGCATACATGTTTTAAGGTGTTTCAATGTTCATCAATTCTTCCAGACGTCTAGTTCAAGGACAAAGGACACACTCAATGTTTGTCTATATGTCTATAATTGCTATACACCTATCTACAGGAATATCACACAAATGAACCTACTGCTGCTATGCAAATTTCACTAGTATAAAATCTATCATAAATGTTGGTGCAGAGAAGTGGTGATGAATCTAGACGAATGTCTTGGACTCTATCCCTCACAGAATAACCCTACTACATTTTTCTCATTTTCATTTCAAGAAAAAACAAGAGTACTTTTAACCTGAAAACACTCTACCTAAGATTAGGGAAGGCTTTTGGTTTTAGTGGTTTTTTTTGGTTTGGTTTGGTTTGGTCCGGGGTTTTTTTCCAGGAAGGGAATAGTTTTATGTCTTTGTATTTATTGGGTTAAATAAAGCATATGTCTGCACATTGCAGTAAAATTAAGATGCAAAGAACCTCTTTACCTTATACTTAATTTTAGAATTAAGAATGCAGAAAATCACGTTCTGAGTCCTGAGGCTATTAAAACACATTATCTGGAAGAATTTTATTATCTTTTATTATCTTTTGAAGTGACTTCTAAGTCACGTGCTGAATTACAAATATTTCCATTATTGTTTGTTTCTGTACCAGAAAATAAGAATAGAAAAATTATGGGTATTTTCCTATTTTGAGAACCACATTTATCTTTTTATTATCATTTCTATATTAAGATCCATATTGCACAGTTTTGTTCCTGAGTCCAGTATATCTATTGTAGCATATAAAATGCTTAAACTTAATATTATGTGTAAAGGTTTGTAATACATTTCAATGGAAGTGCTTTTTCTATCACTAAAATCTTCTGTAATCTAAATGGCTGTATGTGTGTCTGTATGTGCATTAAGCAGTACGAAAAAGAGTGAAGCCATGTAACTAAAAGCAGGCAATATCTGTTTTCTTGTAACTTCCTCTAAAAACATTTTAAGATTTCTGACAGTTATGGAGGTTAGCCAAATTTCTGGGCAATGTCCAGTCTATGCTACTCTATGAGATAAGCTGAGTTCTTAAAACTAAACTCCAAAATCCAGTATTGGTGTCAAAAATTCAGTATTCTTTATAATTCCTCTTTTCTTAATAATCTTTCAGACCTATTTTATGCTTCCAAGCAATTATTCTTTTACAGCTGTATTTTAAAATACTTGAGAACCCATGTTCTGCTGCTAGAACTCAATTGACTGCAACTTACAGGGAAGTAACTTCCCCCAATTAAAGTGCAGTATTAACATATCTGACAGCTACAATCTGGAGTATGGAGAAAGCAGAAGTGAACCACCAGAGTGTCTAATGAACCAAAGCTGCTAATACCTTCAGTGCTTGACAACAAATAGGATCTCTTAACATCATCACAAAAATCCCTGTGAAAACCAATACAGTGTGTCAGTTTGGTGCACACAATCCTAGAAAATGTTGAATCAGGATATCTAAAATGAAACATTTCCTTATATAGAAAAATGAGAGCATTGCATGTGAAATCTGACCAAACATATATTACAGTTATTTTTACTGTTTTCGGAAGACCTAGACACCCTTCATAAGCAGAATCATAGAATCACAGCATGGCTTGGGTTGGAAAGACCTTAAAGATCACATAATTCCCAAACTCCTGCCATTGACAGGGACATGTCAATGGAAATACCCATTTGTATATGTACACAAATATATATACCTATATACATATACACATACATATGTGGCAGTTACCCACATACAAAAGGTGAGTAGATTGCAGAGAGAAAAAGAGGGAGAGGGAGACAGAGAACCTCTGGATAACAAATGAACATTCAGGTTATCACTTTTTTCTTGACCTTATCAACACTCATCTAAACAGGAGATCGGGCTTGATGTTAATCTCAGTCACTTCTATACAACTCAGAATCAAGGAATCATTATTACAGCTAGAAAAGCTGTAATGGGATCATTAAGTCCCAACTGATAACCCAGAACCACTGTGTTCACAGTTAAACCATATGCCCAAGAGTCATATCCCTCAATGCCTTTTGAACATTTCCAGGGATTGTGATTCCACCATGGACAGCCTATTCCAGGCTGATAACAGCTTTTAATACAAAGATGGATGGTTCAAAACAACTTGTAATAGGAGCAATAAGTTGGCTGCTAGCTGGAGCACCCTCTGCAACTGCATTTATCCCCCTTTTCTGACACTATAAAGACTCTGACAACCAACAAAGGGTCCTGGGTTGGATTTCTGCATTAAAGGATGAGCCTTTCCTACGGAGTCTGAGCTGGAGCAGAATTTAGGTTTATCCATGCATAGTTTAGGGAAATTATTAAGGCATACCAAATAACTCCAAGACCGGCTGCAAATTTCAAATGAAAGTGGTAGTCGTAAATTGATAGCCTTCATATGTTCTGACCCATAAACCACTCATCACTCTCTCTTGTTTCTACTGTACAGGAAAATGAAGAAATCACAAGAGACGGCTTTCAGTTACAATTTATTTGAAAGGTCAGGCTGATGACAGGAACATCTGGCAATTGAAAGTGGCAAACTTCTAATAACTACCTAGGAGATGAGGTGTGAGAAGCACTATTACTCAAATGAGACCTAAAAAATTGACTAGACATGACAGAAGAGAAAATCACAGCTTTTAATTACATCCAGTTGTTACTTTGGAAATAAAATAACTAGCCTTAGTGATGGCTTGATTATCATATTGGCATCCTGTCATCTCATAATCCATTTTGGACTAAAATTGTTGATAGCCTGGTATTTAGTGTTTATCTACTGTGTATTTTAAGGTTATTGAGTTACACTCGAAGGCCAAAGTCATCTGTAGTGTAAGTGACAAAACACAAACTACATTCTACTTAATCTCTGGACAGGTGTTGGAAAGAAGGCCAAATAGTGACATATTTATCAACACCTCTGCTTAGAATTCTTTGCCAGTGATGTATTTTCCACATCAGCCAAAGCTATTTACTCCTGACACTCCTGTTAGAGTAGAATCATCTTCAGTAACAGTAAAATAGAAAGAAGATGAATCATTGCAATGAAAGAGCAGGAAAAAAATGCCTTGTCGTATTAATGGATTACCAGCCAAAATAAGTGCTTTTCATATTGTGCATGTTTTCTGATATCTTGGTGCCCTATAATTACATTGTAAATGAAAGAAAAATGTTGCTATATTAAACAAAACAACATAATTTTCTCAATCAATAATGGAACTTCCGTCACCCACTGACCAACAAACTAAATTTTAAATTGCTGGAAAGCAGTCTTTGGAGTACCATTCATATCTGATAAAAACTTATTTATTTTTTACTTTGTAAACTGTAGAGATCACATTTTCCAAGGCAGTAGCAGCCATCTCAAAATCACACACACTGAAACAAAACTAAGCATTCTACCACACCAAACCAAACACATGTGCCTCAAGGAGACATGTTGCTACAGCCAAGCTCTAGTACTACCAATCCTACCTGGCATTTAAACATAATTAATTGAGTCCCCAAACTTCCAAAAAAGCCCCCAACAACCTGAAACATTTTATTTTTTTTTTCCATTGTTTTGAAACTCTGAATAGCACACGGCTCACTCTTTCATAGTTATGTATTCTGAACTCAGTTTCTGAAATGTTGGCATCTTTAAAGTACTCTCATCTTTAACTGTGTCCACAAGAGTGTAAGTAAAACCTAAGACTTACTCGCACAACCTTAAGCTCACTTGAGGTTTTGTGTTTCCAGATGTAGCATGTTCAACTTGCTGGCTGTTGCCATTATCATCAAAAAGCTGCACAGTCTAAA
The DNA here is from genome assembly GCA_035047845.1 of Dendrocincla fuliginosa. NCBI lineage: Eukaryota > Metazoa > Chordata > Aves > Passeriformes > Dendrocolaptidae > Dendrocincla > Dendrocincla fuliginosa. Next base: position 133,150,816 of record JAWWMO010000083.1, on the reverse strand, counting down.
GAACATAATTGTGCAACCATTTTCATGTCAAATACAGTTTATCAATAATGGTACAGCAGTATACATAAATATATAGACATATTTAATATATAACACATGCATATATCTATAGTACAAGAATACTGAAAAGTATGTTCATCCATGTTGTATCTGGACACATATATTTCACACAAAAATTGACATAGACAGAATAAACCAAAGTTGCCAAAATACAAGTATTTACGTTTTTATTTTCCCTTCTGGAGTGTTTGATCTAGGACTGACCATGAGAGTTCTCCTGGGTGAGAGCTCAGTCATCATTACAGTGGAGAAAGAATGTGAGATACATAGAAATGTCAAACACATGGACCTCTTTCTCTTCCATTTTAATATTCAAATTAAGGTTTCTCAATACTCTAGTTAAATACACAAACACCAGGCAATTACTGGCCAGTATGAAGCCCAGGACCATTGCAAGATAATGAAGATCAACTCTTCCAAGACGGATAGCTGAAAGCATTCAAGATTAATTCATTTCATGGGGATTTCTGGGAGAAATAATTCAAATATATATATATATATCCAAATATTCTCTGAACACAAGTAACTTCTCATGTTAATTACAGGAATGTCTGTACAAATAGGAAGTCATGACTTTTATGATGTCTTCTGCATTGCTAGGGCTGCTCATAAACTAAGAATCCATGATTGCTTGATTGCAAGCCCTGTGCAATCTATACTGGAATGGTCAATGCAGCTGCATTTAATTATTAAATTTAAAAGCCTTCTATTTTCATATAAATTAAATATTTCTATTTGAGGCTACTAGCTGTATGGCAGTAATTTCTGTCAGGCCTTAAGCTGTGCAGGTAAAAGGAGGGGAAATTCATAAGAAGAGCTGAGTTGGGAGAACTGGCTCCAGCTATTTCTCTATAGACAAGGGCACTGTAAATGCAATTTACCACCCAAGCTTCCACCTCTCCCAGACCAACCCTACCAGCATACTCAATATATGCAACTGTCAGGCTCACAGCTTGCTCCTCAAGGCAGAAAGTGTCCCCTAGGTTTGCACAGCCCTGGATCTGCAGTTGTTCCCAAGCCCATGCCCCAACCCTTGAGATATTGCCTCCACTGCCCACAACCCCTCCTGCCTGCTCTGATTTTCTGCATTTCTGGTATATGATATAAGCCTCCCCAGCCCAAGGTATTTGCCTTTTCACCTTGTGTCTCAACTTCACAATCAGTTTAAATCCCCTGGAAGTGCTTGTGCTGAGTTGATGCAGACACTATCTGGTCTTCCTCGTTCACCAGAGGCTGAAAGGAACGGCTGGGGAATTCTGAAGAAACATCCTTCTTCTGCAGCACCTCAGGAGGAGGATGGAATGGAGGATAGATAGTCTGTTGCAGCTGGGCATGGGGAAAGGTAGGCCAGCCACTGGCTGCTCTGAGAGAGAGGGCAGGAGAAACTCTTCCTATTCACCATCCAGGATGCCTCTTCTCTCAAAGCATTTCACTTACTGCAGTTTCCAAACTTGAGTTATACATTGTATCTGACAGCAGAAGAGAGAAGATGACTAATATGCAGGTAAATGGTTAGATTTTTTTTAATTGATTTCCTTCAGCCTTAGTCTTATTAATTTTCTTGAGCACATAGCAGCATTTGTCTGGACAGCAACAGAAATAAGAAAATGTAAGGCAGTTCCAGATATCAGCATTTTTGGTGCCACTGTCTCTTTTGTTTGCATGGGCACAAAAGTTCTTCATAAGACTAAGAAATTTTAGACTAATTAAGACAAAAAGAGCTGTCATGAAGGAGATCACAATGGCTACATATATTTGCTTGTATCTTAGGGACAAGAAAGGAGGAATTTTTGTTTGGTAATCTTTATTCCTGCAGTAGAGATCTGAGCAGACTTTATATACTCATTACAGGAGAACCACAGATAATTTGACCTGACCCTTTATTCTATTTTAAAAGATGACTTCCTCTTATTTATTTTGCAGTACTGTTATTTTACCCTTGGGATAAGAGATGAACTGAATTCAAAGGCTCTAATTCAGGGCTTATTGACTTCAGTGGCTTCTTTTCCTCAGACTTTACTGGAAGTCTCTGGCACACTGCAGCCATCACCCTGAATACTTTACCATACAGAAGTAATTCTGTCAGAGGCACCAAGTAATTTTCATGGGATGATTAAAACCTGCATAATTTTCTCATGTGAACAATTTTGAATTTGATATAATAGGAGTAACTGGAACAACAGTGGTTATCAAAGTGGATTAATGGGCTTTAGGGAGTTTCTGTCAACTCTAATATCTGCAGCTCATGCTGACAACTTCCTACATGTAACAGCATATCCCATGTCTGTGAATACAAACCAGAAAGTACCAAGATAATAACAAAAAAAATTCATTTCTTCTTACACACACACACAAAAAAAATCAATGTAAAATTGTTGTCTTAATTTCAAAGCAAATATTAGTTTAAATTTTTTAGAGCTTTGTTAGCAACAGTTTCGTAAAAGTTGTACTTTTCAAGTTGACAACGTCAGCTCATATAACTCTGGCAATCATTTGGCTTTTAGAATTAAATTGATTTCAGCTAAAAATTAAAATAATTTGTTTAATGTGCTCATACAGCTCCTTGGTAAAAGTCACTCCTTCCATTTATTTTTCTGTTTGTTCTGTTAGGTTGCTTATCCACAATAAAAATTAAATTGGTCCCCTCAAATGATCACAAACATCAGGTCTTTTACTAAGCGTGTTCAAGACATGTAGAGCTTCTGAATTCAATATGAACGGAATAAAGGGTAGTAGTGAAAAAGCTCATGTTACCTACGTCCCAACCCCTTTCAGTGTATTTGATTTATGATGATTCCGAGAAGTTTTTGTGAATAACCTCATATCTGTGTAATTTACCACAAGGACTTGATCAGTCAAGAAGGATATTAGACAACTTTTTTATTACCAGCTAAGACTAATGCTATAAACTCAGGGATTAAACAATATGTTCAGACTCATGTCTGGACATTTCAATTTTCAAGTCACATTGTCAGAGTTCATTTATAACATTCTCCTCCTTAGCCAGAAGTGTAGATTTACACACTGTCGTTTTCATGGAGAAGTGGTCAGGCTGAAATATTTTCTCAAGTTTGTTGCATAGTAAAGGCAGATTTCAAAAATATCCCTAACTTAGTCCTAAATTATCAAAGCAATAACTCATTAACACTTTAAAACAGAGCAGGAAACATGTTTCTTTTTGCTAGTTGCATACTTGGACTGTAAATCCATATTAAAACTGGAATTAAAATGCTTGCTCTTCACAAGAAATTATTTCAAAAACATGTCTTTATATGATATCTTAGCACGAGTCAATGTTTTCCACTAAGATCATCCATGGTTCAAGGCAAACCCAAAAGTTGCTAGTTTTTTTTTCCTTTCTTCCTCATTTCATTCATTTGTTTTATTCATAAAGATTATTTAATTTCTTTTAGCTACCATTGTGTGTTACGGGAGGCAATGGGTATGTCCTGCTCAGGCGGGTGTCACTCAGTTACCTATGGTCAGCACTATCCAGATGGGACCCAGCTCTCTGCTGCAAACCCAGAGGCTACATTAATGGGCTGATAAACCTGATCCAAAATTTCCAGCTGAAAAACTGGACACAGAACAGCCAGATGCCACTGGGTGACTTCCTATCCAGGACTGGTCCATGTCAGGTTAGCAGAGAGCAGAGAGGGCAAAAGCTCAGCCTCGCTCACCCCCATTCAGCAGGCAATGAAGAGAGTGGTGTGTTAATTCCTTTGGCCTACATCCTTCTGTCTTTTAATTTCCTTATGGTTTTAGCCCTCTTGCCACATTTTAGGATACTTTGGAAGAAAGCTACAAATCAGGAAACTTTCTGCTATTGAACATCAAAGAAACCCCTATGGCACCCAGTCCTTGCTTATGTAGGCTGTTATTGTTACTGGACAGTTAGTTTGAGATCACTTGAATAAAAAGGTCCCCAAAATTTCTCTATGTCCTGGTTCCACTACTGGACTTTCAGTCCATGCCAAGTATGATTTTTTTTTTTTTCACTGAGAACCAACAATATTTTTGAGCATCCTTAGATAAGTTCTATGCATGTGTCTTTCACTTCATCTGTCAGCCAGTTTCTAGGGAAATTGTTTTCTTTTCCAGTATCACCAGAATGTCACAAAGTCATTAATTTTTTTATATTAAAAGCAATAGAATATTTGCTGCTGGTTTTAATGAGGACAGGACTAGGGCCAAAATCCTAACTGAAGAGTTGTTTTTCTAAGGAAGAAGAATCATTTCATACCAATGTTCCCTTGGTTGTTCTTTATCTGGTTAAGCTGCATACTGTGTGTTAAGTATTTGTTTTCAACTGGATAAAGCCAAAATCATTTTGGTTGACATTTATTCTTAAATGATAAAACCCTTAAAAAAACCTTCATTAAAAAATTGTGTTAAAACCTTGGTTTTAAGCACATTTTAATATTATAATATTTTAAAATTAATCTTGTATATTTTAAAACTATTTGATTGTAGCATTGGGTAGAAATTGCATCTTCAAATAAAATAGCTAAAAATAAGGAACTATGCTCTCAGTCTACATTAAACTAGTTCTAAAATTTTTTAAGAAATGCTTTCATTGGTATTAAGTAGTTTGTGTGTACTATACTATCTTAGACACTTCTTCATGACCACAGCAACAAACTTTTTTAACTGTGCATATTGATCAATTCTAGAATTTATAAGGACTGCAACTGTGAAGGTGTCAAAATATGCTTGAAAAACATACCATAGAAAATAGGATCCAAACAGATTTTTCCCTACCAGATTATCAGTTAAAACACAAACATAAAAACACTGAAAAATAAATAAAAAATATTTAATTATTTATTCACTTGACCACTATCCAGTGTCGTCTGAAACATGCAAGGTTACAACAATGGAGATAAGAAAGAACATGCTATCTTCCCATGTAGCTTCAGTTTCCCGTTGGTATTTAACAGCTCATTATATATTATTTTTAGTAGTAGTAAGTCAGTTTATTCTTTTGATTTTATCATACAGTGGTCAGTGGGAAAGGGTATTGAAACCATAGAAAAAATTGTAGTACTTCAAACTGGGGTTTTTTTGTTTGCTTTTGGTTTAATGTGAGACATTTTTAATTAAACCACTTATCTACTCTTTTGCCTCACAATGTTTCCCTTCTTTTAATTCATAGTAGTCACTGAATATACTTTTCGAATGACTATGAAAAATCACTGGTATAGCTACAGCAAAATTTACATTTTGCTTACTGAGCTTCACAGCCTCTTTCCCATCTGCATGTCACTGGTGTTGTGAGACTGTGGAAGCCATATATTTCTGTTAAGAAATAGATATTGAGTTCAGGATCTTATTTTCTCTAAGTTATCTGCACTATATATTCTCTCTTGTCTTAAAATATTTTGGAACATTTTATATAAAATATCAATATAACTATTACACTACAAAATATTACAGAGAATGATATATCCATCAAGGATGATATGGCAGTCAAGATGAGTTTTCTTAAGCAAAATCATCAGATATTGCTTTCATTGTTCCTTATAACACACAATTGCAGATAATTAAGGACTCAGGGCACTCAACTATCAGTTAATCTTCAGCATCTACAAACCTAACCCAAACTTATTGAAAACATCATAAGATTTTCAGTTTTCTGCATGGGATTGTTTCCTATGAGCAGTGCAGCTTTCTTGAACTTATGATATAAACCAGAACGTTTTCATCAAAATACTTCTGATGAGACACCACACCACAGTTTTCGAAGAAGGTGTAGCCCTGTTTTTTTCTCTCTAAATTCAAGATGACTGACTGGCTTTGAGGGGTCCTATGAAATTATGGGGGCATTATATTTATACATCTTTTAGGCATTCTTAAAAATCTAAATTTCTGTAAGTAACTGTCTGAATGAGGAAATTAAATTTGTCCTAGAGAAAAAAACTGAAAAACTGAATGTGACTTGAACTGCTGTCACATAATTGAAATTCACTCAATAACATTTTATTCTAGTTCTGAAGTTCAAAAAGGCTTAGTTGTCAAGGAAAAAAAGCTTATTTTGCCGTTGCCAACAATAATAAAAACAGCCTCATAGATTTGCTCCTAATAGAATTAGGTGACACTGTCAAAAATGAGGGGAAAAGATATTGCTTTTAATCTTTCAACCATAAACTATCATATTGTACTATTATAACAATACTATTCCATTTTATAAACTGTCATTACTAATAAACCAGTAAAATTTTCTACATTTGCTGCAGATTTACAACATATCTCCCTGGTATAGTTCTGGAAAGCATTTGAGGTGACCTATTGCTTGATTTTGCTCATTATTTGAGGCAGGTTGAAAGCCAGACTTGGGTTTATTACTGTCACTTCATCTGAGGGAACGGCCCCTGGCTTTCAGAGGCTCAGAGTTTTTTTGCTTCTGCTACACTGAAGTCTTTCAAGACAGTACCGAAAATCCTGTAGCAACTCAGCTCTGTGTTAAATTCTAGCCTTTATTTTGTTTTGTTCTAGTGTATGAAGGCCTGTTAGAAGGTGGACAAAATTATCTTATTAGCTTGATTTTCATGAGATAGCAAATATTTGAAATTTTAATAACACTTTCTCTTTTTCATAATTTTATTTTCCCATCTCCAGTCTTCTGATACTCATCAGGAAGTTTCAGACCTAACCAAGTCTTCCAAATGTTTCCTAGTATTCTGTGTTGTTGATTTGTACTTGAGGTAAAACCCTGGTTCAACTGAAAATAAAAACAGCACTTGATTTTATATTACTAATAAAACATAGCCAGAAAGCCAAAGTAGAAGGAGCACTCAATAAAACTGAAAATCTCATGTTGACATGAAGCCAAAACACTTTTCCCTCAGAAGTATCAACAAAACATCCTGTGCATTTTCTCTGGCTTAAATTTTACTATCAGAAAGATAGTTAAAAATCCTCTTCCCTACTCTTTAAGGCAAAACCAGAAGGCAATACCCAGTGGATTCCCATGTTGACAGCATCCTCTTAGACCACTGGCACACCTTAATTGGAATCTGTGACATGGAGCAGACACAGGTGGTCAAAGAGTTCATTTGGGTGATGAAGTTATTTCTGCTGATGAAGTAGCTGATCCACCAAATAACAGCTCAGTGAAAGATCTGAGAGAAGAAAAGAAGCCAAAAAAGAAAGGTGCTAACCTTCTG
>JAWWMO010000083.1:133108172-133133471 GCA_035047845.1 Dendrocincla fuliginosa | reverse complement strand
GGGAGAAGAGGGGAGAAGAGGGGAGAGGGAGAGGAGAGGGAGAGGGAGAGGAGAGGATGTATATAATATAGTAAGTTAAAGAACTTTTCATCACACCCATTTTCATCAAAAGGCAAACGGACCACCAAAATATTTTCTATTTGAAGCATAAAGTTAACATCTCCTTTGGAATATATTTGACTTGCTCTGCACCTTCTATGCGTTGCTATGAACTAACGGCAGTTTTATTTTTGTTATCTGATAAATCTATTAGCTTGAAATATCCTTTTGTAACACTCTTCTTACACATCTAAAATGAATATACTGTAAGGGAACTGTAGCCAAAAGCTATATAACCTCTCTTATACATTAATTTTTAATCTGGATATGGAAACAAGCTCTCAAAATATGAAAATCCATTCTGACCTTTTGTATATAAGATATGGATTTGATTTACACATGATAGATGACTTTTTAAGCTGTATCTCTTTTTTTGGCAGGAAACTACTAATTACTGCATTCCCCACTCTTTTCACCTTCTCCTCTTACACAATTTTTTTTTAAAAGCTATACTTTTTTCAGAAATAACAATTTGTAACAGTTTTATAAATTTTAAGTGTATGTTTCCAAATAATTCTTCTGATTTCTAAGCCTAATTACATTGCATTCTTAAACTGTTATTAGTAAAGGAAGCAGTTTACTGTTAATCCTTCATTCACATCAATGTAAAGCTTTTTAAATTTACACTAAAAAAAGATTGTGATGTTAAACACATTGTTACTAACTAGAATATAAAGCAAGAACTGCATGATATATGCCAAGCACTGATCAGAGATATACTGAACAGGAGCATCGTGCATAATTTATATTAAAAAATAGGCATTATAAATTCAAAATTTAATTTGAAAGATTTTTTTCTTACGCAACTTTAATTACAGATAAACTCAGCTGAATTTTAACAAGTTGTTGTAACAAGACTTCTCCTGCAGTATCAACTGAGGGAACTACAGTGTGAATGAGGCTGGATGACCTTCAATCACCTCAGAGCACCTCTGGAGCTTGTCCAGTCCAGTCTGGCCCCACTCTGAGCAAGTCAGCCAGACTTGGTTGCTCATGTCCATGCCCAGTCAGGTTTTGAATACCTTCAAGGACAGAAACTCCAAACCCTCTCTCAGCAACCTGTCTCAATGTTCAGCCACCCTCTCAGTACAGAAAGCTTTCTCTAATATTTAAATGTAGTTTCTTGTATTTCAATCTTTGCCCATTGCCTCTTGTCCTGTAATTGTGCACCACTGAGAAGAGCTTGCTTCTCTCTTCTTTACTCCTCCCATCAGGTATTTATTCACATGAATAAGGTTCCTCTGAGCTGTCTCTTGTCTGGGATGAAGAGACTCTGCTCTCTCAGTCTCTCTTAGTATGACAGATACTTCAATGACTGAAACCATCAGAAACCCTTTCAGAAGGCAGTGTGGGTATAATGTGTCTTTGTTGTACAGGACTCAGAGTTGGATGTTTCAATATACAAAAGCTGTGTGTCTTCTCTGCAAAGTTTGTTTCACTAATAACCTTAATCAATTAGTGTGGTGGACGAACCACATTCATCTTTCCTTGTTTGACACACTATCCTATTTCCTTCTGAGCTTTGAATCATCTAGAGTGTATATCAAGATTTTATACTGCACAGAAATATAAATTTATTTTGTATCTTCCACAAAATATGTCATGGTTACCACAAATGGCAGTTCATAATTCCATTGAACTGCCAGAGAGAAAACAGTGATCATTTTTATCTTTCACATTTCCTTTTAAACTTGATTCCCAGAACTTCTGTGTTCCAGCCCATTGTTACTGTAATGTGAAGCCTAGCGAGTTTATTGACTTTACAGATAGTTTTCAATTAAGAGGAGAGTAAAATTCTCAGAAACAAATTACAGCTAAGATCTTCTGTCACCAGTGAGAACATCTCTCAATTGGAGGGTAATAACTGTCTCCAAAAGAAATATATTCAGAAACTAGTTCCAGAATTATTGTCTGCTCATATCGGATACCTTTTCAGGTGGAGATGAATAGACACTTCCACTGTGTGCAAAAGTGCAAAAAGCTAAGGCAAATAAAAAGCTCTGAGCCAGAGCCACAAGGCAGTGAAAAGTAAACAGCATAAAGTCCAGTATCACTGCACATGGACCCTTTATAGCACCAAGTTAGGAAGTGATAAACATCTTCCCAAAGGAGCTGATGCACTCACCTAAAAGACAACAGCCATTTGGAGTTAAGAGCAGAGGTAAACCAAAGTCATGGAATACATGAATATACTTAGTGTGTGTATATATACATATCTGTCTGAAATGGAGAGTAAGGTATCATTTTCAGGTTCATCAATTGCAATAAAGTCACCTAATTTTGCATTTTTAGACAGTCCCCTTGTTAATTATCAGAATGTTGTAACTGGCTGATTTGAAAGTGTCTATTAAAAAGAAAAAATAAAAACACAGACTATATTCATATCTTCCATAAATTATATTTTCTTTCCATATATATATTTTTTTGTAAGGTTTGATATGGAAAACTTGGTAAAATAAGGCCAATGGATTTGGGCAAAATAATGAGGAAGATTTTAGGCCAAAAAGAATAACCAACTTATTTTACTATAAAATTATGTTTACTCAAATTATGTTATTAACTCTCTACTCACACCATTCAGAACATTTTCTATAATGATAAATGGTTCATTTAAGTAATTTCAAAGTATCCCACACTAGAGAGATATCATTACTGTTGCTTTCCCTCAGTATTATATTGTTCTTATTTAAAATTATATCTATTCTCCAAAGTTTGTCTTTAGAGCATTTTCTTCTATTTTTCATTATTGAAGGTCTATTATTTTCCAAATTTATTCTAAAATCTTGTCTTCTATTTGTAAGAGAACAGTAATGCTGCTATTTTCAGCAATTTAAATACACCTCCATATTAAAGATATTACCAAAATATAATTACATACCTTAGTAGGTATCATAAACCCAACTCGCAAGCCAGTTATAACTAGAAAATTTGGTATTGAAATATAAATTAATTTTGCTTCTATATTTCATCAATATATATAATTATACCATTAATGTCTCAATAATTAGATTGAATTACTCATTCTTAACGAAAAAAGTATATATTTCACTGGACAAATTACTGCTAAAAATATCTCACTTTCATTTCAATTTCCCTTTTGATTCCAAAAAGACTAAATAAAAGATAAGTACAATAACTTTTGTTCTTTCAAAAGGTCTGGATTGTTTTTCTCAGACAGTAATGGATCTAGATGAAGATTAAAATGTTGATTAACTCATTTTCTCTGTAGTTATTCACATATTCATCTGCACATATTCATATGCCATAAATATGTCAGTCACTACTAAAGAAATCTGAGAACAAGAACAAAATATGGTATATTATTTTTTGTTCTTTTGCCATAAGCAGCATTTCAGAGAGAAAACAGTTGTGCCAAATGCTAAAGCTGCTCTGTGTCAATGGTTTATAGAAGTTTACAATATAAAACACATTCTTCAGGATTTTAGCTCAATTTTTTTCCCTGATGTCATATTAATACTTTCATAAATATTGCTGATAAGATTCTGAACAACATTATTTCCAACTTAAACTTAACTTCTTTCTCCCACAGTATAATAATGATGTCATTTAGTCCACTTGAGTCAAAGTGAATTATGCTATTAATATAGCAGACTGTTAAATGTAAATCTAAAGAATCCTTTGAACTCTTTCCTTAAAGGTTTTCCACCCTGTAGTGGTTCCATGAGAGTATATTTGAAGGGCAATGCAGAGGAAGGTCATCAGACTAAAAAAAATGAAAATATAAGTAGAGGCCCCAAATATGCCTTCGTCTCTAGATCCCAGGTACATCCTCCTCCCTCTTCCACTCAACTGTTATAACTGCTAACAAGCTTCCACTTACCAGGGCACCATTTCCATTCTCAGGGAGCAATTTAGTGAAGAAAACAAAATTCTTTTTTCTCCTATTTCACTTGGGAAAACAGATAGTGGAAAGCAAAATGAGGGTTCACCTCCAACATCAGAGGTATGTGTCATTTGTGAGGGACATGTTGGGAGAAGCTAATATGAAGAATACAACATTGCAGTGATGGTTTATTTTGGTACAATTGTTTTAGTAGAAGTCTTTAACCTAATTCTTTAAACATTGTGCAATCAAATCACAAAATGTGGATTAATAAATTAACCAAAAACTATAAATATTTAACTCTGGAAATTTTGGCCAATTGTGGGGCTTCTGTAGTAGGAAAAGAAGAAAAAAAATTAAGGAGAACATCAAGAGGGAAACAAGCAAAACACTATGTTTTCCTAATATGTGCTAATATATGTTGCCTTAAGGAAGTTCATATAATAGGGAATATTTGTTTTGTGAAATAAGAGCTGCCAAGAACAAAAACATCATTATACTGGATATTATAGGGTGTGCAATATGATCCATATCTCCAGCACTTGACAAAGCAAATATAAATTCTATCCTTAATGTAATTTGCAAGTGAAGTCTTCCCAGTGTCAATATTGCTAAAGTACAAGAAATTTATATTCAGAACTTCTTCCATAATTCTGTGTGATTTTAATTTTTATAGTGGCTAATCTGGAAATATGGAAAGTCTCAGCAACTTCCACTTCTCCAGCTGTTCATAATTTCTTGATCAGCTGGCCAGAAATAGAAATATTATCCAGAGTACCTGACACTTTGAGGTTTGAGGTGAAAATCTACGTGGACAGCATAAAATTAAATTTAAAAAAAAAAGCTGCAAAATCTATGTTACCATAAAATATTTCCCTCCTGACATAGTGTCAAGTAAACACTTCTTATAATTAAGGACAGAAGTACTTTCTCATTTTTATTTTCAAGATAAGCTTAATTAAAATAAATAATGAGAGAAATCAGTCACACGTAGAAAAAATAGTCTTCCAGTGAGCAAAAGATAATCCCTAAGGCATAAGGTTACAGATTCAAAGAACATGTTAATGAAACCTTCATATTTTAAGGCCATGACAGTACTGGCACAATAAAGCATCCATGTGGCACCAGCAGTAACAGCAGTAGTACCACATTGCTCTGATATTTTGTGTAGTTTTACACAGAAACCTTGACACTGGACTAATTTAATTAGTGTACTGTGCTTTCTGGTGGTTTGGCTTTATTTTGACAGGATCTAGTGGTAACAGAGCACTTTTTCTTGCAAAACCTATGTGATTTTAAGGACCTGCTCTAAGCATAATAATATATTGAAATTGTTTATGAAATGATGAAAAAGAAAGGTAAGGTTTGGAAGCAATTTTAGGATTGCAACCCTGCACAGACTGGCATACTTTGTTTTAATCTCTTCTCACATTTGAGTTCCAGTCAGAGATGAAGGATGACAAGGGAGATGACAACACTGATGAAACAGTGCCCTTCTATTCATGGCCTGAGACACTAGCAGGCAGCTTCAGCTAGTAAACCATGAAAAATGAACTTCATTTACAGACTTTTAGGAAATCATGCTCAGAAAGAACCCCTTCACCTTTTTTTAAGCATGTAGTACTGGTTCCTGAAGCATTTCGTGGAAAGACATTTGTGGAAAGATTTCTAAGGTAGATGGTATTGTTGGGGGATGGAGAAGGAGAGGAAGGCTCAGACAAAATTTCTTAAAAGAGCCCTGCTGTTGAGTCATGAGGTGCAGAAAGGACTCTCTTGCTTTTGAAACCCCTTCAGAGAGGAGTCTTGGTGCAGCTAATCCAATCAGTCATGGATTATGTCAATGGTTTAAATTTAAGGAATTATAGAGGTGTGATTGAACCCCTTTTGTCCTGCAGGTTTTAATGATTGGCAAAATGAGAATATTTATATAAAATTAATTATTTATTTTTACAAATTATTAGACAATTACCTTAATCAGAACTATTTACTAGACAATATAAAACCTACAACTACTAGTAGTATACTATAAGATAGGATAGTGCACTATATTGAAGCAATTATTGAAGCAAATATATTAAAACTAGCAAAAAGAGATTATTAAATAGAGATTTGATGTAGTTCACCAATACCAATGCCCGTGGGGTGATCTCTTTTGGTCAACCTTGAGGAGTATCCACCCCTTCACAAGAGAGGAATCTCCACACATACACTCCAAGGGTTATGTTACAGGCCAGCAGACTAGCTTATCTGTCAAATCCTGCTTCCAAAAGCAGGATGCGTATTTGAAGTCTGGTGAACTGGGCTGGTTTTAGCACATATCAACACTAAGACAGCACCCTGGTGCCAGCAGTTGAATTTACATGATGGCTTGCATTGTATGCATTCTCTGATTGGATTTTAGGTCTTATCAGTGTAGGCCCTCCTGCCACAGACAGCTTTCTTCTGTGTCAGTGCTTGATACTGCTTGATTCTGCAGGAATTTGTGAGCCCTGTCATTCAATCCAGGGTGCCCTCAGCTCTTGCTCTCCAGGGAAGTAGTTTCTCAGGCCACTTGTCTATGTCATATTTCCAGAAAGCAGGCAGTCAAGGACTGGAGGCATCATGACACTGAAGAGCCACATCTCCAGGGAGTGGAAGCCTGTTAAGTCATAGGAAGGGAATAAAGCTCAGGCACCCAGAAAATACAATTTAGGGGGGAAAAAAGAAAATTTAGATCTCCCAGAGGGAGCTTATCAGAATACACTTTTCCTTCCAGTTTATTCTTTTCTTAATTTGAATAAAAGCAAGCATGCAAGCAAACATGAAAATAACCCTGGAAAAACTCAATTATACAGACAGTTTCACTTAGGCCTCCACTTGCTCCCAATGAGTGTATGATGAATTACATCAGTATATGGCATGCTATTTTTACAGGCCTTCTCCTTGAAAATGACTGTACTCTGAGGGAAATTTTTCTGAAGGGTGTGGATGCTTTTTAAGAATTGGAAATCTCCCCTGGGGAAGTTTCAAACCATCTATAGAAGTCTACAAGTGTTCTGTATTAGAGTTTCTACATCGGCTTATGTATGCATAACCATGAGTACTACATTTACTTCTCTCACATGTTCTTTTTTCTTTGGATTTCATGCTCTAAAATATTTTTGTTAGCAGAATTTTGTGAATACTTCCAAGTTTGAATCTTTGTGATTATTGCTCTTCCCAAAAGAGATACTACCAGTGCCAATGCAGTTCATGGATGACTGGATGTTATTAGAGCTGGAATTTGTCCGGATTTTATTATTATGATACTGACAGACAAATATTAAGAGTTTAAAAAATAATTTTTTAATTTCCCTGTATTTTACCTACCTGTTTGACAAGTTCAATTGGTCTGTTTGCTGCTGGATGTATCTTTTACTACTTAAATCTTTGTTGAAAAGAAAGGGGCATTTATTCCATATTGTGTGTAAAGTGCTACCTGGTTATTATCCCGGTAGTTGTTATTGCAAGCTTACAGTGAACAATAATTACATGAAGAGAGTATTTGCATGCACATTATGCATTAGAATAATGAACATCTCAGTTTCTTCTTCCCTATTTCCATCTTCCAGTGTGTTAGGTCTTTAATTTGAACCTGCATGTTACAATTGTTGGTTTAAATTTCCATAATGGACATCTCCATATTGCAAAAAGCTTCATTCAAACCAGGATACTAATGTGACTTCTGTCAATTAACTGCAAAGATCTCTGACAGCTTCTTGGTTCAATGCCAGCCAGATTGTTGTGGGAGATTCCTCCTTACAAGTCACGCCATTGCTTTGTACTTTTCTTAGCTAGTGCCAGCTTGTTCTGTTGTCCCTGCTGCCATGGAGGTGGCAAGACTGAGCATGTTGGTGTTGAACCCACTGTTCAGTTTTTCTTGCTTTACAATTCCTTATAATACTGTTCCATAAAGCAGTTTCTTTTGATATTAAGACTCCTCAGTTTATCAACAGCAAAAAAAACAAGACAGCTCCCTCACTAGAGAAAAAAAAAAAAAGAGCTGGGAAAATCAAATCTGGCTAAGTTATAGTGCTGCTACTAACCTTAGCACTGAATAGATCACTTCAGACCTCCTGTCTTCAGTTCATTAGTCAAAACTCTTCTGACACAAGCATGGTTTTGCTATGTTTCTAGCTTGCAGCTCTTGTTTCTGTCAGTTTTGATGCTGTTGCTATGTACAAAATCAAACTAAGTCTTGTTTTACAATCCCAGTGTTGCCTGTGGAATCTGAGCAGTGCAAGAGCTCCATTAGCAATGTTATTCTTCTCTATGGTCACTGTCACACTCAATTTAATTCCAGTTTTATTTTTTGCCATAAAATAGCATTCCTGGTCACAGTAATTTTGTTACTGCAATGATCTAAGAGCCAGTAAGGGACAGTAAGGAATTAACAAAGAAGTATGTGGCTTAGTTAAAGTCCCCAGAGGATGCTTCACCTGAGGTGGGATGATTGAAAGCTGTATCAGTAAGTGTCCAGCCTTGGGCCTAACCACATCTCAGTGGGCTGTCTGAGAGTGGTCTGCTTTGGTTGGGCATCAACTCTCAGACTCTCAGGGAGTCCTGAAGGGAAGGAAGGACAGAAAAGACTGTTTGTTCAAAGGGCTCTGGGAAGAAATTGAACACTGGACTATGCTAGTAGGGAGAGCTCTGTCAAGAAGAGGAGCTTTAGAATAAAGCAGTTCCCCAGTTCCCAGTAAAATACACTTTCCAAATGTCATAAAACACATGGATTGAAAACACAAGCTCATGGCCATCTGTTTGTCCCCCTAGTGAGAAATCATCACTGTTCTGCATGAGAATCCAACATTTTGACATGCCTCTGTGAAAAGATAACCATCTTATTGGCAACCAAGGGGAATGTATCCTTTCTGCTGTGTTGTCTGTGGGTGCCTCCCAGATCTTGGGTGCTCTGTCATTTTGAATCCCCTGTTCTTGCAGCACAAAGGGATGGTAAGAATGGCTTGGCCTTTGACCAAGGCTCTGCCTGAAGTTAATGAGGTCTTAATGATGGTACAAAGATATGACAGGAAGGCATTGCAAAAGTGTCAGGTTATGAATGACTTCTGTGAACTGTTACTATATTGCTGGGCTTAGGAATGAGACCCACATACAGTATATAGTTAGTTGGTCTTCCTATGGGATCGGTAATGACTGAGGCACAGATTAAATGAAAACTAAAGCTCTTACTTTCCTGTTTTCATATATATATAAAACACTAACAATGTTAGTGTTAGCAACTTTGAAACAATGCATGAGAGAATAAAATATCAGTGAGTTAAACCCCCAAAGTAATACTGTGCTGTTCTACTGTACAAGCAGAAGACAAGAAATCAATTCCTGCTTCAAAAGTTCAAGGTAGGCAGTCACTACAGCACACCTCCAGACTACTTGTTCGTATGACTTCCATAAGAAGGAATTATGGGAGAAGGGATGAAAACACTTTATACATCTAGTAAGTTAAAAGTAATATTTTACACGTTCTTCCTGATGCTTTCCATGTTAGGCCCGCAAGCTTTATAGAGGTGGTACTATTCTATTTTACTCTACCACAGTCTCCTGACTTCTATTGCAACATTTTTCCTTCCCTTTGAAATACTGTAAATGTGATCGTTTAGCAGTTACTATCTCCAATATTCTTCTCTTCCAGAGATTTTGGACCAGAAGAACTAGGAATAAAGCCACATACTAAGTGCCTGACACATGGAACACGATAGTAGAGTGCTGGCTTCTCCAGATGTGACAAGATAGAGTTGGCAGTTGTGTAATGAACTGACAGAGAAGCCCTAGGAAAAAAGCTGAAAATGCTGCAATGATGAATTCAAAAGCCTGAATTTGCAAATTGAGAGTTGACTCCAACCCTTGCTTTAGACATCCTTTGATGCTTTGGTTAATTCAATGCTCAGTGCCACTGTTCCTCAGTTGTAAAATCATCCACTGACATTGTTTTGATCTTTAGAGTCTTCAAGGGGAAAAGTTATATTATGTGGCTATCATTCAAGATGGAAGATGCTTCAGGCAACAGTGTGGTACTATTTCCTCCTTTCCATTCCCCAAGAATAAATTAAAAAAACACCAACAAAGTCAAAATCCAAAATTTACATTTTTCAGAAACTAGAAATCATAGAATTAATATTCCTACATGAATATACTTTATGTACTAGTAGTCATATAATCTGTCTTTCATAGCTCTTCCCTATTGTTAAATGCAAAGGAAGTTAGTGTCAGAAAATGAAGTTCTATTAAGGATTTGTATGAGGCCTCAGCAGTTATAGAAGTGGAAAATTACGTCAAAATTTGGAGAAACTAAGCACTTCCTTTTATGGCAGAGCACACAGAAACACAAAGAAAGAGTCTAGAGTTGGATGGTGGCAGCATATAAACAGATAGTTGGAGGCATACTTCCACAAACTGATTCATCTCTTCCAGTTTAAACATGAACATTCAGGTGAATTGTTCAGTGAATGTGTTTGTGCCTTAGTAATGACTACAGAAGAAACCCTGAGGACTAGATTTTAATTAGAGACTTAACTTTGAGGTGGTACAAGTTGTTCAAGATAAATCTCTTCCTAAATGACAAAGTGACCTTAGATAGTAGAATGTGAACATTGATTTTACAGAATCTGTTCTATAGAGAAGACCATTCTTCAAGTCCTATGTTTCCTAGACCAGGAATTCTCTTTAATTTAATCTGTGGAGCTCTCAGCACCTTGTGAAATGGTGAGTGAATAATAAGAAAACAATTATTCCTTTTCCTGTGAGTCATTATTAGCATGAAGTAACAATATTACATGGTAAGGAAACCATTCTTTCTGCTGTACAATCAACCAGTGCAGAAACTTGACAACAAGATGAGAAGATGCATGTTTCAAAACTTCATTCAAAACTAAGCTATAACTAAGAACAGTTTGGGATTTTAAAGATTTTTTTTTTCTGTTGTTGTTCAGCAAAATATGAATAAAACTACTCAATGGAACAATTCTTAACAGCTGGTTGCTATTTCAGCCTCAGATGGCAGAAAGCCCTAGAACCAAGCAATTACAGAGTTCTTTGATGCAGAACCAGCTGAACAGATTTTAATAATTTCTTCCAAATTGGAGACACCTGGCCCCCCAGAAAGTGCTGCAAGCTGAGTGATGGAGGTGTGTGATAAAAATATATTCCTGATGTCACCCACAAGTTTTTGGTGACAAAATCATGAAGATCAATAGGAAATAATGCAAAAATTACCTTTTTGGTTTTCTAATATTTATGAAAATGGCCTAGTAAAATATTTTAAATATACTGTGAGGCAAGACTGTATTGTTTTGATTTTCCATTACTGAAGACATTTACCTCCCTTTAAAAAATGCTGTACAGGATATGGATACTCAACAACACCAGCTTTTATTGCTCACCTTTATAAAGCTCAGGGGCCTAAGCCAGAAGAGATCAGCAAGCACATGTAAAATGTTACTTTGTCTTGCTTACGTTTATTCTATTTTCTGGATATAACTCCTGCCTTTGGAAGATCTAGAAATATTCCCTTAGATGAAATATGTGCTTAAAAGAAGCCATTAGGCCAAACCCACTGGTATGAAACTTCTGTGGCAGCTCTACTGTGTGGAAAAAAAGGGAAAGGGTCAGCCTACATTACTGCTAAGATTTAGCTCCTGTGTCCCTGCCAAATTATTGTGTTCTCATTCATTCAGCTCTGTCTCTGCTATCATAAGGTCTCGTCTATCTCATGATCAGCAAAGCCCGGTCACAATTCTGTCTGTGTCTCTAGTACAAGTGAGCTAAAGACAGCTAATTGCATGGCCTTTGCAGGGGATATTACTACTATGAGTGGTACAAATGCGCTGAAGGGGATCTGGGAAATCAGTTTGCTCTGGCAGCTGACAGCTCTAGTCTAATGAGTCACTTGTGTTTGACAAAGTAGAAAAAATTATAAAGGAATTTTACAGTGTTGTTGCTGGACTTCATAATCAAGGAGCTTCCTTCCAATCCTGTGATTCATTTTTCCTTAAAACATCTCTTTCTTATTCCTTGGTATAATCAATCACATAAGGTAATTGTGCCTGCGTTTGTAGAATATCAGATATTCTCTGGAATTTGAAGTGTGAGTATTGGAGCATAGGATGGACTATAAAAATTATAAATATTACAAATTAGTCTGAGGGATTGAGTTGTCTGAGTTCATAAATTTAATTGTGACCACCAAACCTATCTTTGGTAAATTTACTAAATCTCTGTGTGTTAAAGAAACCACAGTTTTGCAAATAATGTACATTCCTCCACGCCAGCACTAGAATAGCATTTCTGAAGAATTCTTCATTGCTAAAAAAGAACAAAAGACACAAATAAAATAATGTTGATTTTCTCAGTTGACAGTATTTTTGAACTGTAGTGAAATGGAGTGAGTAAAAGTGCAAGGGGAGAAGTGTCACTATTTTCTTTATGAAGTGGCATTTCTTAATCCAAAGAGAGCATTTAAACGGTTAAATCTTACATCCCAAGGCTTTATATGTACAGTGTGGCCAAGACAACACATTTTTTAACTTGACTACTTTTATATGTTTAGAATCACATTTCAGTTTCATGAAAATCAAAATCAGAAAAGCTCCCTGTGCGTAAGATACACAAATTCAGTACAGACATCACACATCCTTCTGGTTTTCCTTGTCCAAATTGTATTTGACTGATTTATGTTATGCTATCATATACAATAGCCTTTTACAATGTATATCTGGCAAAGTTATCCATAAAATTGAATACAATAAACATTATAATGCAGTCATTCAGTTTTGGTTTGAGATTTGGGAATTAGTTCCATTTAAGTGCACTGCTTTTCACAATATGATCCATTCAATTGCGTGCTTTCTCTATTCATTGGAACAACCTCAGTAACAGAGTAGATTTGTACTCAGTGCATTGATACCTAATCTGATCTCTTTGTTTCTTACAAAAGAGATCAGTAGAATCAAATGCATTAATGACCATTTCTACAGTCAGAACAAAGTGAGGCTGAAGGGAAAGCAAGTACATAATCTCACTCTCGTGTCTTGTAGGATAGTTTCACTTAACAGGTAAAATTAAGCTGAGTTGCATTGCAGTCTATTTTCAAACCTTTTTTCATCTTCACTGTAAACAGACAAAGCAGCTGGAAAACTGACTGGAGGAACAATTTGTCTGTAGTCCTCCTATACCTTTAAAACTCTTCCTACAGTGTTTCCTACATTATTTTTAAATGCTTTTCTTCCACCCTTGCAATTTCTGTAAAGCCAGAGTATTTTGTTTCTGTTCCCAGGGCTAGGCATTTTAAGATTGCAGGATGGTAAAACCTGGTGATAGTGTCAGCCATGTTATGATGATTAAGTACCAGGATGCTACTAAAGTCAGGAATTAAAGGTGAATGCCTGCGGTTCCTGATGCAGAAGATAGTACTGTTGAAAGAATAACGTTTGTAAATGCCCATTAAGAAAGAAAGGATTATGAAGCAATTGTTGATATGTTCTGTGAACGAGCTGCAGTTAATGGTGCATATAAGTGGAAAGAATGTGCAGCCTTTAACTTTCTGCTTGAAGCATAACTTCACCCAAAGAAGGGGTGAAGGAGGGAGGGGTTGAAAAAAGAAACTTCTTTGTGCCTTTGCAGCACCTCATATTGGTAAAGATAATTGGGAAATGGTGGTCCTAAACAGGTGCCAGGCATGGAGGGTTGGAGGAAGATTTATGCCTTAATTCAAAAATACAGTTGCAGTCACCATTGGTTGGTTGCTGTGGAAAGTAGAGCAGCTACTGCTTGTGAAACCTGATGATGTTATGCTTTCAAACTAGAACAAAGAAATACATAGAAAACATCTGAAGTTACAGACGCTTGCATTTTTTGGTTACAGTACTTTGTAACAGACACTATGACTGGCAAACATAATGAATTCTGGTTCCATTTGAAAGAACTAAACTAATTGCTAAAAACCCCTCTGTTAGATCACATTATAATACGGAGAAATAAATGGTATATTTACTTCTAGGACAGCCTTTATGTAAGATCAAAGTATGAGCTATCAGACTGCAGAATTATTGACTTGTTTAATTTCACCCATTATCTTATTCTCCATCAGTGATGTCATAATTTTCGTGAGACTTTACACACTTCTCTAAAACAATTTGATATGTATTCTTGCCTTGTAATTAGTGAAATTTGACTAAAGTGACTCAATTAGTAGATTATTACCTAGGACTCTCTTGAAGACAGGGAATATACCCTCCATCCCTTCATATTTTGCAGATCACATTTTCAAGGTGGTTGTGGCCATGGTGGGCTTCCTCATTCTGCACAGCTAGCTTGTGATGGGATGCGTGGTTGTCAAGGAAAGATCACAGTATAATTCCAGTTCAGCCACATTCCAAACCTCACTAGGTTGGGTCTTTGGTAGTAGCCATTAGTACCAGTAAAGTGGGATATAATCTTTGACTGATACAAGTGAAATTGAAATTATGGTTACTGGTGTCCTATAAGAGCTTAGTAAGAAGTACATATTCATCCATGCAGCCAGCATGAAATGCAATATCACTGGTCAAGAAATGTGTTTTGTTTTTCAGTATGGTGCTTTTGTCATTATAGCTGTGATGATTCACAAATTATTTCCTCAGTCTCTCTTCATTTGCTTCTCACAGAAAACCATCCTGAAATGGCCAGTTTAGTCTTTTGCTTTCCTAGTCAACTTTTTCAGGTTACAGTACTGTCAGTAGTCACCATTATTTATCAAAAAGGAAGTCAATCTTCTGTGGCAGAATGGATAGTTTCATTAGAGTCTCTCACAAGATCCTACAGATCCTTATCCTGACTCCAAGAATGACTGATTATAGACTGAGGTGAAGGTCAAATTCCATCTTACTTTTAGGTGCTCTTCATTCTTTGGGGCATTAATGTTTGTATGTATAGGTCTCCTGCCTTCTGTGTGGTTATGATATGTGATTGAGAAATACTTTCCTGCTGTGTGATTTAGGTTCTGTTTGTTTTCTATGTTCTTTGTTGGAACTTGTCCTCTTTTTTCATTATTTTTCATGATTCCTAGTTGCCAAGCACCACTCGATTTCTCTGCTTTCACCATGTTTTTTCTCAGAGTCAAAGAAAGGAGAGGTTTATTTGCCAAGACCAGACAGCCCATTGACTTCATCTCCACCAATTCTGTCTCCTTTACTAAGGCCAAAACCAGATGTCTGGGGAGGAATTTCAAAACTGAGAAAACAGATAGGATATATTCAGTGATCTGGTTATTCCAAAGTATTCTTCCAGCCTCCAATATTTTGTGAATCAGGAATTTCTGAAGCTGCAGCTGTGTGTCTGAGTAAAACGATCATCATCAGAAGAGACAAAATTCAATGTTACTAGTTTTTGCCTGGTAACTTTACAATAAACTGCACTACTAAAATGAAATGCACGCATTTCACACTTGCTTATAACAAGGGCTTAAGTAGATGCATCTAGCCATGACTGTAAAGCTGGTGGCAGGTTAATGCTGTGCACCCAAGTTACTGACACCATAGCATAGGCAGCATCACAGAAGATATTCAACACAGCTCTGGTACTCTGCTAGCACCTTTCCTGAAGCTGTAACTGTGAGTTGTGATGGCTGACAAGAGAGCAAACTGAGTTTTCAGACATACCTATCTCCTATCATCTTTGGTGATTTTCAACACAGGATCAGTTAGGACAGCTGAGGGTGATGTTTGCTTAAGACTGCTGCCTAACCTAAGGAAGCCATAACTTCCAAAGCAGGGGACTCAAAAGCACTCAATGTGAGCTCCTGCACACAATGAAGCTATGATGAATGAAAGAAAAAACATCTGGATTCTTGCTTCCATGAGATGAGGTTTCTTGGAGACCTCTAGTCACTTTATGAAATTTTCAGCAGACCAAACAGAAGTGATAAACCAGTAAAAACATATCTGCTACTTATTGACATTTAAAACAGCTAGGGAGCATTATTTGGCAGTGAGTCTACTGTGCTTCAATACTAAACATGTTTTAGTAAATAACACATGCTAGTAAAACCTCTGTATATTACACAAATTTAAAGGCTACAGGAGTTGTTGAAAATAAGCATGGACTTAATAAAAAACATTTTATGTCCAAATTCCTAATTAAACTGCTGTAGCCAATTTAGCATAACTTCAAACTCTTCTTGCCCTGCCTTCTTATACGACTGTATCACATTCCCCCATAAAAGGAAAATATCTGCTGATAATATTTGATATTCTTTAGCCTACTGGAGCCAAGCATAACTAGATCTTATTATCATTATATTTCACATTATGCTTACTAATATTTTTACTTTGTGACTAAGTTTCATTAGAAAAACATTCAATTTACCCAGCAACAGAAGTAGAATGGAAAAGAGTAAATTAAAAAGCTTGTTTCAATAGCGTAATTTATAGACTTAAACAATGTAAATCTTAGGCTGCCATGCTCTTCCTGGTTTCTCAGAAGAGCACCTATGGGTGTCTGCTGCTGTACAAAATGATAATATTTGTGTAGGTTTCTTCAACTGTGACCTTAGTTATAAATATTTCAATACATTTTCATTTTAAATAGATTTATCGCTTTTGTGTCTTGTTTCCATGACCTTTCCAATTCAGTCACACTTTTGTCTCCTCTATACATAAATGCCTTGGGTCATTTGCTTATTTTAATCTGCATGGAATAATTTTATCTCAGGATACTCAGACAGAGCCAAATAATTTTCTAAGAAGAGTGATCTATAAATATCATATGGAACCAACAGGGAGGTATCAGTTGGTACCAAAAATATTTCTGCCTACTTCTCTTACCACAAGGTGCTTTGGAACCCCAGTTCTGTTTATACATTTATTCCTCTGAGGTTTTAAAGAAAAGTGAGAGTATTTAGGCCTCTGAAATGGACGTTTCAGTTGGATAGGCTAAATATAAAGCATGCCTAGCAGGGATTCAGTTGGATTATAACCTGGACAAGCATTTGTTGGGACAGGTAAAAGATATATTGGTTCTTGTTCTGACACCATCACTGAGTTGCTGCCTTGCTCTGAAAAGCTTATGTGATCCCTTCATTGGTTCCTTTTCTAATAATTTTATGTTTGGGTTTTTTTTAATTTTTTTTTCTTTTTAATCCTCATCAGGGTTGGTACTGTCACACTCTAGTAGACTGTGAAGTACCTCATATAACCCTGTCCCACTCCCTATACAGGACCAGCACTGTTCCTGCAGTACCATATGTAAACATCTGGGAATTCTCAAAATTAAAGTTCAGAGATCCAAAAGTATTAAAAACTGTTGTCCAAGTCGGTCATTCTGATTTAGTTTTCTCTTGGGAATTTTCAAAATACATTTGTTAGATTAGAGCACAGTATCCACCCATAAACTGTGAATCAATAAAATAAAAAGTCCCTTCTTCATGACACACTACTCAACAGAGTTTGAGGCTTCTGCTGGGTAAGGGAAAGAAGCAACAAAAAACACACACATAAACACAGTGCTCAATTCTGGGCATGGGAAAATTCATTGTACTAAGCAGGTTATACTTGTTTACAGAATTTCCAGGGTCATAACTTTAGGAAGAGGCAGCACCTCATCTGGAAAACAACTGTGGAATTCTGATATCCAAACTCATGATTCAAGTGCTAATTGAGGTAAAACTCACATTTGTTAATCTTCTTCGTCAGTGAGATCATGCTGTTCCAAGCATCATACTGAATAGGTAGTACATGAACAGAAGACAGGAAAGATCTTGATATTTTCCTGGGTTTAAAGGCATTTTCAGAGAGCTCTTTAAAAAAAAAACTAAAAGTTCTTCTGATGTAAAAATGAGCTACCAGCTGAGCACAACTTTTAAGCTGCATATAAAGTAACAGAGTGTGTCTGTCAGTAGAATTAGTGAAATGCTACCACGTTATCATTGGAATGAAAAAACCAGTTGCTTTTTTAAAAATTTAGTGCACCTCAGAAATAATGATTAGTTTAAATTCAGATTTATTTTCTTCTGTGAACTTCCCTAAAGAATTCCCTTAAATTTTCCAGAAGACAAGCAAGGTGGCTCTGACACCAAACGTGTCACTTTCATCAAAATCCCGGAATCACAGAATAGGCTGAGTTGGAAGGGACCCACAAGGGCCACCAAGTCCAACTCCTGGCTCTGCACAGGACCGTCCCCAGCAGTCACACCATGTGCCTGAGAGTATTGTCTAAACACTTCTTGAACTCTGTCAGTCTTGATGCTGTGACCACTTCCCTGTTCCAGTGTCCAACCACACTCTGGATGAAAAGCCTTTTTCTAATATCCAACCTAAACATCTCCTGACAGCTCCTGTCACTGATCACCACAGAGAAGAGATCAGTGCCTGCACCTCCTCTTCCTTTCATGAGGAAGTTGTAATTTCCATGAGGTCTCCCCTCAGCCTCCTCTTCTCCAGGCTGAACAGACAAAGTGCCCTCAGCCGCTGCTCATACAGCTTCCCCTCAAGGCCCTTCACCATCTTCATTTCCCTCCTTTGGACACTCTCTAATAGATAAATATCTTTCTTACATTGTGGTGCCCAAAACTGCCACGATATCCAAGGTGGGGTCACACCAGTGCAGAGCAGAGCGGGACAATGCCCTCCCTCGCCTGGCTGGCGATGCTTTGCCTGATGCCCCCAGGACATGGTTGGCCCTCCTGGCTGCCAGGGCATTGCTTGACTAATATTCAACTTGCCATCCCTTTCCATGGTCATCATAGACAGAGCAATGAGAAACCACTTTCTTGATCCTACCAGAAATTTCATTAACCAATCATAACTTCCTTAACCTTGAAGACAAGATACTCAGCTAAATGCAGTGGAACAGAATGGCTTATGCCAAGAGAAACAAATAATCTGTAGAGTCATTCTCATACTCCTACTTAACTTAAAGTCATTGCTTTATTCTAAAACAACAATTTCAGATAGCAGGGCTCTGAGACGTCCATTGTGAAACATGATGGACAATGTAGCCTCCCATTTTGCAAGATGGTTTCAAACCTGGGTATCCTGCGTGTTGGTACAAAATCCCAGCTCACTGGAACTGTTGGGCAGCATAGCCCTAGGTAGATATTTGGATGTTCAAATAACTGTGTTGGAAGCAAATGGGCATGTAGGAAATACAGGTGCTTCCCAGCACATCAGCAACAGAGGCACATGACTTTTGCATGATTTGAGTCTTGATTTAAATGCCTCACCTTAGTCCCAGTGCTTCTATGCTCCACTACAGGAAATGATTTAGCAGCAGAGACTGGACAAGTTTGGCATCTGTCCAGAATTCCCTGTGCTAATAATCTTTTATTACGTTTTAGAGAACTTGCAGCAAGGTTCCTGCTACATAACTGCTCAGGACAGGTGGACACTAGACTGCAATACTCCACTATTATAATATTTTATTTTTCTTTTTATAAATTGGATCCTATATGATGGCTATTACATTACTGTGATTATTTTACAGGGATTTCAAACACACATTGTGTCATGGCAATAGTGTTACTTACAGTTTAATTGAAATAAAAATACTTTACATACTTTTCTACCTTGGAGGAAAGTCCTCCCCCATGGCCCCTAAATTTTGCACAACATTTATACAGAATTTACTACTAATAGTAGAATTGTAGCTTAAAGGATTGGCCAGCTTGCTATTGGCCAGCTGAATTCTTGTCTCTGTAAAAGCAAAAACAGTCAGTAACTCAAATGCAAGTACATTGATACTATAGACTAGATTAGAAAATTCACTTTTATCTTTCATTTACCACCATACAAGGAAAAAAAATGCATACTATAAAGGATTATGATGATAATAATAATAAGATAGAAATAAAATTGATTTTCCCAAGCACACATTAATAATTATGGGTAAAATGTAATCATTTGTTTCCTAATATGCTAGATGCCTATGTGGTCTACTGATTTATTTTTTTTTTAATTTAATAAATACGTCTCATAAGTCATAACCTGTTTTGGTGACTGCAGCTCACTAGATAAGAAAGAGAATAGTTAGGTACAACAGATTCAGCATCTAAGGGAGATATTATTAAGAGGCAGAAGTTATTTTATGGAATTTCATATTAAAACACACCATGTGAGTGGCTTTTATGCATGTTTTGAAGAGATCTTGGTCTGGCTTCCTAAATATCACAGCAGATCTGCCTGTGATGCAGCAGTTCACATGTGTGTGGTCTTTCAGACAGAGGATTTGCACTGTAAAGAAATGCTTGAGTCTGGATGCTGTTCTTTGGCATCTTTTTATTTGTATTACAAATACAAACACAGCCCTTATTCATATAATCTATGTGGTTTCTTTGTGGTGTTTACTCTCAGAACTGTATTCTTACAGGGTAGAATGGAAAACATAAAAATATTAAAACCAAAATGATTAAAACACATATCCGGTGTTCTACTGACAGGTAAAACTCAAAATATTTACTTCCAGTTACACTGCTTATAAAATAAAACATTGTTCTCACATCCTTGAGGTTTTCAAGCTATTGTCATATGCTACTGCAAGGCTGTAGAAATAGAGCCTTTCACAGCTCTTTCCCTTCAAAATGAATTTAGGAAACTCAGGTGTATTACTAAACATTCATTCTTATTCTTGTGTTGGGTTTTCATGTTACTTTATTTATTTCCATGTTCTTGGCTTAAGATTTTTTAAATTTGATAAGAGAGATAGTTACATAGCTATGTTTAGACTCTGAATGCTTTTACTAGAAACATTCTATTATGTTGCATCAGAGACCTAATACTACCATTAATCATGTTAAAAAATATTTCTGAACTTTTTTACTTCCTATCTCCTTTATTAGATGAACCTAATTCTTAAAAAGGCTACCTAAATAGAAATCTGGCTAGCGGTTTGGGCTGCTACATACAAAAGCCTTTAATTTTGCTAGCTATTGAAAGACCGTGTAGTGATCAAGCCTGAGATGTGTCTCCCTTTCTTTTGTTAATCTAATAAATTATTGTAGTTTTATACTCACAGATCACAGGGGTGTTCTTTGCATACTGGGTATCTTATAGGAAAAACAGAGTGGCAAATCTTAAGATGTCAGTGAAGTGTTCTTTATGTCAAACATAGTCAAGCAATTTCTGTTCATGAGTATGTGCATTTATGATTTAATAGGTTAATTTTTAACCCTAAGGAGAAAGAAAAATTCCTTTTGCACTAGTTACTTTATGACAATAGTTCTGAAAATGTGTAAAGCATGGACCAGCTACAATTTATTCCTCTGTTAGTGATATCACCTGAAAGGTGAAGCAACAATCACAGTCCTGTGTACACTAACCTTTCTCCCTGCTTGCAACATGTAAACCACTCTGGACTTAGAAGATTTTGTCATTGAGATACAATCTCCTTGGTTTTCTTCCAGAAAACCCAGGATACCACAAGCAGCTGCTGACAGAACTTCACCATATCTTCTCACTTTCAGCCCCAGCTCCACCCTGAAATATGGTCTGGGACTTGGCAGACCAATGATCGTATTTACATTTACACATGCACATAAATTTATTAACATAAGTAGGATATTGCTGACTATGTGAACAAATAACTGTTCATTGGTCTCCCAAGTGTATCTTTTCTCAAGTAAAATGGTTTAAATTTTTTCCAATTAAAGTACTTTTTTGCACTTTGTTACACACTAGATCAATTATTATGGGGTCAGAAGCACCTTGTGGGGAGTGCATGTGTGTGTATGTGTGTAAGGGGAAGGGATGGGTCAAACCTCACAGAGGTGGGGTGGCATTTTATCCCTCATGGCAGAGCTTGGAGCCAACATGGGAAGCCCCAGAACAGCTATCAGTCATAAACAACCCTAGAAAACTATAACACCCCACACATCCTGGAGCCCCTGAGCCAGGCTTGGAGTGGCATGGACAGTGAGAACACTGCCCCTCACCCTGGCCTGGAAGCCCAGAGGGGCCAGTGGGTCAGAGGCCCCTCCTGGGGGGTTTGGCCATAGAGA
This sequence comes from Dendrocincla fuliginosa, assembly GCA_035047845.1. Taxonomy (NCBI): domain Eukaryota; kingdom Metazoa; phylum Chordata; class Aves; order Passeriformes; family Dendrocolaptidae; genus Dendrocincla; species Dendrocincla fuliginosa. The sequence goes on along the minus strand of JAWWMO010000083.1, from coordinate 133,111,530 downwards.
CTGGGACAGATAAAACCAAAGGCTTCTGTTTGGCACATGTCATGGCCCTGCCATCTGGAGGTGTGAGAGCTGGTCTGACACAAAGTTTCAGTGGTAGCTCTCTCTCCCTCTTTTTCCTTCTCTTTCTTTTTTATTCCTTTTCTACAAGCTTTGGCTGGCTTGGAGCTGGAGGGATTGGATTTGACTTGAGTGTGTTGAATTGCTTGAATATTGCCTTGGGTGTTGTTAATACGTGTTGAGTTGGTATTGTGGCGGAACACTTTGTCTAACTTGTGTAGTGCCCTTTTTGAACCTTTGCCAAGTTCCCTTATTTTCTTCCCTAAGTTAATAAAGAAACTCCTTGGGAACAAGTCCATGGCTCATTCTCTGGATGTTTTCTTAAGGTATTAAAGAACCTTATATATATATAAAAATATAAAAAATAATACTCTTAGCAGAGCCTGTGAGCCCACAGCTCTGGGGCTGGAGTGTTACACACACATATACAGATGAGTATACTTGAAAAGCAGAACCCAACAATGGAACTTGTAATGCTCTTTCAAGAAGAGGAAGCACCTAAATGAAAATTAATACTATGTTAAATTTGAACAATTAGGTGCATATGTGTCAGGAGATTCTAAAAGCTGAATACCAAATCTGGGGTTTATAATTGATGTGTTCTAATTAATGGATAGATTTGAATGTGTTTTAAGTTATTTGAACACAGTTTTGTTTTTCTTAGTTCTATTATTATAAATACATCACTATATATAGTATAACTTAGTTATATGCTACTAATTTGGGGAGAGGTTGAACCTGCGATGCACTACACAGGAATGAAGGCATGGTAATCTGCCAAGCAGAGCCTTTCTTAATTAAAAACTGCCTACATCAGTTTTCTGCAACTGTGACAAAAGAATGAAAATGAGAGACAAAAAATGGTGCTTTTAAAGAAAACTAGAAGAAGATGAAAATTATATCAAAACATCTCTTCAAGGCAAATGCTGAACTACCAGATGTTGACCCTCAGGTTCAACAACTGAGCAATATTAGGTTCAACAACATGTAGAGTGATACAATGTAATAGGGGCCTGACCCTATTGAAATCAATAGAAGGAATTTCAAAGAATTTTGAGAGGTTTGGATGTGATCCAAAAAAAGTAAACTGATACTCCCGGAGGACAGATTTTGCATATCTCTTTTGGATTCTCATTTACACTGTTACTGAAAATGTCATTTACCTTAATATTAATGTATAGAATTAGTAGGAATTGTTTAGAAAGAAAAAATTATATTTCATTCTAACAATTATAGAAATACTGTACTTTTCATAAGACTGTAGGTGTTTCTTCCCTATAAATATTTAATAACATCTAATCTTGCAACATTTAGTAGAATAAATGGCTTTTCTCAAGTACATCTAGAAAGTAAGTATAGCTTTTTTCCTACAGAAGTATTTGTGTTTAAAATGACTTTTTAATTGTTTGTTGTTTTAGGCTTAAAGTCTGCAAATAGAATAGAGTATAATTTCAGCTTTTGGTCTTTCATCTGTACTGATAGAGATCATACTGAGGACTGTTTTATTACTGAACTTGTATTCTTGTTTCGTAAAGACTGTAACGTTACACTCAGGTCACTAAGGGAAGAGCTTCGCTGACCGAAGGTCTCAAATTTGTTTTCTTCAAACAAAGAATGTTTTTTGAAAACATTTTTATGTTATCATTATGCTCACTGTAAATCACCAGCCTGCAGTTTTAAAGTTTAAAAGCTGACAAGTTGGGACTTTGAAGCTGCCACCAAACTATTTCTCCACTGAACTCTTACTCATGATGGTTCAGTGTGCTAGTCCAGGAGTAATCAAGCTTTCTGTGTGGATGACAATTACATTACTCCATGAAAAATGAAGCACTGCCCTGCTCTACTTCCCTACTGTTAGGCCCATGGGCTCACCAGACTGATTCTCTGGAGAGAGTCTTGAATCCTTCCCACAAGATCAACCTAGTACATTCCACAGGGTTAAAGAAGTGAAATTCCCTTCCATACACCTGGAAATGGAGCAGAGAGGGAACAGAGAAATCAAGACCCAACAGCAAATACTAGTTCCTCTGACATCTCCAGAAGCTCTGGATACCAATCAATATGGGAACTATTTCTGGAGGACTTACAGAAACACTGGCCAACTGGGGTTTTTCATGTCCCTGTCATACCAGGACATACTCGATAAGTTTGGTTTCAGAGCTGCATTATAAAGTATGAGCAATCTACATTCAGAGTGTATGTTTTCTTCATTAAACATTCCCCCTCAAGGACAGTGAAGCTGACAATCTCGTCTTGTGACTGACACTGTGTCAATGGTTTCATTATGGAGCTAGACAGCAAACCTAGCTACCAAAGTCAGCTCTTTAACATGAATTTTGATTTTATGTTTCAGTACGCTTTGAAAACAGATATTACATAAAGAAATCCTTCACTTTCTGAACTACTAGGAGAGATCAGTGTCACTGACTACTACTCAAAGGAGTCATTTGGAATAGAAAGGCATAAACAATAAATAAACAAAGCATTATTGTTTCCATGGAAAACAACAAAATATACTTGCATTTTCTTTTCACTTACAATTAAGACTAACATCTATTATTTATAACTTTAATTTGTGTCCTGTATTTAACAAGTCTATTTCACACATTACAAACCCCAAATAGTTGCAAAATATTAAATCCTTAACTTTCTTGTTTTCTTTTATAGTTAAGCTTTTTTAATGATAAGAGATGGCTTTTTATGCTTAAATGAAATGTTTTGATGTAGGGCTTGTGTTTTGTATGTCTTGGAACAGAACTGTGAATATTGAAATGATTACTGAAATGTCATGAAAACATAATTTGGTTTTGGTTTTGTTTAATATATTTTAGTACACAAAGACTAAAACTCTGGGGATACCTTGCAGAAGCCTTACAGTACCTCAAGGAGTCTGATAAGAAGGCTAGAGGGAGACTTTTCACCACAGCATGCAGTGATAGGACAAGGGGGAATGGCCATAAGCTGGAAGAGGGCAGGTTTAGATTTGATATTAGGAAGAAATTCTTTACTATAAGGACAGTGAGGTACTGGAAAGGCTTGCCCAGAGATGTTGTGGACTACCCAGGAGATGTTCAAGTCCGGGCTGGAAAGGGCTCTGAATAACTTGGTCTAGTGGAAGGTGTGCCTGCCCACAGCAGGGATTTTGGAACTCCCAATCCCAATAAATCTATATTTCTATGATTCAGTATTTTTGTATTTACAAAACATTCATCAAACTTAAGGGGAAAAAAAAAGACAAACACATTTTTGGTTTAATTATATAAAATATAAAATCAAAAGAAAAGTCAAAAGAAAAAATCCA
>JAWWMO010000083.1:133050808-133083995 GCA_035047845.1 Dendrocincla fuliginosa | reverse complement strand
GGATACCTTTACTTCCTTTGGTCCACTGTCTTAGGAGAAAGAAATGTGTAAACTCTACAGCAACAACAAAAGAAGTGGATTCATTTAATTTATTGACACATCTTTGACTGTACCAGTTGGAATGTGTGGTAACAGAGCACCAAGAAAACACAAGAAATGCAGTGGAAATCTGAAATTCAGGAAATTTTCACAGCTTCTCTGACTACACCAAGTAAGCTGACTTGCTAGGGTGCATCAACCTGATCTGAAACTTTCTTCAGTGTCCTTGATTAACATGTGTGGAATCAGTGTTCATCAAATACAGTTATCATACACCTGCTCTGGCTTTGAGAAAATTATTTGATGGAGTAGAGATACAGAAAAAGTACTAGTTAGCACTTGACTCAATTTTCACTTACTAATCATACTGCTTACCCAAGCCTGACTCTTACTTGCTCTCCTCAATCCCTCTGGTTGATTGTTGGAGGCTTGATGAAATATGAGATGTTCCTTGCACCCTCAGTCTCACAAAAAAAGTAAAACCACAGAAAATTACCAAAACCACAATCAATCATACTGAAGGCTCAGTGTATGTGGTTACCCTGTTATAAAAGTCACAGCACCTTACATTTCAACAGCTCCTTCACAGCAAGTCCCCTGTGCGCAAATTGCTCCTTGAAAGCTCAATTTTTTACATTCCTTTGGACTAGGACTCACTCTGCAAGTGAAAGAGCCCAATACACATCCTCTTATAGGCCAGAAGCAATATACCTGCAGAAATTTATTCACCTTAGCTCATCCATGGAATGAGAAAAAACGTACTGTAGAATTGTGTTAGAATATATTGTCTGTTTCACACTTCCTTCAGTCACTTTTTTTTTTGTAAATTCCTTTACAAACTACTAGAAATAAATTTTGCAAACATGTCTTTTATACATTAAGAAGTATAGAAGAAAAAATGTATTGTGGTTTATCCATGAAAAATTGATTTTTAGAAATACTTCACTGTATCACACTTTAAATGTTTCTTGAGTGAATATTTTAGTTGTTTCAAGACTTCTTATTTTTCCCTGTCAGTATATGAACTGTTCAGAACGCAATCTCTGTTTCTGTATTGCATTAGTTACATCAAAATGCTTGTGTGGCTTTGGGGAAGTCATTCTGATTAGTAGCAGATGAGCAACAGTCAACTAAGATTTCCTCACTGACTGTCCAAAATCCTACTGAAATAAAGAATCTTAGAAACATAGAAACATTAAGGTTTGAAAAGACCTCCAAGATCATTGAGTCAAATCTTTATGCTCATGTTTACTTATTTTTTTTATCTCCAAGGATTTTTTTTCCACCATTTTACAGAAAAATGTCATTGATTCAGCAACCACAGAGGTTAAGTCAAAGCACTGAAAGATGAATGGATAAATACTGAAAATTGTATTTAGCAAGTATGTAATTATGACTTGCCATGAAAAAATTTCAATTTAGGCAGAAATAATGGGGGAAACAAACCAAAATATTACCCAACAGTTCAGAAGAAACAATTATTTATCCTATGGTGAATAGCAATCTAAAAATTGCAAGATAATAACACATTGTTCCTTCCTGAAAAATGTGTAACACCTGTAGACACTCTAAAGGCATGTGAGAAATAAGATCTTGAGAAAGTTTTCCCTGAGGAAAGAATGGAAGAAATAAGATTGTGCAATTTAAGGATGAGGAGGATGGAGGAAAGAGTGGAACATAGTAGTCTTCCAGTATGCAGATCATTAACATAAGAGAAATAAATATTCCTTTGCAGGTTCTGATACTAGGTATGTCCACAATAAAGAGGAAAAGAAGATGAAACAAAGAAGATTGAGGAGGTTACTCAAAAACTGAAATAATCAAAAAAGTCCCTGAAATAATAGCAGAATTGCTTTGCTGGAGGGAGGCTTGGGAGAATCCACTACTGGAGACTAAGGCCTGTCACTGGGGACACAGGTAGACGTGAAGGCTCTGCAGATGGAGCTGGACAGGCTGGATCAATAGGCCAAGGCCTATGGTATGAGGTTCAACAAGGCCAAGTGCCAGGTTCTGTACTTGTGTCAAAACAACCCCATGCAGCGCTACAGGCTGGGGAATGAGTAGCTGGAAAACTGCCCACTGATAAAGGACCTGGGTGTGCTGGTTCACAGCCAGCTGAACATGAGCCAGCAGTGTGTCCAGGTGGCCAAGAAGTCCAAAGTCATCCTGGCTTGGATCAGAAATAGTGTGGCCAGCAGGACTAGGGCAGCGATCATCCCCCTGTACTCACCACTGGTGAGGCTGCACCTCAAATCCTGTGTTTAGTTCTGGGTCCCACAAGTACAAGAAAGACATTTTGATGTGCTGGAGTGTGAACAGAGAAGGGCAACGGAGCTGGGGAAGGGTCTGGAGCACAAGTCTTATGAAGAGCAACTGAGGTAGCTGGGGGTGTTTAACCTGGAGAAAAGGAGGCTCAAGGGGGAACTTATCACCCTCTTACAACTACCTGAAAGGAGGTTACAGTGAAATTGGTCTCTTCTCAGTAACAAATGACAGGACAAGAGGAAACAGCCTCAAATTGCCCAGAGGAGATTTAGGTTGGAGATTAGGAAATATTTATTCTCTGAAAGTATTGTTAAACCTTGGAAGGGGCTGCCCAGGGAAGTGGTTTCAAATATCATCCTTGGAGGCATTTGGAAAATGTGGATGTGACACTTAGGGACATGGTTTATTGGTGGACTTAGCAGTGTTAGGTTAATGGCTGAATTTGATGACCTTAAGTGTCTTTTCCAACCAGAATGATTCTATGTATCTGCCATGGTGGAAGAAATTTGCTCCAAATTCTGTAGTTCTTTATTTCTCATCTGCAAACTGAATGCTCCTGACTTTCCATTGCTTACTGTGCTGTGATCTGTGCTCAAACAGCAGTAAAGAATGTAAGTGTTATGAAATTTCTCAGCTAAGTCACTCATTATTGTTTGCTTTGACTCTATTACTTGTGTTGAGGGAAAGGTTATTCTATATCCTTTCAGGTCCTCCATGAAAAATTTTGAAAACAGAAGAATAACAATCAAAATGACAAATAACAGAGGAAATAATACATTGTGATCAGTGAATACTCTTTCTCTTTGAAAAATATGCTTGTTTGCATGTGAATGTCGGTATTGATACAAGTAGAAACCATTTATCATAGTCTTGCACGAGAAGAAATCGATTATTTATTGAAGAGAATAGGTTGCAAATGGGTGAAACAAACAACTGTTTAGGATTCCACCGATTGTTAAAAACCATATGCAGGGTTCATCCAGCTCCACCATAGGATATGTAGACAGGGCCAAGTCCGTCACTGATGCAGGCACTATTCAGCACTTAATTATTTTAGCTAAACACAGATAAAGGTCACCAAAATTCGTCATCATCTCATCAGAATGACTATGGATTGAGCTATATTTTCTCCCCCTAACCTGCTGGTTTTGTCAAAGATGTTATGCACTCACAAACCTGTCACTTCGTGGAAGTGCAGCATTCATTTCATCATGTATTAACAGTGCTAAGGTCAGTTCTGGTTCACTAAACCAAAGGAAAATCTATCATTTCCATATCTAAGAGTCACAGGGAACTGTGTCATTATTGGCTTACTTTTTCTGGTGTCTTCAGTCTTCTGTAAGATTCTAATTTCTATTTCTTTTTATCGGTTTTTGTTTAGCTCATGTTTCTCCTGGTCTGAGATGCTCTCCACTGTGTCATTACCTCAATAGTCCTCCCACAGAACATGCATTCCTGAGCAGCTTTTCATCTCTCTGTCTTTCTTTAACTTGAGCTGTTAGTAATTTGTAAATATTATAGCTGCTTTCAACAGAACTGAACACGGGATGTAGCACAGTATGTGTTGGGGGACATCTACAGGCTGATTCCAGACACAGAACATTAAGAGTGATGTCCTGGTAGGCAAGTCAAGGACATCTCAGTAACACCTTGGTTATCTTCCTTTTTTCTTTTAATCAGTCAAACTTGAAAAATGATATCCTCGCTCCAAAAATAAAAACAATAAAGCCTTCATTCCACATGATGTATATGCAATTACCAGAAACTGCTTATTACCATCACAACAGCTGGAAAGCAATTACATGACCTCAGAGCACTCAATCTTTTTTTTTAAAATAATGATACAGTATTACTCTATGCTTCTTATATCTGAAGATTTTGGTCACGTGGCAAAGACAAATAATAATAAAAAAATTTAAATACTCTTACCTCCAAAGCAATTTGTTTTATATACAGTACTCTGATATCATAGTTGTGAGGTAAGCAATAGGTAAGTTTCTTACAAGGTAATTGTTACAGCTTTTTTATTCCTTTTTACTGGCTTCCAAAAACCAAAGTAGTGAAAGAAAGGAAGGGTTGCCTGAAATGGCAAGCATATAGGTGAATCTAGCTGAAAATTCATTCTCCGAAAAAAAAAAGAAAAAAAAAGGAATATATTTCTTTTCAGTCTATGAAGATGTCATTGAAGCAGCAAGAATCAAATCTTCAAAGAAATGCAAGCATTCATTTCCTAGTGAACCCAAGAATGCTGAGAAGTAAAGTATGCCTAATCAGCCTATAAGATACACACTGAAATGTATGCAATTTATCATATTCAATGTTAGCGTGAAAAGATTTGTGAGACATGGAGTTATGTGAAAAGTTCTGTGGCTGTCATATATCCCTAATGGCAGAAATCACCTGTCCACCAGTATAACCTGGTTGTCATTACAAATTGTTTAGCTTACATATTCTCCAGTTCCCAAACTGTTTGGTCACATTTCACTTCTCAGAGCGACCTCAGCTGGGATAGGGGACAAAGCAATTTCTTAATTCAAGATCTTCAGCCATTCCTTCCTAGCAGTTGAGCATCTAATGATCCTCAGACCCAAGTAAAACAGGAATAAATGAACCAACATCAACTTCCACAACTGTATTTGATCTGTTGCTCCTGGTTTTGCTTACTTAACTCTAATTTACACTTAACAGACAAAAGCATCCTTATAGAGGTAAAGGTTGTCTCACAATGAAATTTCCACTAAAAGCCTAGTTTTTTTGGTTTTTCAGTGGTACAGAAGGAATCCAAACCTAAAGACTTGCAATCCAGAAGAAAAGTTGCATTCATAGCATCAAACAGTTTGGTCCTGTTCTCTCTTCTGCCATTTCATACCCAGATTTCTGTAGCAGCCCAGCTGTAGGAGTGCCAAGCTACCAGCACAAACAATGTTTGTGTGCTTTCAACAGATATTCATGACTATGCTCCTAGTGCTTATGCAGCTGAGCTATTGGCTGCATCTCATCACACATTTTCCAGCATAGATAATGCTTTCCAGACCACTGATTTCTTTTTCTTTATGTGTGCCAATGCTCCACACAGGTAAAAGATTTTTTCACATGAGGCTGAAGGACTGAAGGATATGGGGTTTAGGCTTGGAGCCCTTTGTGGGATACCGACATCTGCTTCCTCTGACTGTATTTATTTAAACCACTGACTAATGCCAAGGTCTTTTCCCTTTATCCTATCTCTACAATGTCCGAACTCTGATGAAAGGTGACCAAAGGGACACAGCTGATAACTACTGGAGGAGAGGAGAAGCACTGGACAGAAGCCCTCAGTAGACTCAGGTAGTCTATTAAGACTTCTGCAACAGAGGGTTTGTGAAACATAAGTAGTATGATATACCCATTTGAATCTATCCTAGACGTGGAAGAAAAATACAAAGAAGTACAAATTAATTTTCAGTTGGTAGTTACAGACTACAGTCAACTAGGTTAAGGTGTATTTTGTAATTTTCCCAGAAACACTGCAGAACAATTTTTTTTAAATGGTAAAGTGGTAGTATTATTTGAAATGAAGCTCATCCTAGAGGTTTCCAAAGTTATTTATTCACTTTCTTCTTTTATTTATTCACTTTCCTTTCTGGAATAATTAAGAGTTCAATTTGCTTTCCTAACTGTTCTTGTTGAAATACAATGAATTTATGTAAAAGACAAAAACATGAAAAACATTTTCCTCTTGTCTGGAGTGAAAGGTGAGTTCAGTGGTGTGTTGGTGATTCTTAGCTACTCCAAAAATATATTTCACAGTCCCAGTCCAAACTTTAGAAAGTTGTTTTAGTAATGAAATTTAATCCATGCATCTAAATGTATCCTTCCCTAACAGCAACCTGGGCTAGACAAATTACCATACCATCATTAAAGTGTGGGTCAGATTTTAATATAACAATACTTTCTATGTTAAAAATATTTAGCTGTACCATATGCTCACATTCCAGACACATGTATAATAAAGCTATTCTTCCCTCTCAAGGTTTTCAGTCAGAATACAATTCTTTTCAAGCCCCTAAAAAATAGCTGACTTGCAGTTGTAAAGATCTCAGTTGCTAAATGAAGCTATATTCATTATTTACTTGGCTGGGAATCTAGAAAGTGACAGCTCTCTGCAAGTCATATAATAATATAAGAGGAGCAAAGCAGGAAGTGAGCCAATATAAGAACTGTGATGCCATTTCTAAGCAGCTTCCAGATTCCCTGGCAATTAGTGACAGTGTCAGAAGGACCACTTACAAGCTCATAGAAGTTATATTTTATATTCAAAAATTATACTAATTTTAAATGTAGATTCCTTTCTCTAAATCTTCTGATATGAGATTTAGGAAAGAATTTGTCTTTTATATGCCCATAAATACTTTACTACCTTGAGGACATCATAAAATATGATGCAATCTGCTGTGGTTCAGAAATTCAGAACAGGGAATTACTACATGTTATGTTTCAGTGTTAACATTTCAGTATCCATTAATCACAGTATTAATATATTAATTATATTTATATATTATATATTAATATATATATATTATATTTTATCATTTATATTTTATAATTAATATAATAGCAAACACACTGTAGTTCTTGAAGGATCACTTGTCTTCTGATCACCACAATGTTAAACTTAATGGGAGACCAGGTTACCAAAATGCTCTGGAAAATAACAATAGGCAACTATGGAAAGAGCAAGTGAAAAAGAATCCTTGTTAGATAGATGGACACCATTGTAGAGTCAGTCTAGTGTTAGTCAAAGCCAGCTCTGCTTCTGTTAGTTTTGTATCTCACGGGGAAAGTATCTAACAGGCCATCAGGCAACATCCCTTGGCATAACTCTTTTTACTCCTGTAACAGATATGGAAATCCAGCACAGCACTATGGAAATAAAGACATAACAATAGTCATGGGCCCAGATACCTTGTACTTCCTCACAAAATACTCATTAAAATAGTTACTGTCAAATAGTAAGTTATAAATCAACATCTTCAATCTTCATACTAAGGTGTCAGCATGGTATGGTATGCCTTTATAAATTGACTCCCTGTGGAAGTTCTCTTCACAGGGGTGAAAGCTATCAGCTTTCAGGGCTTTTTTTCCAAGAGAAACATTTGCCTTTGTCAGGCCAAGGCATGGTTTTAGGAGTGTCTCTTGTCCCTCATCTGCTTCCTTCAGCAAATATTAAAAAGTTTGAACCTCCATTAGATGCTTTATCTTTTGGAGAAGAGGTAATGTTTTCAGGCATGGCAGACCTACTTTACAAAAGGTCTTTTTTTTGGTCAGCTTCTTTATTTTAGTGTGGTATCTTCCATAGTGCCATCATGTGCAAACTGTCATCATGTGCAAACACAGTCTGCATCTTCTATCCAGAAGCCAAGGTTGTACTGCTGCATCAACACTGGCCATCAGCACCCTGATAATCTAGCAGCCCTGTATGTTACCTCCAATACTGCACAGACAGCTTTCCTTGCCATCCTTGGCAGTGGGTGTTATGAATCATTGTCTAACCACCAGACTTGCTATTACCCTATCACCTCCTACATCATTTCATCAGATGAAGACCTCCCTCCAGACCTTCATCCTACAAAACCTTTCTCCTCTTCTTACTGTGTCCTCTTCACTCGACTTACAAAGACAATCCCTGTGTCCCAAAAACTGTGCTTTTCTACTTCACCTGTCTTGTCTTTGCCCCAGCAGCCTTGGGGGAAATGCAGACTACAGGACTAGAGGTATTCCCAAAGCAGGCACGATGAACAGAACAGATTAAGGATCACAGTAGCAAATTATCATAGTTCAAGTAACCAGCACTCAACAACACCATGCACAAAAACTGTTTGCATGAATCTCTTTGTAGCACAGGTCAGCTGAGCCTTGGAGCAAACTGGACGCAGAAGGCATAAAGCAGAATATGTAAAAAACTGTCAGAGAAAGTTCTACTTCACAAGTAAAAAGCCTCAACCAGATAGTGCTGTTGCTTTGCCAGGACAAGAAGACAACTTCATGCCCAGAGATCAGGTATGAAGGAAGTTTACAAGGAGGTACAGAGAGAAGCTGCATCTACAGAGTGAGGACTAGATTTATCGGATTAAACTCAGTTGCAACAAGGTATGTATCATGCATGGGGTCTCAGTTCCTTTTTCTATTAAATTGTTAAAATGGTGTCTGGACATGTTTTGGTGATGAAACCATTCGAGGGTAAGAAGGAGAGGCACACTCCAGGTAGGGGTATGATGGAATAGGACATTTATTAAAACGGCGCTGGCTCATATAAGGGTGGCATGGAACTTTCTGGAACTTGGGAGAAGAACGCAAATCCTCCTACATGAAAGGAAAGATAAGGGAGGATCACAACCATAAGAGATAAATGAGGGTGGAGAACATATGGGAAAACTCCACTGCAGCAAAATCTAGCCAATCAGGGAGCAGGGATAACATGAGGGAGAAAAACAAACTCCATTTCGTACAGCATGCAAAAATGATATTTAACTTTACAACTGTGAATTCATAAACTGGGAAACCCATAACAACCCGATATAAGGCAATAAACTTTCTCTTGTGCAGGATAGCTTGTTCTTTTAGCACTCCTTCTTGATTCCTTGGTCTTGTCAAGCCGCTTCATGGTCTCTCTTCCATTTAGTGTAATTTTGAACTCCTACATCTTGGCTTCCAAAAAAAATCTGCTTTTCTCTCTCCTGTGCATGTTTTTGGAGTCCAAATAGGCCATGCGTCACCCCCAACAGGCAGCTTTCCACTTTGATGTGAGGAGTGGCAGACTACAACAGTGAGAGCAAGGGCGAACCCACTCTAGGCCCTTTCAGTGCCAGGGAAGGGACAGGGACACCTTTAGCCACAGTGGTTGAGAAATACATGAACTGTAGCTACAGCACTAGCTGGAAGAAGCAAGCCAGGAAAGCTGAGACAGGCAGAAAGCCCAGCTGAATAACAGAAGACAGGCACATATCCTGCTGCACCTAGCACTAAGCTGGTCTCAATGTCCTTCAAGGCTGAACTATCTCAATCAATTACAGGCCTCCCTCCCTTTGCTGAAGGGCTCAACAAGCCTATTCCAAATGATATCCTGAAAACAGTATTTCCTATGCACTGAAGATTTGCCCCAAAATGCTGTAACTCTATGCAGCGCTGCTACATTCACTTTCAAGGGATTTATGCATCAGCAGTGCACACAGCGTGAGAAATATACTTCATATACCATTAATCCTGTCTGGGGATAGGAAAATGGAGTAGATGACCCTCTGAGATCTTTCCTAACCCTTTCTTCTATGGTAAATACGGATTCAGGATACAAACTTTCCTTTCTTTCTTTTTTTTTTTTTTAAGCCATTCCCCATTTTCTATACTTCAAAAAGAAAGAAAACTTTTAAGGAGATAATCCAAGCCATGCTCATTTAATGCCTGAGAAAACAGATAGGTCTGCCAAGCTCTGTCAGGCTCCAAGACCAATCAAGGAAGCCAACTTTAAAGTCTATGGTCCTCCCATGAGAATGTTCTGCTAATATTTATATCTCTGCTCTGATTTGGGTGACTGCCCAACCTCCTCAGCTGAACTCATCCACTAACCCAGTGTCAATAGAAAAGAGACAATTGTTTCTCCTTTGTGAAAGCTGCACCACACGGCATCCAGTCCAATTCCAAGTCACAAGCTGTAGCCACCAAGTCTAAAAGATGTGTAAGTCTAGCTGCTCTTTTGGGTCAGGAAACTTGGGGTTTTGTTTTTGGGCTTGCTAAATGAGACTTTCAGTGACACTCGGAGTAGCAAAACAAATTATTTATGCTTTCATATCTAAATTCTGAGACGTTCACTGAATATATAGAAACATGGGTACTTTCCCTTGAGGATTAGAAATTCTTCCTGGGTAGCAAGATCAGGGTGTACTTTCTCAAACAGGATATGGAGTATGCTGGACAGTTGATGCTGCTCCAGCTGTCTGTCAAGACATTGCCATTATCAGCATATGGGAGACAAATCACAATACAAGAAAATGCTGGCAGAAAATTTTTCTCTAGGTTCTTCATTAGGTTTCAACTATGGTCTATTTGTCAGCATTGCAAAGATAAACCACAGATCCAAAAGAGCATAAAAACTTTTGAACCTACAGAAAAAAAAAAATCAAATAAAACTCAAATTATTTACAATGATCAGTGACAAAAAAGAGCTTATCAACATGGGATTTGCAAACAGTTCTATGTAAAATGAAAACATCATAATGGCCATGGCCAGTAAGCAACAATTCCAAACACCTGAAAGCCAAAATACTGCAATTCTCTAAGCCAAGTCAAAGAGAAGAAACATGTTCTTTATTTGAGAGCATTTCAGACCTCCTATAACTATCTCTATAAGAAAGCCCTTTTGGAAAGCAGAACTGAGTAAGTTTGCTCTTGCTCAGCTTGAAGCAATAGACTCTTGATTTTCCAAATTCCCTCAACTTTTCCAGATAGCTTTATTTTTACCTTACCAAGCTGGTTAAAAGCAAGTGCTCCTTTTCAAGGCACATTGTAACACAATGAAAAGAATAGTTGAAGGTCCACCATGAAATATGAACAAATGTGTATCATAAATCAAAGGCTCTGCAGGTAAATGAAAGGAAGTCGTATCTCTTTGTTCACCCAACAAAAAACAACGATTGCAGAATCATGGTTTTCATGCCCTAATTACTTATTGTTTAAACTTTAGAATAACCACAAACTTACTTGCTCTAAAATATTGTATTACAAATGAAATAAATTCCAGAAGAAAGAGTTCTTACACATTGAAACTGGTGAATAACTTCCATACAAATTGACTGAATTTTTCACAACATGGACAAAACAACCTTAAACCACAGCATAACTGAAATTGTAAACACGCATTGCAAGCAGAATCCTAATCCACCATGGATTTCTAGTTAGAAAATACAATATTTCAGAATTCACTAATAAGCGATTGGTAGACTTTCCATCTTTTACTTGAGAAGGAAGTCCATTGATTTCTAGTAATTTGTTTTTTCCAGACCCAGATCACTAGAATTTCATCCACATCTGACAGCCACTCCTGACAGCCTCACTCTATTAAGGCTTATTTAATTCTCTTGCAAACCTCCCAGCAAAAACTTTGCCACAAATCTGAAGTGGAACAGAGGAAAATCAATCTGGTTTTTTCATTACATTTAAGGAAAAGAAATCATATTACTCTGCAAACCATGCTGAAGTTGCAGATGTCTTTTGTAGAAGAATGGAGAAGATTTTCATTTAAAAGCTTGATATAGAATTCAGTTCTGCAGAATGTGATCTTAGAGGTACTGCACTTATCTCTTGAATTGTTTCCCTTCAAGGAATTAGTGGTTCCTAGAAAAGAAGTCTTGCTTATTTATGGCCACATAGACATTACACAAGACATTCTTAAGTAGCTCAACTTAAATCAAAAGGCTGATTCATACCTAAATCATACGGAGGCAATGGCAGGGAAGCATTATGTCTAAGCACATAACATTTTTTAAGTGTGTCATTCATGGATATTTGCCAGAAGATGAGTCAGTCAGAAGGTCTGGGAGTCAGATAGCCCCTTTTTGCTCACAGTGTGAAGATCTGTCTCTCCTAGACCAGCTACCTTCCTTCTGCATCATCCTCTGTTAGGCACTCTTACCAAAAAGATTTTTGTGTTTCAGGTGTGAAACAAAGTCTTATTTTTCAAACTGCAGCCACATAAGGTGTTGTGTTCAGTACAGATTTAATCATTCCAGTTCTTGAGATTTCCCTTAATGGTCATTCCTTCTATTCCACTTCCGTGATGCCAGCACAATATAACATTTGTTTGACCATTTTATGATCCAGATTAATAATGAAATGGTTTTTATAGCAGGCATAAGTAGTGGAGCAGGAAGTTCAGGCAGATACAGGACTAACAGCTGGGGCTGAACCAAGGTTGAAAATAACATAACTCAGTTCATTAACTAGTTAGCTTGTGCAAACAGCCTGTGAGTGTATTTGGCAAGCGGAAAAGCTGACCAGAAAACTGGAGACATCCTGGTATAGAGGTCAAATTAGCATCTTGTCCAACGACAATTTTAGCAGCAGAGATGAGAGGAGAGGGAGCTGGTGCATGGAATGGGAGTTGTGACTTAGGATGTGAACAAGGAGGCAGGAGGAAAGGATTTCCTATAGCAGAGCCTCTGCCAAGGCTACTAGCCTCACTCACCCTTTGTAGTGATTCCTGCCTCAGTTTACCATCCTCAAATGCTCAGGAACAACACAGGGCTCTGTATCTGGGTTCACAGCACATGGTCACACAAAACCTTAGCAGCAGGAAGCCTGTTTGCAGCCTTCCCTGGGGAGCACAGCCCATCAGCCTGCTGCCCACAGAGCACCTACTGCCTTCCCTTTGAGGAGATGGAAGGCCACTTTCCCAGACAGGGCTGTCACCTCATAAACATCCATGCAGGCTCTTCAGAGACTAACAGGCAATTAAGAACCCAATCCCAACAGAGTTAATAATTTCATACAGATATATTACCTTCTGTCACATATTAGCTATCTTCTCACTTTACAGATGTCTGTCTCTGCCCTGTCAGATCAGTTCCCATGTCTATACAGCTCTCCTTCCCATGATGTGAAGTACTGTCTTGTGTCGGAGCTTTCTGTCTGTACAAAGCTGGGGGCTAACTGCTCTCCTGCCAGTGTTTGCACAGCAGCCTGCCAGGAGGAAAGAAAACCTGACACTGAAAGTATACCCCAATTGCCAGAATAGCTTGATCCCAAGAAAAGATGTCATTCCTCCAGGATGGTAGTCATCAAAAGATGTTGAAAGCTATTGAAAATTCACAGAAGGCAAGGGTATCTCGCAGCATAGAAAACAGCATGTTGAAAGCTAGAGCAAAGGAGCAGAGAAGGCTGAAGGAAGTAAATCTGTTCATATCTGTGTTCCTTTGCATTGGCAGGAGCTCCAGATTAACCTTGATTCATATTGCCACTACTCCCTGCTTCTACTCTACATTATTTCATATGGTAAATGATATGAGTAGATAAGAACCCCAGAGAAGGGATGTTTGTAGCTGCAAGTGCTGGATCTGCCTTACAAGCAGAAAAATCAGTTTCCTCTTCCTTGCAGGTGGTTAGAGTGCGCACTGGGAGAGCCATAAGGGGCACTGGTGGTCATAGACTTGTTAGAAAATGTAAGCCTATTGAAATCCATCTTAATCCACAAAACCGAGATAGTGCTACAAAGTACTCTGCATAAGAGGGAACTGGCCTTTCTACTTCTTTAATCCACATAAGGCAGTGGTTTATAAGCTTTTAGGCATTAGTGCAAATGATCATTATTTCAAAAAGTCAAGAATACTATTTAAAGTCTTAGTCCCTTTACCACCCCACCTCCCTGGTTTTTCTTTTGCTTGCATTCTTGAGAAATTGAATGGGAATCTAAAATCAGTTCCAGTTCACCTCCCCCTGTGACAGATCTCAGCTTCCCCAGAGCAATGCATCAATGTGCTGTGATCTGTCTGTTAGGCTGTTCACCATAGTCCTAGGCTACATTAATTCAGTGGTAGGAGTAGGGGGAAATGCAGTTAGGAATTGCAGAAAAGATAAAACCAGATAACAAGTTTCCAGAAAAAAAAAAATCAAAGAAATGCATTTAATATTATTACTTGATGTTTTCTGAGTATTATTAAACTAGTTCATATGCCTCAGCTAAGACCTGGAAATAAAAATCTTTTTTTAGCTATAATAATGGTGCTGAATAAGCTGCAGAAGTGACTGTGTAATAAACTGCCCATGGAAGGGAAAAACTCCAAGTCAGGTAGGCACTCATGTACTCATTTATAATTCTAGACTTAAAAAAAAAAAATATCTTTGTCATTTTATGTTGTAAGAGTAAATTGCACTTTTTTTAAAGTGACTCCTCTTTCCTCTAAACCAAAATATGTTTCAACAGGAAAATATTAGCAAGAGTAATCTGATTGATCTTCTGGATAAACAGAGTTCAAATACAAAAATACCATAACCTTCACCCTAGTGTAAGAGTAGGAGAACCATGGGCTTCCAGCATGGGAGGCAAAGGCAGAAGCACTATTCCCTGAGGGAGGGATGCACTTGAATGAGCCAGATAGGTATGTTTATGGCACCAAATCCTAGCTTGAAAACTCTTCACTTCCTTCTCGTGGATTTGAAGAAAGAAGGAAGAATTCCTTCTCAAATCCTGATTTTAATGCACCCTTCCTTCAAAATAAGTTTATCAATCCATGTAAACAATCCCTACGGCCTCAAGCCCTAAGAAACATAAGTTTCCTGTTCCAGAAGCTCCCATATCTGCCAAGCGGACCAGAGAAACTTGGCCAACTCCAGGCCTCTGGCAATCCCAGAAAAGTCTATTGGTGTGCCAAGACTTGACCTGTTTCTTTCTTTCCACTTTTAATAACCTACGTGTCTTAAACGGTGTCCCTCTTGAAAGGTCAGCACTTGGCTCACAGGCTGAGCACAGAAGGTAACAGTGAACGGGGTGACATCAGGCTGGTCATCTGCAACTCATGGAGTTCCACAGGGCTCCATCCTGGGCCCTATGCTCTTCAACATCTTCATAAATTACTCCGATGCAGGACTGGAAGGGATACTAAGCAAGTTTGCAGATGATACAAAACTGGGAGGAGCTGTTGCCTCCCTTGAAGGCAGGGGGACCCTTTAGAGAGACTTGCAAGAATTAGAGGACTGGGCAATCACCAATTGTAGGAAGTTCAACAAGGGAAAGTGGTGAATTCTACACCTGGGATGGGGTAACCCCTGGATGTTCATAGACTGGTGTATGAGTTGCTGGAAAGCAGTGCCAGCAAAAGAGACCCAGGGGTGCTGGTCGGTGGCAAGATGAATATGAGTCAGCAGTGCCCTGACTCCTGTGCCCCAGGAGAGCCAACCATGTCCTGGGGGGGTTATCAGGCAAAGCATCACCAGCCAGGTGAGGAGGGGATTGTCCTGCTCTGCTCTGCACTGGGGTGGCCTCACCTTGGATATTGTGTGCAGTTTTGTGACCCAGCATAATAAAGATATTTAACTATTGAAAAGTGTCCAAAGGAGGGCAGTGAAGATGGTGAAGGGCCTTGAGGGGAAGCTGTATGAGCAGCGGCTGAGGGCACTTGGTCTGTCCAGCCTGGAGAAGACTGGAGGGGAGATCTCACTGCAGTTACAACATCCTCATGAGGGGAAGAGGAGGGGCAGACACTGATCTCTTCTCTGTGGTGACCAGTGACAGAAGCCGAGGAAGTGGCCTCAAGTTGTGTCAGAGGATGTTTAGGTTGGACATTAGAAAAAGGTTACTCTCCCACATGGTGGTTGGGCACTGGAACAGGCTCCCCAGGGCAGTGGTTACAGCACTAAGCCACACAGAGTTCAAGAAGCATTTGGACAATACTCTCAGGCATGTGATGTGATTCTTGGGGATGGTCCTGTGCAGGGCAGGTGTTGGACTCAATGAACCTTGTGCGTCTCTTTCAACTTGACAGATTCTGTGATTCTCTGTGTGTACAGAGCTATGGTGGCAGTGCTGGTTAGACTCACGAGTCTCAAGTGAGTAGATTTGATGCCAAGATAGAAGTAGTAAGTTACAACAAAGAAACACAAAGAATCATTTTTGCAGCCAGCAGAGCTGGCAGTAATAACACTGTGTGTGATAATTAATGAAGATTTTTCTGCAGCTATTTAGAAGGGTACTATAGATTCAGTCTTGAAAGAACTGATGGATGGCAATTTGAATACGTAAGGAAGAAATTATTTGTTTAACTGCTCAACACAATAAATTAGGGTTGCATGTTATTTTAAATTCCATGGGAAACATGGTCCACTGCATTTGCATTTTCAAAACTATGCTTAAAAAGAGCCAGCTCTGTAGCCTAAGAACAGAGCTTTCTGCTGCCAAACAAGGACATACATTCAAATCCCAGGCTTGGTAGGAGTTAGATAATATGTTCTGGGTAGGAATGAATAATCTTGACTTATGCCACAGAAAAGTTATGAACTCATAAAGGTAGCATTGATTGTTTTGGTGAAAGTGCAGCAAGCCTTTCCAGTGATTCCCATGCAACATCAGTCTACACTGTGTGTATAAAAACATAATTAAACCAAATAGGAATACAAAGAGGTTTCATCTTTCCATTTTTTTGCATCAGCATCTTAGTGATTCAACATCACTGCCTCTAGCCAGGGATGCTCAGTAGATGCTCATGCTTCCCAGCTGGAAGGAAACAGCAATTCGCTTCATTGTAGTAGAGCATATCAGGGACTAAATGGAAAGAGTACTTGGAAGTACTGAGCCTCTACCAACTGAGCTGGTTAAGCATATCTTAAACGCTCATGTCCTTTGAAAACAGAGCCAACATGATTTAGTGCCCTTGATACATACTGAAGAGCTCACAGATCCCTTCTTAAACATGTACTTGAAAGCAGAATTTCAAAATCACCAAAAGGAAATTTTGTCTTGTGATTGTTATTATAATGCTTATTCTAAATAAATTTCTTACCAAATTGCCTAAGAAATATCTCAATATACTGCAAGATACAGCATAGTGTTACTGTATTTATCTACTTGTGCAGAACCCAGAATCCCAAGGAGAGAGTTAGACTGTATGAAGTAAGAAAGATTCCTCTTCCCAAAAAGGGAAATATTTGATATGGATAAACATACTTATCTTTGGGAAGTGAACTCCACCAGCTGTCATTCCACTATGATCAGGAACTTGAGTGACTTTTAACAGTGGTAAAATTGCCCTGCTGAGCTGCCTGCCCCTTTTCCTAATTACGAGTTTTAGAAATCAAGTGCTTTTTGAAGCACATTCAGAGTCTAGTTCTAGGAAAAAATACAAAATTGCAAGGGAATGATGGAAATTGCAAGGTTATCATCACTCTGAAAGACTGGTCAAAAAATTACCAGTCCAGATATTGTCGCTGTCCTACTAATCTGATAGATACTGCTAGATCCTTCTACCTTCTCTCATACTTTATTTTAATATTTGCTACTTTAGCTATCATACAGTAACTTTTATTCCATAGTGTTTTACTAAGATTTTCTGCTTATGTGTATTTCTGTTTAGTGGTTTCTGCAGTACAACAAACTTTGGTGGGTTTTTTAATCATATCTCCTTCTTTTCTAAGTAGCATGTAATATGAAAACAAAGGCATTGAAAACTTCTCACAGATTACAGCAAGTAAAATAAGTTCAGGATAGAGTTTAAAACTGTAAATTGTTCCTACCATCTAAACTCTCATCCATAGAGGGAACTTCACAAAAAGACACAAACATTTAGGTGAATCAAAGTATATTTCCTTTATTCTCCTTGAGACATGCCAGTGCAGTTATTTTGACTGGTTAATGGCCTTCCATAAAGTAAGACAGCCTGGCTACATATGCTTCTAGAACTGAATTTAAATAGCTGGAAATTGATTACACATACTTTACATTTAAATGCATGGATCTTTCTGGTGTGTGGTTAGGATTGCAATTAGAGTGCTCCTTGATTCATGCATATAAGCATTAGCATTCTGACAAATGAGGTAATGCACAGATGCAGTTCAGATTTGTGTTTGCCTCTGTGCTGTTTCACTGTGGTTTCAAGAACGGGTCAGGCTGAGACAGTAATGAAAATTTCCTAATGACACAGTCAATACTACTGTTAGTTCCAGCCTGAAATGTTTCTTTAATGACCAGTACAGTCTTAGTGTTCAAACTAGAAAATTGAGACATGAGCTTCAGTCATATAATACCAAGGGAATAGGAACGTGGAATCACATTCTAGCACGGACTCTTAATATAGTTTTCAAATTGCAGCAAAGAAGAGCAGGACTACTGTGCATGTTTAAAAAGGAGAAAACAGTACATACAACTACAGATCTCATTTCCCTCCCCCCACATTTGTCTCTGAATGTGTTCACATATCAAAAAAAGAAAACCATTTGATAAGCTGCATATTAAAAATATAGAGGTGACAGTTAGAGGGGTTAATGTGTATCAGTTCAGTAAGGACAGACTATGCCAAACTGAGCCTATGTCTGCCTCTGCTAATTTTCTTGGCTATCTGCTCTATCTGAACTTAGGTGAATAGGATAGACTATTGCATGATATATTAACAGATAAACAATGAAAAAATGAAGCAATAAAAGCATTACAAAAGGCTGAAAGCAGCTGTGGGTAGTGTTGAAAGGTGAAGTATTAGGCTGCGAGAAGAAAAGGAGCTACAATGCAGCCCTTGAAGCTTGGTTTGGCGAGGAGTTTCATTAAAGATTTTGTCACAAAAAGGTAGCATGCTTGTAAGACTTGTTGATGTCAAGTAGCTGGAAAGTAACACCAGAGGGAGATCGAAACAGCATATAAAGTGAACTAGTGATCACTGGCAATAGATAGACGTAGAGAACTGTAATGGGAATAGGAGGAAACTATGGGTGCATGCCTATGTACGAAACCACTAGCAAGAATTTCAGGCATAAGTTGGAATAGTCTCACAGTGTAAAATGAGAGGCAGTGAGACAGTGTTAGGCACTCACAAAATGGCTGCATGTTCAAATATATTATAATCTAAATAGGACCTACAAGGCAGACAGGCAATTATCTCCAGCAGAGGCTGTGTTGATACTATTTCATCAGGTACGAATGGGATGTGAAGGGACATCTTGAGGCAGCTGTGTCTGAAGTAAGGTTTGAATGCCTGAAAGCTCTGATTAGAAAGAATGAATGGATTTTATCCAAGCTTGTGAAGTACCTTTGTAAGGCCCAGAGCCTGAGTCCTTTTCCAATGAACTGTTGTCTACCAAGTAAAAGAGAGTTTCCTTTTAACAACTAGTCATAGCAGGACATGTTTTACAAGGTAGAGGTAGATGATATCTACTGTTCTTATTAATACATACAGGGTTTACTGGAGATAGTTATCTGCTTGTAGTGAAACAGTGCTGGATCTCAAGAGGATTACCGGAAAAGGCAGGGCTAAGAAGTTAGAGCTGACAAGATCTTCTGCTTATCAGTTACTAGAAAGGAAGAACAAAAAAGCCAAACTGTCACTGATGGAAGTAAGACCAGACAAACTGTCAGTGCCTCCTCTCTGATCTTTCTTAGTGATATTTGAAGAAACACTCAAACAATTCATTGTGAGATGCCTGAGTAAATTGTAGTACATCTCCAACTATTTGGTGTAAGGCCTTCAAATATCACCTTTAACAAGAAGTGAGCAAGTTTGGTGCTGAGACATCTTAACCTTCTAACTCAGCTGGGTTTCCTTCTCAATACCACTCTAACAGCAGACAGTTTGAATTTTTTCCACAAGCCCAAGACTAAGGAACCATACTATTTAATTAGTGGTATCGGCATAAAGCGTTAACATGACGCAGGCTAAATAAGTTAAACACAGACTAAGATCACCATAACTTTTTTGTTTAAACTCCAAATTAAAAAAGCGCAATGATATTTTACTAGAGGTAGCTGATTTAAAAACCCAACTTGTTAAATTTGGATTTAACCAGTGATTTAACCAGGCCTCTCTCTCAATCTTCTTAGCAGTAAACCCACAGAGATAACCCTTGTCAACACAGTTTTTCAAAATTCAGCGCTCATCAGATCACGTAGACTTTCTGTACAGTTGTCACCATGAAGAAGCTGACCTGCTCTTTCAGGATCCCCTATGTAGGGTGCCTACAGGAATTAGGTTTTTGTAGTTTACCTGTTACTTTTCTGTAGCTGACAGCCCTCAAGGATACCCTGTTTCTGATAGTTCTATTGCTGATGGGATGTAGCAGAAACCAGATAAACCCTTCTCTAGGAGGGCTTCATAGTGTGGTTCTTAATGGGAACTTCATAGCAGGAAACAGAACTAATACTGGTGAAGACCTTCAGAGGGAAGTAAGCTTGACCGAACATCTAAACCTTTCAGTATCCTTCATGTTCTTGTCAAGCAGAAGGAGGTGAGGACAAGACTTTTCAGTCTGTCTCCTATGTAGCAGTTGCAGATTTGTCACTTCTGAGTGGAGTCTGGGCTTCATTGAAGTCATGATAACACCTGTAGGCTTACTCCCAAAAACAAAAGGGGATTTTCTCACAACAGTACCTTGGACACAAAGACCATCTCTCCAACATGAAGACATGCTCTGTGTCCTGGCTAAGGTGTTACTTTTGTTTCAAAGGCAATGTCTTCTATCTGGGAAAAAATGCAGAGGTTGATATGCACTCTTCCTTACTTTTATCCAGACTTCTGGGATAAGAATGAAGTGATTCGTTTGCATTAGTTAAAAACAAATAGAAAGAAAATATGGAAGGAATCACTGCAAAGGAAATAATCTTCACTTAATGAATTCCCAAAGGTATTCTAAATTTTTGTCTTACAGTTTCAGCCTCATTTAATGCAGTCTCAGTTCCCCACACAAGATGGTAGCTCTTCTTTCCTTCTGCTCAGCTGTTCCTCAGTGAAAGCTCTCCTTTCACACTGACACTGCAGGTGCTACTGCAACACAGTAATAAACCAAACTAGGGGCCAGCCCTGAGACTCCAATCATTATTCACTCTAAAACCAGCATCTCATGGTCCAGCATGTTTTGTGAGGAGTGGCACTGTTTCACTGAACACATTTGTGTAATTCTAGCAAGTAGAAGTAACTGCTTTGTACTTGTGCTGGTTTCAGCTGGGATAGAGTTAATTTTCTTCACAGTGGCTAGTATGGGGCTGTGTTTTGGATTTGTGTTGAACACAGAGGGGATAGATAATATAAAGGCATTTTTGTTATTGCTGGGCAGTGCTTGCACAGAGCCAAGGGCTTTTCTGCTTTACTTCCTGCTATGCTGGCAAAGAAGTTAGGGGTGCATGGGAAATTGGAATGAGACATAGCCAGGATAGCTGACCCAAACTAACCAAAGAAATATTCCATACCATAAGACATCATGCTCACTATATAAAGTGAGGGCAAAAAGGAAGAAGGGAGGGACATCTGGAGTGATGACATTTGTCTTCCCAAGCACCCATTATGCATGATGGGGCCCTGCTCTCCCAGAGATAGCTGAACATCTGCCTGTCCATGGGAAGGGGGGAATAAATGCCTTCTGTGTGGGGCTTTTGCTTTCCCTATTAAACTGTCTTTATCTCAACCCACAAGTTTTCAAGCTTTTACCCTTCTGATTCTCTTCCTTATCTCACTGTGTGATACATTGCTCCTGGCTGGGGCTAGACCACAACAGTACTGCATGTCAGTTTTGGGGGGTTGGAACTGTCACATTAAATATATATATATATATACACACTTCTTTAGTTTCAGATTACAGGACACTCACATGCAAATAAAGACATGTAACTCTATGCTCAGTCTTTTAGACCATGTCTTCTACTATTCTAGTTGCACCGTCATTCAGAGAAGTGTAAAGTTTTTTGCCTTTCACATTTGATTTAGCACACTAAATATGTGAGTGTATTTCAGGCAAGACAATAGAAAATAGGTCTTTCCATAACTGAGGCTTGCTAGAAAATAAATACAAAATTTTCTCCAGCCTGGTGTCTGACCCCAGCATTGCACTGAGATTCTCTGTAAAGTCAGAAACTCCGAAATGGATCTAACAATTAATAACTCAGAATTACCAGTCATAAAGATGCCAAATTGTCAGCACTGCTAACTGTTTCATTTTGAAACAAATGATGAGCCAATTTACATTGTACAGAAGCTCTTGCCTCCTTGGTTGGTTGTGGGATGCTTCACTCAGTGATGAGGCAGTCCCCAGCTGGTGTCAAGTGTGTGGATCTCTGCTCCATCATCACCAGCGTGGCCTGTCCCCATTTAAGAACCAAGAAGAAATGCAGAAACAATTAAATTCATATTTACAGTCCTCCCAGGTGTTGAGGAGGGATACTCTGTTCCCTTATGCCATGCTTATGGAGTAATAGAGGCTTAGCCCTATAAATATTTGTTCTTAATACATTAATCTCCTCTGAAGGTTCAACAACCGGCAGCTGAGAGACTAGAAGGCAGCAGCAGCAAGAAGACAGGAGGGTTGGCCCTCTTTCTCGACATCCTGAGCTTCCCGACAGCGGGAGGCCAGCAGGTGTCAGCAGGAGCTTGGGAATGGGACGGGCGCGCACGGACCCCAGGAGCCCGGAGCGGCAGAACCTGCTCGCTGATGGAAAAAACGGCTTGTTATTGATTCAAAACAAAACCTACAAAAAATTAAAACAAACAAACAAACAAACAAACCAAAACACACTTTTTAACTGGGTGGTGAGCATAAAAGAACTCCCGATGCCTTCCCTCTGGCTGACTCCGGCAAGCGCTGGAGCAGCGGCAGTCGGAGGTGGAGCCGGACGCCCTCTCCCATCTGCACGGCCCCTCTCCCCGTCCCGCAGCGCATCTCGGGGCAGGGGAACTTATCGGGAAGCTGCAGGGCTTTGGCAGGGTGGCTGAGTGCTGTGGGCTTGGGGACTGACTGGAGCATGCTGTTAACCCCAGACCAGGCTCTGTCCCGGGATGCGCTGGACAGGGATCTCTACAGAGGGATGCGCTGGCTGCTCCTCTCAACGCCGAACCTGCCGCAAATCTCCTCTTTACCTCCCCGTTAATCCATGCCTGTGTACCTCATGGCAAATGTGAGGATTCCACAGCCTCTCTGGACAATCTATGTCAGTGCCTCACCACCCTTAGAGTAAAGAATTTCTTCCTAATAGCCAGTCTCAAACTCCCCTCTTTCAGCTTAAGGCCATTTCTCCTTATCCTATCACTACACGTCCCTCTAAAAGGCCCAGCTCTCCCGTAGGCCCCCTTTAGGCACTGGAAGGTGCTATAAGGTCTCCCTGAAGCCTTCTCCTCTCCAGGTTGGACAGGTCTTTCAGCCTGTCTTCATAGGAAAGGTGCTCCACCCTTCAGATTATCTTCATGGTCCTCCTCTGGACTTGTTCTGATAGGTCAATATCGTTCTTGTGCTAGACACAGCATTCCATGTGGGGTTTCACAAAAACAGAGGAGAGGGAGAGAATCACCTCCCTTGACCTGCTAATATTGCCTCTTTTGATGCAGTCCAAGCTACAATCCTTAATGAGCTTTTATTTGCTCTCCTTTTTTTTATTATTATTTCTTCTGTACAGAAGTTTAGCAATGCAGCAGTATACCCACTTTAGACAAAAATGGAAAATTTACTGTTAAGTTGGATCTCCACCACTTGAAATATGTTACTTTACATACATATGTAGGGTTGATGTTACGTCTTGAGAAAAAGATGAAGAAAAGAACAACAAAACCATTTCAGTAACAAAATCTCAGGTTTGAAACATAAATAAAAATGTTGGGCTTTTAAAAAATATTTTGTTCTGACATTTCGAGGTGAATTCCCTTTGTTAGGAGAGGGTAGGTATAGTAAGATCTTTCAGCAGTGCTTCAAGAAGTCTACGTAGTACTAGTGTGCAAACTGTGTTGCATCATTTCTCTTTGGACTTTCCAGGACACTGGTGAGCCAGTCAGGCTTTGTGTTTGTCCTGTAATCAGGAGGCAGTGAACACTGTCCCACAAGTTGTTTGATTGCACTGGGAAAGTGCTGACTTACACCAGCGCATACGTTATTGACAGTCTATGCAAGCATATTTTTTGCCTTTATTCTTAGATTTATAGAAATATTTTTCATTGTCAAATAGTAAATATCTAGTACCTATATAAAATATTCTGAGTTGGAAGGGACCCACAGGGATCATCATGCCCAGCTCTTAAGTGAATGGCCCATACAGGGATCAAACCCTCAACCTTGGTGTAATCAGCACCATGCTCTAACCAACTGAGCTAATATTACAGTTTAGAGGTTCCACTCATTGAATGAATTTCGGAGTGCATAATGATTTTCATTGACATACAGTGCGTTGATGCAAATAATTTCTCATGAAGATAATATTAATTACATAAAATACAAGAAGGTTCTTGAGAAAACAGCACACACTTCTTTTGTTTAAAGGTCTGACAGGGTGTGTTAGGACCCACTTCCTGAGATAGCTATATGAAGGGTAAGGTAATATTTATTAAAATTTCTTTTAAATGTTAGAGGGGCTGAAGGCTCTATAGATAGCAACATTACAAACTGTAAACAACCTGCTACTTTTGGACAAGGTTGTGCAGTCAGAATGGCAAAGTGCAGGCACTCAGCCACCAACTGAAAATACCCACTGACCTCAGGGGGCGTTGCACATTCCAGAAGTCTTGGGAATAACCCTGAGACATCACAGGGGCTGCAGCTGACCTCAGTGGCAGCTTAACATGCCCACCCCTCCTTAACCCTCCTGCATCTACTGCACTTGAGCTTCCCTGAACACTAAGATAATGTGGCCTGTCACCACACTAAGCAGAGAAAGCTGTGTGCTCACACAGGCATCTGAGGATGAAGGAGAGGAACTCAGGGTTGCCCACACAGTGTCTCCCAGCACACACCTGTAGCCCAGTTCCAACGGAGCCCAGTGCCTGCCCACAGTCCCTTCCAATGAGCAGTAGAAGGCAAGAAACTACCTAAAGGGATAGCTGCAGCTTCGCCTGGGAAAGGTGGTAGTCAAAATACGTGTCCGAACTCCAGGAGAGAAAAGTGTCCTTCCCCACTCTGCAAACCCCCACAGCCACAGTGTTCCTTCCCTGGAAAACTCCATCTTGCTGCACCACAGTGACAGCTCTACAAGCAGAGGAGACAGCTGCAAGAATTAGTTGAATATGCCTAAAACATCTTTTTCTCTCTCTGCTTAAAAACAGCTGGGTCAGGTTTGTTGGGACTTCCAAAATAAAGCAACCAAAAGAAACATCATGCTGAACAGCAGGAGTTACAATACAGGGAGTTGTCACTGGAAGTGCTGAGTAATCTTACAAAATAGTGCTACCAACACTACCTTAAAAACATGTCATTATCTTTGATCCAAGTTTATAGAAATACTTCAAAAATAATTACTCCTTCATTTGCTTGACAAGCTGGGTTCAAAATTTAGTTTCCCTGGCAACAGCTGAGGACATTAACTGTGCCATTGCATGTCTAGGAGAGAAAATAAAGAGGAATGGAAAATTATTCCTGAAAGTTAGTTAAAGGGATATGCAGAGAGAAGAAAAAACAGGAATGAGCAAGCAGTCAAACCACCACAAAGGTTAAAGCTGGTAAAGCTGCTGTTGCTTGTATCATCCAGTTGACTTGTTTGCTGCAGTTAGTGATACATGCCAAAAACCATTTTGGCTGCTTCTAAGAGACAAGAAAAGCAGCACACTGCACACTTTCCTCCTTAAGCACTGACAGTCAAAGCAGCTTTGCAAAAGCTGGGATAAGTAGCCATCTGCAGAAATGCCCACAGGTGCCTTTTGTTAAAAGAAAACACCTAAATCTACAGGCAGGGATTAAATAGCCTGGGGAGCCTCTTGTGGGACACCAAGCTAATCATCAGAGTACACAGTGAGGACTTTTAGTATCCCACCACGTGCCTCAGCATGGGGGTGTGCCTCCTGCATACCTGTCTTGCACTGTACAGAGTCCTGTATGTGAAAAAAGTGAAGGCGAGTCATGCCCTGCTGCTCCAACCTGCCAGGATGAGCTCTGTCACCTGAACAACAGCTCTCTGTGGTTGCAGAGCACCTGACAGGCAATATTCTCATGAAGCTGCTGCACAGCACCTCTGAATCAGATGAAAAGCTTGGCAGCACTGTTTGCACAGAATGGCACTGTTTGCAGTGTGGTGTTTTTCAGGTTTTCATTTCTATTAAGTATAACACCCAAAATTTATTAATCTTCCCCTACCTTGTCAATGGACTGGCATAGTTTGCTAGCTGAAATATTTCTGGGAAGTCACAGAACACTAGCTGATTAAGAGCCTTCAGAAATTTTTCTGTATTTCCCAAAAGTGAAAAATCTCAGAAGAAAGTGAGCTGAACCCTGTTCTACCTCCTGTTCAAATGACAGGAGTAAGTTCTTTCTGCACATTTTTTATATTGAATAAATCACCAGACATTGCTGCCTATCAGAACCACACTGAGAGAATATTATCACAGAGCAGTGGTATTACACCTTCATGTTCTCAATATACCACCGATAATTACCTGGAAAGACAACACTGGGAGAATGTGACTTGTTTAAGAACCAGACACCTTTGGCATTCAAGTGATTTGTGTCCATGTGCTTCAGTGCTCAGCTCCACTAAATGAATAAAATAAAAAAAAACCCTGAAACTGAAATGAAGTATCACGTATTTATTGACCCATTTATTGTGTTTCCAGCCTATTTGTCTCTAGATTGATTTAGGAGCTCCTCTCCACCTTTTGTAAATTAAACTTATTTTCTAGCCTTATTTCACATTAAGAGTGATTTTAGAGTAATCTGATCTATTTACTGCCCCTTTCCTCATGGAACTGTGAATGTCCATAATGCAAACTAGATTACACTGTAACCCTTGGCCATGGGAGTCTCTCCCTATCCATAGGGCATCCTCCAGTAGCCTGGCTGGGGGCTGACAACATCAATTATCAGATTTCTGGTGAAATATCTCCTCTGCAACTGCTAGCCGTTGCCAGATGATCAAATGCAGGAAAGCAAAATGAAAACTGCCACAGCAAGAAACAAGTGGCTGTATGTATTTTCACAAGAATAGTCAAGATCAGTGTTATCAATGATGCTAGAGGGGGCAGCTAATACCTCCTATGCAATAGTCTATGGCTTTGACACTTTGCTGTCATGTTCTTTTTGATCATGTTTAGCAGAAGCCAGTGGGAAGAAATGAGTGCTGCACAAGGTGCAAGATCCTCGTTGATCATAGTGTGAAGCTTCTTTCAAGTTCCTGTTTCTGCACATGCCCTCCCACCGTACAAATTGGAGGAAGAAGATCAAGTCTGATCCCTGAAAAGACAAGTAAGAGTCTTAGTTATGGGGAAAAAATGAAGCTAATGGGAAAAAAGAGTCTTTACAAGAAATAAAAAGAGTAGTTCTAAGGATCAGTCTGTGGCTGAGAAGCCATTCAGGTAATCCCATATAGGACTTGAACTAGTTGTTGATGAGAAACTCCTTCAGTCTTCAATTCTGTAGCCTTAATACAATTTCAGGGTGTTAGGACTAGAAAGGCTTCAGCTGGTGTTCTCAATATTGAGTTATGAGCCACTGAGAGAGAAGAAACAACAAATTGTTTCATCCACTGGCTTCAGTCACTGACAATGGGAAAGCAACACCTACTATTTGGGTTGCCACGTCTGAGCCAATCCCTGCCCAGGGTCCAGTTTCAGGATCACTACATGGTCTGAAGCCATCTCTGCTTCCAGCAAAATGACCATCAATGCCTTTTCTAGAAAGAAGCCCTGGGTGATTGCTTGTTGGCCAAGTTCTGGCCTTAGTTGCAAATAAATATTGCTTGAGGCTGTTCTGCCAAACTGATCATGCTTCCTTGACCTGTGACTTTTAGACTTCAAAGGCTGCTCTGAGTTGCTTAGAGAAGCAGTTTAGGTAAGCAGATGCTGTCTCTGGAACAGCAATACACGAACAGTCATTTGTGGAGGAAGTGACAAGGCTTATCCTTGTCCTTGTGTAAGGTTATTTCACATACAGAACAGTTCCAGGAAAGACCTCTGCCTTCTAGACATCTACACATCATTATTACAATGGGAAGGTATCCTTGTACCAGGGAAATTATTTTTATCAGTGATAACCTTCATCCCAGAGATCTATACAATCATTAAAACAACAACAAAACAAAAACAAACAAAAAACCCCAACAAATAAAAAACCTCAACTAACCAAAAATATAACAACAAAAAAAACCCAACCAAACAAACAAAAAAAACAAACCACTAAATATTTTACTCTTTCCAAGGTAAGAATAAGGTCTCCAATTGGACTTCTTTTCTGTGGAAAGCTACTGTGGAGAAAAGCAGAGATTTGAAGTGTTTGTAAAGCTGTGTTGGTAATCTGTGCAACAGTGCATTGTGCTGGCTAAACCTTCCTAAATATACTTTCCTGAATGTTTATTAATGTCATTTGGCCCCTAAATGACCATATATGCTAATTGAGGACAATTATATATCCACCAGAGTGGAAGACAAGATTTGTTTTGTTAAGGCTGAGAAAGGAGAGGTGTATTGTTAAGGGAGCCTTTGCATGTTGCCTTTGCCAGTAAATGGTGAGAAACAGCTAAGGAAGGAGAGGGAATGCTAACATGACAGCTGATCCCAGCCGTGGCTTTCACAGCCTGCAGCAGCTGACATCCAGGCACAGCCTTCATCTATTTCCTTTGCAGCTTCATATGAGTTTTGATAGACTTGTGGAGAAAAAAAGAGAAGTAGAGAATATGGCAGTAGGAAGAAGACCAGGTCTAGTGGCAGACATTCCTTTCTTAACCTTTTGGGGACCCCCAAGAAGAATCTATCAGATTTTAGTACACTTCTCAAGCACTTACTGTTTTTCTGTGGTCTGCAGAGAGGTCTAAGAACCGAGGATCAGTTCCTGCCCAGCATCTATTACCAACAGGGGACCATCCATCACTGACTCCAAAATTATTTCCATTCCTAGTCATGACCTGAATCCGTGTTGTGACTGATCCAAAGTGTTACCTTCGATTAGTGAAACTTGTTACAATCTTAGCATTTTCTTTGTGATTGCCCAGGAATGGGAGGTTTGACACCCCATAGCACTTTCAGGTGGCATTTCTTCAGTGTTGGCCATGCTATGATGCATTAGCAACAGGAATAGGAAAGTTTGCCCTGAATGATGTGTTGCTTATTTTAATCAAATGTGGCAGCAGTTTTCCATGATTCTCACTTAGTTAAAAGACCATGGAACAGAGTCACAAAGTTTGGGTCAAGATGCCATTAAGATAGTCTTTCAACATATCACATCACACACAGTGGTTCCTTTTTTTTTTTTTTTTTTTTTTTTGCATATGGAAGACTTTAGAACAGTTTCTTTTTATAGTAAAATGCAGTTAATAAATGTGTTGATGTTTAACATTTGCAATTCAGTTTAAAGTATTTGATTGGAAATTTTAAGCCCGAGGCTCTATTTAAATAAAACAAAATTAAAATAGCTTCATCTTTGATGCTGATTCTGTTTATAAATGTTTTAGGCTATCAGCTTTATTCAAAGGAATATCTCAGGATAGCCCAGAGAAATAACGTATCAAATGGAAATAAAAGTGAACAAAGATGGTGCCAGTGAGGTGCAATAAAACAAAAATCAAGATAAAGCATGACCATAGCACTTTGTAAAATCTAAACTAACTATTACAACATTAATAATACACACTGCATTATTAAGTTTAAATTACTCTAAGACTTATTTGGGTTTGGTGAAAAACTGCCCGTGCAGCCAGTGAGACTGAGTTAAAAGTTAAAAGAAATCTTAATCCATAGAATTGCTGAGCAGCCTAATTTCAGTGCAACAAATGTGAGCTCACAGAGTTCTGTTAGCCCAATTCAAGAAGA
The DNA here is from genome assembly GCA_035047845.1 of Dendrocincla fuliginosa. Lineage (NCBI taxonomy): Eukaryota > Metazoa > Chordata > Aves > Passeriformes > Dendrocolaptidae > Dendrocincla > Dendrocincla fuliginosa. The sequence continues at coordinate 133,054,278 of JAWWMO010000083.1, read as the reverse complement.
AAAAAGGCAGAGATGTGTGTGGAAATGAAGTTCCACTGCATGTCATTATAAAAACCTCTAAATAGGTTATTTCCAGAATTTCTGGAAGACTACAGAACTGCTGAGGTGTCAGAGGGTCTGACAACTGCTGACTGAAGGTGTTACAAATCTCATCAGGTTTATTTTGGGAAGACAAAGCCTGGTCAGGGTGGCAATGACAGCCAGCAGGAGAATAAGAGGTCTGACAAGGTCTGCAGTAGCTTAGTTCAGCAGCTGGCAGTGCTCACAAAGTACACCTGTGTGAGGTATTGGGAGATACAGGGAGAAAATAAGTAATTTTCTTTTTTATATGCAGCAAAGAATAAAGTCTCCTTCTTTCCCTCAAAATGAAAAAAACAGTGGAGGAAGCAGAAATAATTAACTAAAAAACCCACAAAACCCAGTTTTATTTTCTTTCATTGCAGAAGTAAGGTTTACAGTGAGGTTACATTTAATAATACATACACTAAATTATGAAATAAAACACTAAAAAACCTAAATGTAATATATTCCATTTTCAAGTTCTGAAATGGAAATGTTTTGTATTTTTACAAATTCTTTTCAGTTTTTCTTTGAAGAATCTTTGGGCTTCAAAGGGTGCAGGTCAAAGGTAGGGTCCTTCTCATGTTGCAGCAAAAGATGCAGTTTTGAAAATTGTTGATGCTGTCAGAATTTTGTTGAAACTGAATTGTTCTCAAGAAACTTTTGGGTTTTCTGTAGCTTTATATTCCAATTGAGAAGATGGCCATAGAAAATTTTCTATTAAATAGTAAAAGGCCTTGTGGTATGCAAAACCCCTGATTTTGTTGAAGCACAGTATTAGGAGCACTAATTTACAATAGTAAAAAAAGCTGTGGTTCTGCAGCTCTGCTCCCTCCCCTGTGCCAGAGCCCTGTCTCAGCCCAAGAACTTTGTCCACTCTCCTGCACAGAGTAGAAAATGTTTTGTAACAAGCCATTATACTTGGGGCTTCGGGTAGTTGTGTTGTTTTGTTTTGTTTTAACTTGAAGTTTCTTATCACACACTATCCTGAGAATATCAAAAGTATAAAAATATGGATAGTCCATCCATGCTTTAAAAAAGGAGAAGATATATTAGTCATTCCTTCTTGTTAACAAACTTGCTTACAAAAAACATGGAGTGAGATGGTCTAAGTGGTTTCACGTGCAGAGGGACATATGTCTTCTGATGGTGTCATGCAGCAAGAAGACGGCTGACGGAAGATGGTTTCAGGTTTCCGAACAGATTTGTGCTGGGATGGTATTGCTGCTAAGTGAACGTGCCAGTCAGAATCAGAGTTGAGTCTTTCATGTTATACTAAACCCAGACCAGGCCCTGGCAGCATGACCTCATTAACCTCATGACTCTTGATCTCTCAATTATGTCCAAGTTTGTACTCAGAAGAATTTGGGACAAGTCTGGCTCCAACACTAATTTATTTATTTCCATAAATGATCTATTTACGTTGGCTTGAAGGTCAACATCTTTTTACAGATGGTCACACTGAGTAGGGGGATTATCTATGTTTTTGAGATGCCATAGTGGTATAATAATACAGATGTAGGACAGATAGTGTTGTAGAAAGATATTTAACCTGGAAATTCATTTGCCATTCAGAATTTCAACAAGAAAACTAAAAATCATGAGTAGTGTTTAGAGTGAAACTCCAGACTTAATGCAGTCATATTATTATTAGAACTAGTCCTGATCAAGCTACAAAAATCCCTTTGTTCAGAAGGCAGGAGAAGTTTAGAAAAAAGCTAAACTGTATAGGGAACATATTAAGCACGAACATGAATAGACAATACCAGTGTGGAAAGAGTGTGAGGTGATAGCGCAATGCTTACACAGAAGTTACCCACATGTTCATTAATAGGAGAACATTTCTGACTGGCCTTGTCCAGTAAGAAGGCTCTGGATCACTGTTGGTATCTTAATCCTGCCATTATTTCTTCTGCAACCCCTGCTGTCATGGTCTAAGTTAAAACAGTTAAAAGGACTTGCTCCTTGTTCTGTACTAGTGTCACAGAGGATGCAAACCTTCCAAAGCAAAATCAGTGTGAATTTGGTAAAGAAGTGTGTTGACAAATGCTTCAGAGCTTCATGTACTTCTTACAAATTCTCTCCAAATGAAGCCACTACATTTTCATTACAGTAGTACCTGAACAACCTTAGATCAAGAGCTTCATTTTGATTAAAGATTTAAGTCCTTCCAGCATTAGGCATGTATTTAAATGTCATATGGCAATTGCTCCGGATTATTCATGATAGCAAAGACAGACAAATGAGGTTTTTGTTAGAATGGAGTGGGCAGGAGCTAACTCATGTTAATGTACAAAGGTATCCCTAAAACTAACTCATGATACACTGATGTTTCTCTTATTTTCAGTGTCACTGAGGTACTTTTAAAACTGTTGCCATTGTTATTCTCAAACACATTAAAGTTAACTGTTGCCAAAGGAACAGAAAGAGTGCTTTCCTAACATTTATATAATAAGATGTACTCCACAGGGAAAATCCTTCCAACACTCAAGGAAACATTGATCTTGTATTCAGATTTATTTGGGTGATTACACAATGTTTATTTACCCTTGCGTTAGTGTGTGATATGTGCATTCATCACTGCCATCATTTAACTCTGCACCTCTAGCCTGGGCAGCCACGAACTTTGAATTCCATTCAGTGCCCTTCATCATCTGTTTGTTCACACTTGTCCATATCCTCCAGCCCCAATAACAAGAACTTTTCTGTAGCACAATTAAAAGTTTTTTCATCTTCTGGTGGACAGCTGCCCTTCATTATATCAGATAATGATCACTTATCTTGGCAGTATGCTCACTAATTTTTTTAGTGTCCCTGTGTAACAAACCTTAATCAGTATCAGTAGATGTCAGAATCTGACCCTTTGAGATTTCCCTAGATTTGAACTGCTTTCTGTACTAAATCATTAAATATGCATAAAGACATACAGTGTATTTTTCATGTAAAAAGAAATTTATAAAAAAATTAAGATAAGAGAATTACAGCACTTTGATCTATGACTAACACTGCAATTTCCAAAAAGCACCATTTCATAGAGGGACTGTAGTCTCTGGTCTGCTTTTTAATAAATATCAAAGAACCATCCCAAACTAGTAGTTATGGAAGAGAGAATGACTCAGTATGGTGATTTCCTGAAGATCAGATAAAATTATGCTCAGTCATAGAAATCAAATCTTCCTTTAGACATCCTTCTGTATTGTTAACCGAATTTATTTACTATTAAATGTTATTCCCATAGTCATCTCAGGTTCACAAATTCTCAATAATAATCAACAGAAGCAGGTCTTCCTTCCTTTGCCGTCCTCAGCTGGCCAGCTGTGGAGTCCTGCTCTAGTTACCTGACTATTGCCATGATGCTCTTCAAAGCCCTTCAGTGCCTGGCACCACAAGCTCTGCTCCAGGTGCTGGGG
>JAWWMO010000083.1:132956861-133050708 GCA_035047845.1 Dendrocincla fuliginosa | reverse complement strand
TCCCTGCTCAGTGCTTTCCCTGGTACCAGCCTTTGCCCATAGATTCCACTCACTGAAATGCTTCTCATGTGACTCCCAATGGGCTTCAAAGTGTATGACAAAAAGCCTTTTATGTTTATTACTTCTCTCCTATCATTCAAAATCTTCCTATCACTCTCTCTTTCTTTCCTGAGTAAACCTGTAACTTTATAAATCACTATCTGAAGAGAAATACCAAGAGAAAAATAAAGACCAATTTTGATATAAAGCAGCAATTTCAACCAAAACCAAATTATTGGCAAATATCTGGCTAAGAAAAGAGCAAAAACCAATTACTTTTGACTGATTTAAAATTCTGATATTGTTATTATATTGGGAAAACTCCACAGAGAAAAAAGACAAATACATTAGGCCAAAAATTACCATACCCAGTCAAGTGATGTGAGTACCATAATAATTTTCAAATGTAAACCCATGTTTCTCCTTTATTTTAAGAAAAGAGCTAGAAGAGAGCTAGAAAAGCTGAGGTAGCGTTCTGGGACTGTCAGATAATACTAAATTTGGTAATGTTCAATCAAATTCCACTCCTAAACATTTTCTGGGATAAACAAGATTGGATTAAGTCAGTAGTGACTAGTGAGGTAGGGAAAGATGGAGAAAGATCTAGTCTGGTGAGAGCTAGAATCAGTTTACCTGTCTGAGGAGCATAATATCTCAAGTTGACCAGTTATTTCTTTTCAAAAATCAAAAGTCACCCTCAAAAATTCAGCACCTCCTCAAATTTACTGTGCTCAAATGCTTACCCCATTGTGAGGGATGTTGACTTGGTTCAGGTAAGCAAAGAAGATGGAGAGTCAGATTTCGCCTCCAAATTGCTGTTAGTACATTGATCTGTGTTTTGAATCACTAAGTCATTCACTGGATTAATAAACATCCCTGCTGTCTGTGTGCTGAAGCAGAGTTTGAGGAAGGAACAAAATCAGCAGGTCAAACTGATGGTAAGAATGAGTAGATACTACTTGTGACTCCCTCTCAGAACAGTTTGTTCCATTTTGGGTGCTGCTAGCAGCAATTAGGTATACTTGTATCCAAGAGGAACAACAGGAAGCTTGTTCCCATACTGCAAATTAAAAGATGGGCAGCTTGAAATAATGACCTCAAGACTCCACTCCTCTGTTTTCATCTTCTTGCAAAGAATTTTACACCTTAATGGTGGCCTGTTAATTACTCTTTAATGATGTAAAAGTAAGGCAGATATCTGAAGCATAGGTTCAAAATGAAGCAGGTGTGGAATTTATTTTGTTTTTGAAGTTTTTCATCAAAACTAACCCCCAAAGGTCATTGGGAATCTCAGCTCTTTCTTGCAGCTTCCCTGGCAACTGAAGCTTAGTCATGAGCCATGGAAATGCCCACATGGCAGTACAAATACCTCATGATCTTCCAGCAATTCCCATCACTCACTTCTTGACATCTAATGTCAACTAGGCTCACGCAAGCAACTTCACAGAGGAGCATTGCTCTCGCAGGTTGGGCACTGGACTTCCATACTGCTAAAGACGAGTGAAGTCGGGGTCTACCTCTGCTAACAAAAATACAGCTGCATGCTCTTAGAGCAGCTGGTGGGTAAGTGAGAACTCGTAAATAACAGCCTAGCCTGCCGCTTGCACTGGAATGCGACAGTGGGGCGAGCGGGCAGAGCCAACAGCACTCAGGAGAGTTCGCTTGCCTTACCCAGAGGTCAAAAATCACAGCCCCAGTTTACAGCTTCAGGATAATAGCATTGCTTTTAAAACGAGGTGCCCCCACACTGCAAGAAAAATCATGATGAATTAGTCAAGAGAATTTCTGCTTTCTACCATAGATTTCCAAATGTGAGCCATAATACCAAGTGTTTCAAACAATCCTTTATGTCAGGACCTTTAAGGATACGGAACAACAAAAGAGCTGAGCATGGTTTTGACTGAGGCATTGAAAATATGCTAATTACTGTAGCTAATTGATCAATTTTTTAAAAAAATGTAGCATTTGCCTAATTCAAGGGAATTCCCTCAGTAAATATTAAAAAATCTTCATAATAAAATACTGAAAATATACTGAGGTAGGCCTGTTACCTGAGTTCTGAGCCTGATTCTGAATTATGATGCTTTAAAGCAAATAATTAAACATTGCATTTATATTATATACAGACTCTTTTTTCTGGATTGTTTCTTTCTTTGTGTAGGTTTTGTTGCATTCAAACATGTTTCCTAAAATTTCCAGTCTGTTTTTTGCTCTGTCCTCAATAGGTAATTTCAGAAACTAATTTTTTTTTTTGAAGTTACAATACCTACAATAAAAAGACAATAATTAGCAACTCTGTTAGAAATTAAATGTAAATTTTCAATGATCCTTCAAAAATCTGTGGTGGGCAAACTATGCACAACAAAGCCACAACTCTTTATGTTTTATACTCTGCATTGTCAGATTTTAAACAGAACTGGTAGACTGTAAAGATAATAGAGGATAACAAGGTGAGGCACATCTAGTGATACCTGGAAGTAAATGCACTTTAACAGACTAATAATAAAGCAAACACTTATGAAATGGTTCATTCAGTTCTGCTTTGTACTGCTCTAATTAATCAGAAGGCACTCTCCCAGAAATGAATTTTTATTTTAAATGATGAAAATTCGTTTGTCCTCTCACATTTGCTTCCTTCAAATCTGAGAAATACCATTAAGCAGAAATATGCAGTTAATATTAACATGAAAAACTAAAGCCATAACTCATGGGAACACTACATTGTTAATACCTGGAGAAGGGTGATTTATATCTCTTAACTCTTGTTTGTAACATATTTAGATTATATAGAATAGTCCTTGAGACTATTTGTCTTTTTTTCTTCCTTTTTGTTTTTTTTTTTTTTGTCCCTCTAATTTCTTTCTTGTAGATGTGTAAAATACATTTAGTATCTCTCACATTACATCCAGGTGTCTGATTTCAAGTTCTGCTATTCTGGTGTGGCTCCCATCCATCTCATATTACAAAGTTATGAGAAGACCTTAAATTCCTCGTATTCAGTGTTCTGCTCAGGTTTCAATAGCATCAATAATGTCATATTCTCAAAGCTATAAGACTATTTCTAGGTAAACTGTGAACTAAGATACGTCAGCAAGTTGGAGCCACAAAACTAAATTTTTCATAATATTAAAAATTTTTCTTATCAGAAAAAGATAACCATTCACTTACAGATAGATACAATCAATACAAACTTGAATAGCAAGTTTGAATAGCAACATAGTTGTGGGTCTTTTTAAAAGGCTTTCTTGTTTTAATGATCTTCAGAAATTCCTTCCTAATGCAAGTAGAACTAAATGCCTAACGCAAATGACTTTGTGCAAATGTTTACTTACACTTTTAAACTAAACTGCTTCATCACTGCTTGTTACTTGTTTCTGTTCACTTCCTACAGATATTCAGATAAAAGATGTATTTAGGATTAGAGGTAAAATGGACTAAAAGCCTGTGATCTTACATCTGTTTTCGTTTCCTGTGTAAGTTTGGATACATTGCATGTATTTCTTGCAGGCAGCTGACTCCTGAGAAGACCTGTGGGCACTATATGCAAAAGTAGGAGGAGTGACAAAGTGCTTTAAGGCTCTACATCCTAGTCATAGTTTTCATCATGTGAAAAGTGAAGACAACTTTAGAGGAGTAAGATATTCAAGACAGCAAAGAGTTTTGCCACTTCAGTAACAGGGCTTGTATAGGAACTTGAAGATACATAAGAGGCATTTCTGCATCCTGAGTTGGGTTTCTCTCAGCTCTAACAGCCAGGTCACTCTACCAGACTGCAGTGAAAAATTATACTGAATTCTGATCCTTAGCCAGTTCAGAATCTACAGGGCCGTTTGCCATTACTTGGGTGGCTTGAAGTCAAATTCAGCTCCCCTAGAGTGGGAGCAGCTCTGGGGTTCTGCTCTACAAATCATTAGCTACAGCTGTTGCTGCTGGATAGTGGGTCACTACCCTTCCACAGCTAAGAGTGTTTCAACCCTGGTTCTGACCAGGGTTTTCTTGATAGTTTGTTGGGTTTGTTTTCTTCACAAAGCAGTGTTGTCATGATCGGCCATGGATAAACCTTGATCACTCATACAGTGACACATAATCAAATGCAGACTCAAGATGCTATGCTAATTACACAGGGATAGTTTTTCAGTACAACAGAATTTCAGTTAAAAAAAAACAAACAAACAAAAAAAAAAACCAAAATCAAACAAACTAATAAAATAAAAATGCTATGGCTAGATACAGGATTCAAGCACAAGAAACTGCACCAGTGAATGCACAGACTGCTTTCTGTTAACAGCTGGACAGGACCCAGTCTAAAGGCTCAGGAGCAGTCCATTTCTCAGAGCTCAGACACCTGGATTGTACAGGGAACTGCGTGCTGAATGAGACAGTTGTTCACTGCTGTTGTTAGAAGGTATATGTTTGACATGAACTCTAAAAATAAGGAAATCCCGAATTCTAACCCATTTCCCAGGTTTCCCATGATAACTGGCAACATACAATGCTCTTACACAATGTGTTTTAACCATGTCATGTTGAAAAGAAAATTCAGTCTTGAGATTCCTGATAGTGGCAGGTGGTTATACTTAACAAAGAAATACAGCTTGTTCTCGTTATACTCCACTAACTCTGAGGGGGAAGACAGCATCTTTCATACACTTACAGTTGGCTCAAAATTAAATTCCTTGGCATAAAAACATTAAATAACTTATATCAATGTCTGACAAGGTAAAGTAATGTATGAAGGATGCAGTCCTACTATCAAAATTAATCACCCTTAGACAATACAAATAAAAAATCAAAATATGGAAAACCAGTCTCCCAGAGGCTGTTAATGTTCTACAGTGAAGAGAAAATAAAAGGATTTTTAAATACACCTCCTCCATCCAGGAGGAAAAAAGAAACCAAACCACCACACAGCAAAAACATCCCAGCTTATGACACTGACATTGGCAACTCTTCAGCTGGTCCTTCACAACTTTGGATCCAAAGTCAGAGGTATTATGTGAAATGTAGCAATCCAAAAGTAGAAACAAGACACATGTCCTATGAACATGACTTTTCTCAAGGTGTCAAAGAGATTAAATCCCAGAACAGTAGGCAGCCAGGGTCAAGGACAAGCGAGTTTGCAGCTTCAGCATAAGTGTCAAGCTTTCTCATGTATTACTTTATCCACTTTCTCCTTTCACCTTTTCTCCTATATACCTTCTGCAAGAAATGGCCCCTCAACTCTGACCTCACACATAGTCTTTGAATTTCTGAAAGCCCGTAACAGTCACGCTCACCAAGCCTTGCTGTTCATTGGAATAATACCTTGTGACCTTGTGATGTACGGAAGACACACAGAAACTGTGGTTCAGGTCCAGCCTGCCTAAAACCTACCTGTACCCTAAGGGCTGGCTTTTGGTTGTTGGAAGTGTGAGTAGGGAGACTACGTATGGAAATGTAAGTGTAGCCTTGGCTGATTATTTCACTAAGAATAAAAATTTAAACCCATGAAGTAATAAATAAATTCTACTTTTACTGCAGTAAAACATTTGTAAAATAAGCAACCCTTAAAGTATGAATCTTACTGGATGATTCAGACATTATTTATACTTACAATTAACTTCTTGCTGGCAACATCATCATATAAAATGAGACACTATTCAACATGTTCAAGGCAACATCATTGTAAACACTAAAATTCAGCACCATAAATTTAGTTATTTTCAGAATAATTGGATCAAAGTTTCACAGGCACTTTGGACAAGTCTGTGATTTTATAATCCTTCAGCTTAATATAGTGACCAATTTAAACTAAACATTTCTTTAACATATTGTTGTGCAACATGAATTTAATAGTACTTTAGATTTGTAATCTTGGCGGTTTTCAGTAGTCTGCAACTTTTCATTGACATTTATCTAAACTATGTAAATATTAATTCTGTGAGACTACAACCACAGAATATATATCAAATTCAAGTCCACTAGAAAAAAAGTCTCTTTATTAACAAGTTCTTTGAAAAGTGCTGAAATTTCCAAACATTTCTCGGGAGTTACAAATTACATTAAACCAATCTCAATTTTATTTTATAGCAAAGTAGCAAGCTTTGGAAGACCACAGAATCAAAGAGTGGTTGAGGCTGGAAGGGACCTCCAGAGTTCATCTGGTCCAACCCTCAAAGATAGGCCAGTGCAGCAGATGCTACACATATTGATATTGGTTAGGTGTATTACTTTCATCTTATATGTAAAATTGATTGAAATACTACAAAAATAACTGGGAAACCTCACAAAAATAAATAGCAATAATTCACTATCAAACTGAATGTGCTTATTGACTGAATTTACTAATGTACTATTTTCATTTGTGATTCTGAAAGGAACAGAGAGGACATTAATCAAATATGAAGCATATTGCAAGAACAGTGGAACAGGGATTAGAAACAAATGAGAAATTGAAAATTTACCTGAAAAAAATAGAAGACAATAACAACAATGGTTACATATGAAGGAACAGTCAGGTCTGTGAATACAGTTAGCCATTGAGCAGGAAAGCCTTTGGAAACTTTGGGAATTACTAGAAGAATATGAATCAGGAGCAGAACATTCAAGACATTTGTTCCCTTTCTGCATTGCGGGCAAGCTCAACCCAGAATAACATCCCCATTTTGGGTATCACACTCAAAGAAAGACATGGACCTAATGCAGGGAACCCAGAAAGCGGCAAAAGCATGATCATGGATCTCAGAAACACAAAAAAAGTTGGGAAGAAGTGAGGTTGTTTAGAAGATTGAGAGGAATACAAGAGTTGTCAGAAAGAAAGGCTGCCTCAGAAAGGAAGTGATTTGTCTGTTCTCAGGATTGATAGAGGCTTAAAGTGGTGTGTCAGAGGAGGAGGTTAGACCTCAGAAAAGGTTTTCTTTATGCTAGCTAACCAGTGGGATTGAATGCCTGACAGTGGGGAGTGTCTGCTGCTGGCACTCTTTACGAACAGGTGAAACAGGAACCGGAACACATGAAGGTGGAGCCCATCCTGTCTTACAAGAAGGGTCTCTGTTGACTTTACGCTCCAAGATTGCCCTTCCACAGTCACTTGTTTCACTGCAGTCTTTCCCTGGCCTTACTCCTTACATCTGTATTTAGCTTTCAGCTTATTTCTAAAGCCTCAGCCACCCTTATAGTCAAGATATCACATGGAATAATGAGCTGGTGTAATACTCCTTTTCTTCATGTGCATTATTCTCTTCTTTCACTTTATTCTTCCTTGTATTTTAGGGAACATACACCACCATGTGGGCATGCAGGCATGACACATGTGTACTTTTTAAGTACAAGAAGATCCCATTCCTGATTAGCCTTAAAATGTCCCCAAAATAAATGCTTGGTAACGCAGGTATCTTAATCAAGTTCTACCAGTACAGTGCCATCTCACAGTAATGATGCAGTTGGCAATAGCTGAGACTGTAGAGGATACAGAGGTGACACATTTCTTTCTAAAATAGAAGTATGAGTAAATATCTAATAGCAATACTAACTTACATTATGTCATCAGTTTTGAAGAGGAAGTTACTCCACAGATTAATGAGGAATTCTGCATAGAAGTCAAAGGTATGATGTAGTCTTATAGCATTAATCAAGAGTTAAATACGATCTGACCTAGTTCAAACAGTCCAGCCTTTAATAGAGAGAAGATAAAAAGGCAGAGTACCAGGAGTCCATATTTATCTCTGGTGTAACACCAACAAAGCCAACAGAATTCCATGAAGTTCAGTATGTCTCAGAGCACCACATGGCAGGTGCAGCAGATCATCCTGTAATCTGCAAGGTATGATGCATTGAAAAAGCAATGACATTTTCCATTCCTATTTAGGAAACATTATACTAAGAAATAAAATACCACAGGACCATATATCAGAAAAATGTCTGTTTATTGTCATGAAAAAAAATGTACCAATTCACTAAAAAATTTTCCAAATTCAAATATGAATATACTCTAGAGGAAGTCTTATGGAATGGAGAAATCACAAGGTTTCCTAGGACAACCAATTTTTTGTATACTGTACATAGCAAATACAATTATGCTGTAAATAATATATAAGTAAAAATGAAATTTTATATACAACTTTCTTGAAAAGCAGTGAGAAATTAAGTAGATAATACTTTGTCTTTTCAAAATAGTAGAAGTAGCAGACCATTCATTCATCTGATCAAGTCAGACATTATATTGATGCCCAGAGACAGTGCCTCCCGCTTCCTTAGTGCTGACACTAAACACGATAGTGTTCCTGGACCCCCCAGAAGGTCATTCTAAAGAGACAGACATTAATAGATAATGACTGGGAACAGAACACATAAACACCTCTTAAAAAATTAACAAACCTGGATTTCCTTAGACACATGAGCAATCAGAAGAAATCACCCAGTATCTTTTTAGAAAATGCATCTAAAAATTTCTCATTCATAACCTGCTTCTGGCTTCACACTCCATGACAAGAGCCACTATTTACTTGTGATAATGAGAAGTCTCCACTCTGGAGAAAGTTGTTAGTGACTGACAGCACTTCACATTTGGTGGTTTCAGTCACTCTGATCAGGATCTCTAATCCAAGTTCTGCACTTCCAGGAGAACATGACCTTTGCAAATAAACAAGGGAATTCAGCAGTCCCAGGGAAGAGGGGACTAAAGGAGACATTAATTTCCCACTGTGTCCAGCGCAGGTCTGTGTCACCCTGTTTACATCATGCATCATTCATCTGCTGTGATGAAATGCAACCCTGCGTTTTAAAAAAAGACCTCTGCAACAGTGAGGATACTATATCTTTGTGAGAAGTGTTTCACATATTTTCCATGCTCCTGCTTCTATTTAAATCTGGGTGGCCCTCTTCAGAGGGTATAATTCACTTCAGAAAGTCCATTCAGAAGGTGCTGAGCACAAGAAGGGGAAAAGCCAGCATGGCAGCAGACAGCAACATGGCTCCTGAAGAAAAGCCGAGCACTGCTCCTGTGAAAAGGGCTGTCCACAAGATCCGAATGGCCAGTCAAGTCTTCAGCTTGGCACGAGGTTGGCAGCAGTGGGCATCTGACCACCACGTTAAACAAGAGCAAGAGCCCTCTGGATGGGCCCCCACTGCACAAGACTCATCAGCTCAGCCTGTACAAGAAAGTACCTTCAAAAAATGGCAAATTCCATCTGTCAAGAGGGACCAAGAAAAAGATGATGAAAAATCCTCAGCAAAAGAACCAGTGACCATACGAGATGCTGAAAAAAAATCAAGGGAATCAGATGAAGCCCTCAAAATGTTCAACATTAAAAGCAAAGAGGTGACCAAAACTGTTGTCAGCAAAGCCTACGAACGAGGAGGTGATGTCAGCCTTCTTAGTGAAAGATATGAGAATAACAACAGCAGCTCAGAGATGACCAAGCTCAAAGAAGAATCAAGTGCTATTGACAAAATTCTTAATGGCAAATTATCTCCAACCATAAGGAGAAAGTGTTCAACTGTGGTATCAGATCTGACCAAGGGTTGGGAACATATGGAACAAGAGGACAAAGAGGGAGCTAAGAAAGGACTGCTACTTAAGTGCCGTGATGACAGCCTGGATGCCCAGGACAGTGGCTATGGGGAAGCAGAGGAAAAACCTGAGCAGGAAGACAGTGATCGAGATATGACAGCAGTGAGGATTAAACGTCCTGCACCATCTGTGTAAGTAAAGAATCTTTATTACATTATCACAAATGGTAGAGAGGTATAGGCTTCCATGAGGAAAATGGGGGTGATTGGCGGGGGTGTGTGTGGGGGGGAGTAGTAGGAAATGATCAAAGATGAATTATGACTCTTGAACTAGAAGAATTACATAAAAATTCAGGAAACTTTTCACATATCTCTCTGTGCTTAAGTAGTTAGTCAACAACATCTGACTATAGCTAGGGTTTTATGTGCCATATACATAATTGACACAGTCAGTAAGTTATATTTGGGAATTGTTAATTAATTTTCACACTGGATTTATGGGTTCATCAAAATAACTACTTACTTCTTAATAATTTAGTCCATATTTTGGAACATCAACTATTCATTTATTTCAGCAAATGTTGTCTAAAGCAATTTATTTGACAAATAGTATTTCCAAATACTTATTAGTTGTTTTCTTAGTATAGATTGTAAATATCATCGGGAGCAATTTGCAGAGAATGTGCAAAATTAACATTGCAGGAATTACTTCCAAGTATATCTTATAAAAAGCTGGGTCCACTGCTTCACTTTGGAAGCTTTTCCATAGATTTAGAATTCAGCAATTCAAAGAAGGAAAACTTCCATGGGATCTGGAACCCCAAATATACATTAGAAAGCATCCAGTCTGCCTCAACATCTGCAGGATTGATTTGAAACATGGTCATCATTTCTCAATCATTTGAGAAAAAGAATATCTGAATTATCAATAAGATTCTCCAGTATAAGGTCTCTCTTTGGGCAGACTACTCTATGGGGTGAGGGGGTAGGAAAGTACATTCATTGAAAATGTTGCAGAAGTTCCTTATACTTGTAAATGGTGTGAAGAAAAAGGAAGAAGAATCTGTTGGTTACCTACAGAATTATAGGTTCTACTTAAATATTTGAATTAAGTAGTAAATTCATAGTATCAGGCAGTTTTGAGTGAGATTTCTTTCAGTAACAGTCTTATGTTGGAAGATTATTACACAACAGCAGGCCCATACTAAATTTGGAGCCCAGGTGCTAAACAAGTATTGCTCAGCCATAACTATGCCTTGGGAAGTCTTCCATTAGAGAAGAGGAACAGCAAAGTTTGGTAGAAATTCTTGTTTCTATTCCCAGAGATCTCCAGTAGATCTACCTTTCCAGAGGACAGCTACAAACAGTTGTGCTGTGGCCACAATTGCCGGTAGGCAGATGCCAAACTAATTCATCTGTCTTTTCTTAGTAAAAGAATAAAAGATTCCAATACTGCAAGATGGGAAACTGTATGCAGCCTTTATAGACATAGCACACTCTGTGCTCCAGTCCTCTGTTTTGCAGACTTGGTAATGTCCTGGAACAAAGGCAGCAGAAATGAGCATGGGGTTGAACTTGAACTGTTTGGAAGTAAACCTCATGTCTAGCTGTAAAATTGCAACGAAGGGGAGCCAGTGGTTCTGAGTGGTGGCTGAGGTGCAGTACATGTGTTGCTCACTGGCTTTCTGGGCACGGAGGACATCTGGAGGGGAAACTTAAACCGAGGCAGGGCTCAGCAGAGCTCAACTACCCATGCCTGCAGGAGGGAAAAGGCTGGCACCAGGACATGGGTTCCTACTGGAGCCATCCTGTGGTGGAGCTTCTACACTACGTCCATCACAATTCAAGCTGAGCAGGAGGCAATTTGAGACCAGAGATCAGGGTTTTCAACCACCCAATTAGCCTGTGGTCAAAGGGTGAGTAAGGCAGCAGGAATCAGAGGACTAGGGCCAGGATGTTCATACCATATCCTAATCGCCTTTTCAGAAATGAAAAACTGGGATCAGCACTGATGATGAAAAACCGATGAAAGTGCCGTAACAGATTTTTTTGATCCCTTTGCAGACAGGCAGGCAGGCTATATCATTCCCACTGCTTGGATTTTACACCTCACTACTGAAGAGTGTTTAGCATGACCAGCATTGGACTGTGACTAACGTAGTCACGGATTTCAATGATACAGTTCTTTTTAGCACACCTATCTGATCACATGCACACAGAGAGCTATTTTAACTATTCAGACAGGATTAGAATTATGTTTTGCTGTACAGCTGACCAATCATCTCCCATAAGAAGCAAATGGTTAATAGTCAAAGTGAAAAAAATCTCTCCAGTAACATAGAGCCAGAAAGTTTGTGATCCCCACTTTTGGTGAAGACTGTGTGCACCATCCTTTCACAGAAGCTAGGACCTCAAACCAAAGATTTCACATATACAGTGAAAAAAGGATACATTTGCAGCACTTATCTTCGATTAGAACAAATTTCTTGATTTAAAATGCTATAGTACAAACGAACCATCTAGTTTGTGTTAAACTTTTCTTATATTTTTCTCTATGTCTAATTTTAGTGCTGCTACATAGCAAAAACATTGATTAGCCATACTTACTGAAGTGTAAATGATTGAAATAACATCCTCTATTTTCTTACATTTCTCTCTTCAGCTGAAATCTGACACAAAAATAATTTTCTGCACTTAGAGTGCCGATATCAGGACTGGATTTTTTAACTATTCATTTTTTAAAATTTATTTTATAGCCTCGGGATATATTGTTCCAGCCTGTTACTTTTATGAACCTTTCAATGTGGCTTAATCTTCTTTTTAAAGGCCATAAGTACATGATTGCTAAAGCATATCTCCCATTTTCCTCTCTACATTCCAGGAAAAAAAACATCAGTGCCAGTATTTTGTTTTCCTGACATCAGCTGCACTATTTACTGGAATAAGGTTGCTTCCTTAGTAGAAGGCCCAATTAAATCGTACTGGGATAGAAAACACTGTTTTGATCCTGCTTAGGAGCCAAAGGGTTGCAACAAAAGGGATATGAAACTCAAAACATTAAAAAGGGATCAATTCCTTTCCCCTACAAAAAGAATCAGAGAGAATATGGAACATAGATATTATCCTCCTAGAAGTTCAGAATGCATTTAGAATGGTCATTCCAGTTAACAGGTTAACTTAGTTGATTGTTACGGGTAAAGCAGTTCTTACAGTGGGTTAACATCCATAACCTTCACGTTGGATCCATAATCCTTTGTGTAGGTGTAGAAAAAATGCTTCTATGTGTACACAGTTCCCTGTGTTAACTTGTCATTAAGCTAAACAATGGCAAAGATGGAACTTCAGCCACCAGAAATGGTTAAATTAGAAAATGCATTAAAAAAGTAAGAATTTTTCAAACCCACATTGGGCACAATAATAGCAAAAGGATAGAAAAGGTGGTGGTTTTTCTCAACCACTGAGAAGACAAGTCAGATGAGGAAGGTGATAATAGTATTCTGCTAGGAAATAAAATTAAAGGTTTCAGTAGGAAAAGGAGGGAATACTTTCTAGACTGTTAAAGAAGGCAACAAAGACTTTACAGCATCCTGCTATCTCTCTCACTGTCTTCTTCCTGCTCAACCTGGGGAATTGAAGCTCTAGGACTTTCTCAGAGCTCACAGCCCTCAGAAACGAGAGCAGGTGGCTGCAGCTGAGGGATAAGCCTTCCATGATTATATCTACTCATCAGCTCCACTGAGACTGTTGGCATCACTTTTTCAAGGCAATTTTTATTCACTTAGGGTTTTTTCCCCCGGGCTCCACTAATACCTTCCCACATGAAAAGCTGATGAAGCAATCAATCTGAGCTTCAGCTGGAGTTCAGACTGCTCTGGCACAGAGTTTTTGTGGCTTTTGGGTTATCTGTAGGATTCAGGAGAAATTCCTTTGCATAACCAAACCCTGTGCCCACAGTTCCTCTGGGCAAGGAAGGCATAATTCAGGGGAAAGGACAAAGGATCACAGCTTTCCCTTTCTCTGTATGACAACAGCTTATATAGAGGACCATTTGGTTTATTGTTGGGAAACAAGATTGTCTAGTTTTACCCCTCTGGTATATTTTAATGGTTTTCTGCCAACACCTACCTGTTAAACACTTACCTGTTAATCACTTAGATGCACAGTCACAGGTACAGACACGCTGCCTACTCTCAGGATGCTCTGCAGTCACACCACAGAAGAAAGGTGCATTTACTTGGCAACTCTGTGTGTTCAACTCTTCTGATGTTTTTCACCAAATTGATGGAGAAAAGCATTTTGGAGCTTTTTAAACAGTTTCTCAATATAGCTCATAAGTCAAACTTATGGCAATTCCACACCTAATAAAGTGCACTGGCTTTCCTAGTTTCCTTCTAACCCTGGCACTAAGTGTCTGCACTTCTTGCTCTATCATTATAGCACTGCCCAGTAGTGGTATCTTTCTCATGCACAGATCTGAACTCTGGACATCTCTGTGAATCCTATTCTCTCTTTCAACCAGCTTAGGAAAAAACAAAGGAATGTCCAAACAGCAGGGAAACAGAATTTTTTGCAAATCTGCAGCCGTCCCTACTGGTTTTTTTAAAGCGCATTTTAATTCTCTGGTGTTACTGTTAATATTCAGCTGACATTACTGAGGAGGTTTCAGAGCAGTCTCTTGGGGACTAGAAATATTAGCAAACAAATTACTTTGGCACAGCCACAGTACAGTCCCTAGCTGAGCTCTGTACAGACACAATGACAGGATGTGGGCAGCACAAAGACTATCTCAGACTATCTGTAGCTCCCCCACAACATGTGAGATCGGCCACTAGAGGAAAAAAACTTCTGAATATCTTTCCTCATCCTTTGACCTTGACACAGATCTCAATAGCCTTAAGTTTCTTTCAGGCTTTTACCTTGCCCATGGAAATGTAAATTTTGGACTTCAGTACTCGTTCAGAACCACACTTCAAATACAGAAGCGTAGGCAGAGCTACCACACTATTAGCTTAGTTACTGCTTTAATTACTGACATCTATTACAGAGGACAGATTTTGCTAGACCTTATCCTCTGTTTTTCAGCCAAGAATAGTGGAGAACCCAGGCCACACACTTAGAGTTACTGCCATCTCTAACCTCAGGGCACACAGATTTCAGGTTTGGCTAGCCATGCAGAAACGGGGAGCTCCCTGACTGACCAAAAGTACAGAAAGTGCAGATAATCAGCAACATACTCCTACATGCAACAGCATATAATCAGCAACATTACTCTTATACAGAATTAAGTAATTCTTGGGAAAAGTTTGTCAAAATGAGCTCAAATCAGGGCTGGAGGGTGGTAGCGGAGATGGGATAAAGCTGTGGTCAGTAAATTCGCATTTGAGTTCGAACTGAACCTGGACCAACAGCCCTCAGGGAACGAACTGATTTAGAAGTGGTGAACTCATGCCACCTGGTGGCTCCCCTCTTGTCCGCGAAAACACAGTAACCCAGTTAAAACACAGTTTAAGAACAGAGATCAGCAGCAGAACGGAGTCATTAAAGTATTAAATGAGAATCTCAAGTGCCTTTTTCGTTTCTTTCAGTGCAAGCAGGCTGAGCGAAGAGGCCCGCATCAACTCCCGCAGGAAGCACAGCGCTGTCCACAGCCTCAAGGACAGGTGGCAGGAATGGGCTGACCAGCACATCATAACGCAGAAACTAAATCCCTTCAGCGAGGAATTTGACCATGAGCTAGCCATGTCCATGCGCCTGCAGAAAGGAGATGAAGGATATGGCCATCCAAAGGAAGGAACCAAAACTGCTGAAAGAGCCAAGAGAGCCGAGGCCCATATCCATCGGGAGATCAGGGACATGTGCTTCATCATTGAATCAATGGCTAAGCCACGGCCCGATGGCAAGATCCAAGTCACTTTTGGAGAACTCTTCGAGAGATACGTTCGTATTTCAGATAAGGTTGTTGGGATTCTGATGAGAGCCAGGAAACACGGGCTGGTGGACTTTGAGGGAGAAATGTTATGGCAAGGAAGGGACGATAATGTCGTAATTACTTTATTAAAATAAGCAAACCAGAAGAACTTTTGGAAAACTTTTCTCCCCTTCTCCCTTGCTATTAGCATTTGCACATTTTGAATACAAGTTTCCTCTTGTTCACTCATATAGAAAAGACATTGAGCATTTTTCCAAATCTCTATTTTATAATTAGTGCATAGTAACCCAACCATACAAATGGATTTTACTCTGTACCAGAAGGGCTTGCAGGACATTGGAGTTAATTACTACATGAAAAATATAGAGAAAAATCTATATTGAATATAAGCATCTGATTATAAAAGGCCATAGAAATATAAACAACTAAAAATTAATTCCAATTTCTACTTTTTACATTCAAGATCTTCCCAATTATTTATACTGTGATATCAGGAATATGAAACATGCCAGATCAGAAGGTGAATGACAATATAAACTCAGGCCAAGTTTTGGATTTCTAAAAGTGATCTTGTGCACACATTTCCTAATTAATTTATTTAAATGCATGAAAATTATTTTATTTGAAGATCACCATTGTTTTCTTTACAAGCACAATATGCAACTACTACTGCAGTATTATCTTGTGGCAACTATTGACACATCTTTCTCTTACATATCATATAGAAAATCCTTCTTTTTATAAATGGGGTTTTATATATTTATTGTATTTATACAACTAATTTATTAGGTAGTTTCATATTTAGAGTTATGGATGTTGGAATGTAATTAATGAAAAAGTTTTGACTAGATAGCAACTTAGAAAATGCTTTCGATGCAACGTTGTGCAATGTATCATCTGATCATCTATATTGATACAGGGGGGAAAAATATGTAAAATATAAAAACCAGTCAGGTACTTGTACTTTTGTGTATAGCAAAAAAGTGACTGACATCATCATCATCTTCCGCTGAGATGTACCTCTGCAAGAAAAGATAGGGTTCATAACTGTAAGGAAAATATTGTTTCATGTTACACAGAAACACTGACCTAATTTTACAGAATTTGCTGTTCCAGTATCACTGAAATATTATATTTCAGTCCAGGTGGTGCTGAAGAGGAGTAAATGTTAATGAACTAACACTTCTAGGTCTTAAAATTGTTCGTATAATTCATAAATCTGAAACCTCTGTAAGGTCTCTAATGATTACTGGATTAGAGAGATCCCTGTTTCTCTACTACTGTAAAAATAGTTGTCCTGGTGAAAAAGTATGTGCTTCACATGAAAAGCCTTTGTTTCAGAGCAAGATGACTGAGCAAGTAATTTGCATAATGAAAAAGTGGGTTTTTTTCCCCATAAGATTCTTTCACATTGAAAAGGAAATACTGTCTTAGAATGAGTATGAACATCTTGTCTCTCTGATAAACCAAATATTGCTGAGTACTCCAGTTTGATGCTCCAATGAACAAATAAATCAAATATTTTGTAAATAGTGATACAAGAACTGACAGCTATGTCCATTGTAAGTCTGTGTAAATCATTAATGTTTTAGGCATAGTTATATGTTGTGACTCTAAGCAAGAAAGACTTAAATATAAGATGGATTCAGTGGAACTTATTTAACAATGTTTTCTTGAGATCTCTCAGACTACTGAAGTTGTTCTACAAAACTGACCTCTAAGTGTAGTACTTACATATAATTTTGACTTGCATATTCTTAACTTAGTCTTTACATCTTTACATAATGGCCTTCACAGCTGTCTAAATTGTCTTGACAAAATTTTGTTGTCAAAAGAATACATGAACTATAAATAAATTCCTTAATTATTTCTTGGTTATTGTCTCACACACTTGAAAATAAATACGTGTGTATATACCGTGAAGTAAAATATCAGTAAGTTGTTTCAATATATAAATGTATTCTTTTTCACAGGCTCTTAAAACATCTCCCTGTAAAGGTTTCTCTGTCCAAAGCTCCAGAAATAGACTTCAGGGCACATGGAAACAGTCCTTATATAAAATACCTGTACAAAGAATACACACTTAAGGCACTTAAGTGAATTACACATCGCTGCTCATGAGAATTCTCATCCTATCACAGGAAAGCACAGCAGAGGTACAGCTCACCACTGGTCTTTCATTTCTTACGTTCATGTATGAGTTAAACTCCAAGAGCAACTCGTCACTGTCTGAGGAATCATACACATCTGCTTTCATTCACCCACTCAACACATTCGGTGTGATATATTTTTGTACTGAAACACTCAAACTGCACCAAAACAGTAAGTGGTGCCTTTCAATATTATGCACATTTACAGCATATAATAAGAACTTGTGCATTGATACAAAGTCAATGCCACCTACAACCCACTTGAAGGGAAACAACTGGAGTACAACTAGGAATGTACTGCTGAAGTAGGAATCAAAAAAACTTCCTGGCTTAGATCTTGAGCCAATGAAGTAGACTGTAGAAACAATTTACTCTGACATTTTTCCATTTCTTCCCACCCATTTGATAGGAACATGGACTTATGGAGGGCCTCTTCTACTTTATCTATTCACTGAGTGTTGCCTCTAATGAAAGAATCATTACCTGAAAGGAAGGCAGAAATTGTTACCAACAATTTTCATTCACATGAGAGCCATCCCTGCCTTGTTGCATGCCTGGTGTAGAATCCCAGAACGGGCTAATGTACATGTCTTAAACACCAAAAGCTGAATACCTGTGGAGCCAACCAAGGATTGTTGGTAATAACATACCAATGGAAAAAAACAAGATGTGGCTGGAGAAGGGGACCATGTGGAGGTAGGGCAGCACTTTTCCAGGACAAACATTGCAGTTCTCATTCCTGGAGATAAGCACAACACAGTGCAGTGCAAGGGCAGGAATGAGGCTCAGAAGTGGGCACAGACTGCAGGGGGGATCAAGACCACCAAAGACCCTTCAAGCCATCTGACCACTTCTGGAAAGGAAGAAAATTCCCCATGTCTGAAAGAACAGACTGCATATGATAATTAATTTGCACAGAAACCAAGTTGCTATCTTTAGGGCAGGGAAAATCTATCTTTACAAAAGCATCTCTACCAGGTCTGGATGCCCCAGGCCAGCCCATGGGCTGGACCAACACTGGAACTGGAACCAGAACCAGTGATCTCTTTTACTCTGTCTTTTCTTTCCTTCTCTCTTCATCTTACCCTTTATCTAAAACTGACTGCCATGTGCTTATATAGTAGGCCAGGGACTAACACACCAATTTCCATGCCATGTGTGCAACTTACTCATAAAACTTAGTTTTTGCAGACTCTCTTTAGCCATTCCTTTTGACCATGAGCATCTATGAATCTTGTGTGCTCCCTTCCGCTTAAGGGTGGGATGTCACACCTACTTACAAAAAAGGCTGGGCTGACTGCATCACCAGCAGATTTAGTGCTGGCATTCTACTGCTCCCCCCTGTTTCAATGCAGAGAGGCAGACATCTAACAACTGAATAAATTGCTAGCGTTCTCAAATACAACCATCTTCCTCCAGGGTTCAGTAGGGCAGGTTAAGCATTTACTTTAGAGGCAACAATTGCTCCTGATCTAGTCCTAACATCTGAAATTTAGGTATATCTGCACCTAAGTTAATATTGAAATTCATAAAAATCATCCACTTAAACACTTGCAAGCAACTGGTTATTGGCATTCAATTTTTCTGCATGCTCCTGTACGCCCACCAGAAGTCACTGTGGTCAAGACTATACTTCAACAGTTCCATATAATGCCTCCACTAGCACTGGGGGCAAAGAGAGGCAAGGACAGACTAAGCTGCACAGTAAACTTCTCAGCTGAACCGTATGTAGTTCAATGACAGAAGAGATGGGAAACCTTCCCCTTTTCTCCTTTATGGAACATAGCAGAGAGAACTGAAAGTCTGTAACTTTTATTCAAACACATTCAGTAACAGATCAGACCAGTGGCAGACCCTGAATTTTAACATTTCCTTTAGCTATGAGAACATAGAATACCAGAAAAAACATGTTCCTAAGTGCCAGTTCCACAAATTTTAAATCCCTTGAGGGATGGTGACTTGACCACTTCTATGGGGAGCCTGCTTGACAATTATTCTGTGAAGAAATGTTTCCTAATATCCAATCTAAACCTCGCTGGTGCAACTAGAGCCATATCCCATTGTCCCACTGCTTGTTACTTGAGCGAAGAGACAGAACCCCACCTCACTACAACATCCTTTCAGGTAGTTGTAGAGAGTGAGAAGGTCCCTTTGAGGCTCCTTTATTCCAGGCTAAACAGACCCAACTACCCCTCATAAGATTTGCGTTCCAGATTCTTCCCAAGCTCACACCAGCACCTCAATGTCCTTCTTGTAGTGAGGGGCCCAAAACCATACAAAGGATTTAAGGTGTGGTCTCACCAATGCTGAGTACAGGGGGACAATCACTGCCCTAGTCCTGCTGACCACACTGTTCCTAATACAAACCAGGATGTCATTGGCCTTCTTGGCCACCTGGGCACACTGCTAGCTCACAATCAGACACTTCTGTCTGAGGTGAGTGTTGCTTTTGCAAGGTTGAGTAGTTTACTAGAAGAGCAAGTGTACTTCCTTGGTACTGACAAACTCATCTCTTCTTTTGCAGGAACTGAAGTACATTTTTCATATTCTGAATGTAGCTTTCATGCTTAAGCAACAGCATGGAATTTGTCTCAGAAGACATAAATTTGACTTTCACACTTTGTATTTATTCAAATTGCTGCAGGGGCTTGAAGCACATGGATGGGCATCCCATTCAGTAGAAATCATGTCCCTACTCCACAGCAATAATTCCTTCTTTAAAATTGTACAGTCTGGGTTCAGTATTGCAGCTCATTTTTAAAACAGGGAAATGCCACTAAGATGAAATCAGTTGTAGCAGTGTAACATTTGTGGTGATGTGCTCAATCACCACTGATCTCAGAACAAATACTGGCAAGCTCTGTTCCCACAGCCAGTTCAGCTGCTGTGTATACATTACACCATACCCAGTATCTCAACTAAAGCCATTCTGACACCACAGAGCACACTGAAAATAGTTTAGTACTCCATAGCATGTGTACTACTAACTGTAGGTACAACACAAACCCAAAAAGGATTACAGAGCTTGTCAGATAAGCAGGGCCACAGAAAGCAGAGCTGGCATTGGCAATTCTGCAGCAAGACAGCCTCCAGGACCACTTGTTATGCACATACTACACCAAGGGTACACCATTCACTCAGCTGTACTATCCCCCGCTCTGCTCCAGAACCACAGTGCAGCTCTATTTCATTGCAGCAGCATGTACTCTCAAGGGGAGAAAGAGTAGAGATTTGTTTCCTTAACTGAGCTCCTTACTGCTATGACAACAGTAAAATACCCTGATGACCTCTCTCATTTGCAAAGGAAGAACATAAAAGTAAGACTTAAGATGCAAGTGCTGAATGAGGAATGCAATATTATTTTTTTTATTTGAAGTTGAAGGAGTTCATGTTTTTACTCATCCTCAAAGAGGGGATTTTATGCAGACATGCTAATTCCTGTACAAAATCCGCGCCCCCCCCCCCAAAACTCTAATGCAACGTATACAGGTAAGCAGGAGGATGCAAGCATAAGCCATATGTGATAAATGGTGACCTTTTGCAGATTACACAAAAGCAATAAGCAAACATAGAGAGGATTTAGAGCCAAAAGATATGTTTACAATCTCAGGTATCCAAGCAAAACATCAAGTTACTCTATGAATCCATCCAAGTACTGTATGCTGAGACACAGTCTTCTGGCACTGAACTCCTGAAAATGAATCTCATAAGCCTTCAGCATATGTCAAACCTGAAGTCTTTATAATCACAGAAGCAAAACGTGCCAGTAAATTCATATTGAATTGAAGGCAGGAGGTACATCAAGACAAGGCCTTCGATCTCATCTAGACAATCTTTTACACAGAATTTTTCATACAGAAGTTAACTACACCTCTGGCTAACAAAATTCATGGTCTTTCATTAGGAGACCATTTGCATTTCTCCCTGTAATCCTTTACACAGTCAGTCACATCACTAAGTGTTGCCACAGCCATCTATGCTATAAGTCAAATGTCCTATTCCTTAACTAATCCAGTATTTTACAAGCATGTACTGCTTACTATGCACTACTCTTGATTTCCACTTCTTTTCTTTCCATGTGTCTTTTCCAATACTAGTCCAGTACTTGGAGACATTCAGCTACTGAAGATGGAGACATTCAGCTACTGAAGACTTTTTTGTGCTTTCATTTAATTCTTCAAAGTATAATTCTTTATAAAATTCTTCACATCAGCCTTTGAAAATCTAAAACAGGCTTTATTTGCAATATGAGCTCAGGATTGACTAAGCACTTGAATTAATGGGTTTTGTCAGCAAGGATGATCTGAGACATTTCCCCATCACCACCCTTAAAAATGGCTCAAGAGATTGTATTTCACTCTCATCACTTCTCACTAGGCTTTAAAAATCCAAAAATGTCAAAAAGGAAAGCAAAGGCATCCTGCATGTTTAGTTAATAAATGAACAGCAAACAAATGTGTCTGTGATTCTAGGTAAACTCCAAATTCTAAATAAACGCCAACTCAAGTTTATTTTTACATATATTTAGATTTATTTGCTATACATCACTGTGAGCTTATAGTAGTTAAAATCCATTACAGGATTTTTTTGTTGTTGTTGTTGTAATAATCAGTCATAACTCCACAAAGACAATAATACTGCTGTGGAAGACCAAAGGGGAGAAAAGCCATTTCAATTTATTTACAGTTCCTTATTTTGTAAACATTTACTCTACACATTGTACTAAGTTCTAATAAGGATAAAGAGCTATACATAGAGACAGGAAACAAAGCCCTGTTTTTCTATTCATATTGAACATTAGCATATTATAGATGAAACATCTGCCCTTTCTCATTACCATAGCAGTAAGCTGTCTTCAAATAAGTTGTGGGTTTTTTTTAAACTTTGCAGAGATGTAAATATTTTGAAATAATATACAACTACATCTACTTAAGCCAACTCATTTGGCTTTTATTCCATTTCTAGAATAATTTAAAGTGCTATAAGCAACCCGTCAATCAACACTTTTCTAGAATAACAAAACTACTTTAAACATTAATTTACAAGATAATATACAATGTTCATCTGAAATAGCTGAAATTTCAGCACAAAGTCAGTCACTGTCACACTTAACAGCAATTTTTTTGTTATTTTTTGTTTTGGTTTTTTTGCAGAACATAGAATAAAAGCTTTGAAACAAACATTTTTGTTGAGCTGTTATTGCCACATTGGCTTATCAATTTTCCTACAAAAGTGGACAAGAGCTACTGGAACTGTATTCTAGCCTGTCATTATTATTTTTTGAGGTCACATGACAGTAAGTTTGCATATTCCACAAGTCTACTGAATTACAATATTGTCTACCTATAATACATTATGTCATTTTAATCAGAGCTGGTGCTAATTGTAAATTTACAACATAGACCCACTCAAAAACATCACAAGTAATTTTTTCTTTGGACAGGAATAAGCTATATTCTTGGAGCTGATGTGCTACACGGCTACAACAGTATAACAGTATATATCTGACACTTTATGTTGAAGAAAGATGCATCTGTTTCTGTACTTTTAATGCCCTACTATAGCTACAATTTATTCACTGAGTTTGTCTTGCTTTAGCCTTTTAATTTTGTGGAACTATCATATTCTTACATTCTCTTGCTATTTTATAAGTCCTTGCCACGTAGCTCAATATTGTCAGTATTTGTCCCAAACCTGCAGATCATTAACAGCATGTGCAAAACACTCTTTAAATACAATCAGCATGCAGCTAGAACACATATTAACTGACTTGTTTCTAAAGATGAACAACAACCAAGATGAGTGGCACTGTTGACTTTGGATATCTTCTAACTTCACCACATGTGTACTGGGATGTGTTAAGTAGAAATGCTCAGCTTCTCATCCATTTGTGGCACCACGTGAAAAACTCATCATCAGTCTGGACCAACCTCGCTGCTGTCAAATACCCACACGCAGCTTTCTTAGAGGTTCACAGAGGGCAACTTCATTCATAGACAATTTGAATACAAAAATAATAACCTATATTCAATGAAGCAGCCCCCTCGCAGGATTGCAGAAAGGTGTGTGTGGGAAACCTGGGAGGCAACTCTAATATGGATAAGAATTTTGTAGACTGCAAGGCTCAAAGTAACTAATGTTAATTTTTAGTCTGCATGGTCAATATTTTTTAAAAGTGTCTACAGGTTAGAAAAAGTATGACAGTATATTACAGATGTGAGAGCATGAAAAAAGTCTGCCGTTTAAAAATAATAACTAATGGCCACACTGAGAACTTCAGGAAAAAAAAAAAGAGAGAGAAGTAAAATGCATTATATTGCTCCTAGGGATTTTTAAGCTGCACTGATTCATGTCAGGTTTGGGACAATAACCTGTAGAAATAGTTAAATACTCATTCAAAAGCCCATATTTCTATGTCTTGAATAATGAAGTCTTCTCGCTTAGAAAGTGTGTGATTCCCAAATGTTTTACATGAATGACTTCTTCCATGGTAGAGATCACCATCGAGCCAAAGAGCAAACTCTCCTCTGCAAAACAGACAATGGAGTAAAGCAAAAGACTGAGGGAGGAAACACTAAAACGACCAATGTATTTTTCATTCAAAATTCAGGAATGAGAAGGAATTAAAAAAATTGGTTTTAACACAAGTTCTTCATTGCTGTTGATAAATTTGTAGATCCAAAAATTTAATTTTTTTTCACTATTTATTATTAATTTGGGAATATCCCTTTTCAGATATTCTGAAATAAAAAGCCAGCTAAAATTCCTCGGTTTTCAGACTCTTCCATTTTTATTAGAAGACATAATAGTACTCTTATATGTAAAGAGAATGCTGATAAATAAGGGAAACACCTCTGAAGCTAATGCACTTTCACGGGGCAAGGGGGACAGAAATGGTTTGAGAAAGCACATAATTTTTTGGCATATACCACATACAGGTTGAGCATGGAAGGTATCATAACCTTGCATGGCTGAAACTTTATGCCACACCATGCTTAAGACAAACTTTCTGTTTAAGTTTCTTCAACATCGGAAGGTAAACACCTGGCAAACTAAAGCTTTCTTGGCTGGTAACTGTTGAATCCCAAGATCAGTTCCAATTTTTGTCCTCAAAGGTGTGTGGACAAACACTTTTAACAAGACTCAAATTACAACTTACCCTCCTCCACCAAAAGCAAGGGAGTCCATGTCTCCTTTAATGAAAAACATATTGTCACCTGTCCATTTGAAAACCTAAGGAAAAAAACAAACAACAAAACAGACTAGCAAGTAAAAATATCTGAACCTTTTGGAAAGGCAAGAGTATGGGTGGGTAGAAGCCAGTTTAATGAAGTTACCAAGCTTACACAGAAAATTCAGGGAACAGATATTTCCAGATAGAAATTCTCTTGGGTTTTATACTAATTAAAAAAGGACCACTCTGAAACAGGTCAACTTTGAGCACTGAAACTTCTACACAATGAAAAATACTAAGAAAATATGTTTAGGTTAGATTATATGCCCTTTAAAAGGACAGTTTATTAATTTTCAGACAGACACCTGGAAGAAGTTAGAATAGTCAAAAAATCTTCAGTGCAATGAAAGCATCAGGTTGAGTATGTTTTCACTATGCAAACACCACAAATTTTTTTTGCACTTATGGACAAACCAGTAAGACAACTATTTTTGGCCAACCCATAGTATTTTTCAGATTCATTGTTAGATTATTCATTAAGGATAATGCACATGGAGGGTGAGGAGGTAGCAAGAGCATACAAACTGATTACTACTTACCTCAAAATCTGGAGAAAAAGTGAACATAAATGTCTCCCCAGTGCCATAAAAGCCATCACTGACTTTAAATGGTTCAGACGCTAGTGCACCAAAAACCTGTAGTAAAAATATGTAAGAGCAAGAAAAACTTCAGAGAAACTACACACCATCTGAGAATCTTAATGATAGTAAGGTAAGTTAGGTCGTAAATGTTGCCAGATTTGAAATTCACTTTAGGATGAGTCTTACACTGCTATCACGGTTCTGAGTGCATTGAGATATTATATGGTGCTTTGTGGTACAACAAAAAGGTAAGAGAACTCTTTCTCAATAAAAAGTGAACACAGCAAGAAAAAAACCACATTAATACATAAAAACTAAACTCAGAAAACTCTCAGAAAGTGTATACCTATTTAAAATTTCAGATCAAAAGGTCCTGCGCTTTCTTACATAACTTCTATTCTACTTTAACTGGTCTATTTTCAGCAAGTTCCTAGCTGTAACTGAGTTGTTATTTTTCATGTAATTTATTCATTCCAATCCACGTAACAGGTATGAACTGGTTACCCTGTTACAGAGACAGACTTTAACAGGACAGGATGCCATCCAGAGGGACCTTAACAAACTTGAGAACTGTGCCCATGTGAACCTCATGAGGTTCAACAAGTCCAACTGGAAAATCCTGTACTTGGGTCAGGGAATCCCAAACTTAAGTATAGACTTGGAGATGAACCCACCTGAGAGTCGCCCTGCAGCAGACAACCTGAGAGCTCTTGTGGATAAAAGGCTAGACGTGAGCCAGCATGTGCTCACATTTTATCAAATTCAAGCATTAATCTCTTGCAAGAAACTCAACTTTTAAGAAGTGTGCACAACAGCAAAGAAGTGATTTGATGCAGGTAGCACTGTACATTTTAGATGTCACTGTTAAGTCTCCATAGTTACAGAGCAGACAGAAGGTAGAACTTGCATGCCAAACTTCCTTTAAGTCGTAGCACTTAAAGAAGCTTCCTCACATAATTACTACTGTATTTCTTTTCTTCTTACCTTTATAAGAACAAAATGCCACTACACTGAGAAGTTACTTTACTCATGTAAAATCATTCCTTAAGTGAATTACCTTTGAGTATACATGTTACTAATATTTATACTTGAAAAATCTGATTCTCTGAAAGAATTTTTAAACTTACTTGACAAGGTGAAGTAGTAAAGTATGACAGTCAGCTAAAGGTGCTCATTTTTCAAAGACCTGTATCAGTTTCAGATGTGCTGTTTAACAGCAAAATCAGTCTAAAACCTTGAAGACCCATGAACTAAGGTGCAAGTTTCTGTACCCTTGTTTTAATGCAAGTTCATAGGCAAACTAGCCCAAACTAATTTTTTTTTTTCCCAGGGACATTTATTGTATTCAACATCTAGAATCAAACACTGGCAAAATATTTACCTATTATCCCACCATCTCAAGGTCAACAATGGGTTTAAGAGAGAAAGAAACTATTATATTTTTGCTTCCCAGGGAAATCAGACCAAAATCGTTTATTCTCCTCTTAAGTTTTCGGAAGGTTTCTTTTTTCCTTTCCCCCTCCCACCCCGTGTCTTTTTTAAAGGTAGGCTTGAGATGAGTCCTCAATGTTATCAAGACCCACACCTTTATCTACTTTTTTTTTTAAACCAATTACTGGTCAGATGGCCTCATGGAAATTTGAATTTCAAGACAGTATTTCATTTTTAGCTGATCTTTACTCCTGTTCCACTACCTCTAACTGTTAAGGGTAAAAATTAAGGATTAAAGAGTCAGAAAGAACTTATAATTGCTATAGTCCATTATGCCTACTGAATATTTTATTGTCTCTGTACATGTAATCTCTAAAAAGCAGCAGAGATGAGACTTTTTCTTTTTTGTGATTTCAAGTGTCTGGGTCAGTAGGCTAGACTTCAGAATATTGGGTGTTAACTTTTCTCTGTCAAACTTTTTTTTCAACCTATGAGTCATTTTCTATCTTATTCTCTCTGCCCTGTTCAGCTGGGAAGGGGAGTGATAGAACAGCCTGGTGGGCACCTGCAATCCAGTCAGGGTCCATCCACCACATGACCTTAGGCTTGCTTACTGTATGCAGATAAACGAACTTAAATAGAGCACCTTTTAGACTAAAAACCTGTATTAAATTCAAATTAATTAAGTTTGATCAATGAACATAACAAAGTGGGCTGCTGAAATAAGTAAAATTCGATGTTTAAGTAACTACAGGAGTATTTCCCAGCAATGGGAAGTCATTGAACTCTTGCAATTATTTCTTAGTCCTCAAAGTATCTGAGTCTCTGCATCCTAGCTTCTTTTAAGGGCTCAAGTAATTTTTTGAACAATTCTGCAGCAGCTCCAAGTAGCTGAGCTACATTCAGGTAGCTAAGACATGTCTTAGCTCAAGATCAACACCCTCAGGGCTGACCCTATATGTAGTAAGTAAATATAGGTAAAAAGATAAACTAAATCTAAGATTTCATTAACAATTGATATACCTTGAGAGGAATTAACTTTCCATTAAAATAACATACAGAGTTGTGCCCAACCTAAACTATCTCAGTTCAGCCTCTTCTCAGGTATGAACTTTTCACACAGTACTTATTCTGGTGTTTCTCTCTGATCATCTTGGGGCTGTTATTTGTATAATCAGTCTCGTACTGCCTGCAGCATTGACCTGTTATTAGAATACTTAAGAGAAGATGTTTGCTGCTCAAATGGTGAGATGTGAGCTACTTTCTGAAATTCATAGCCCAGTCAAAGGAGAATAGAGCACAACTACAGAGACTCCAGGAACAAACGTTAATAATGCAACAAAGATACTACAACCCTTGAATGGGATAGAGATGTTGGCTGCAGCCACAAAATGTGCCAAGAAGCACTGGCCACAGCTGGCAATGACATTCTAACTCAGCAAGATCTTCCAGCATACGAAAGTTTTAGAGACTGTATTTCTTGTGCCATAAATACATTTTAAAAAATGTAAATTAAAAAAAAATAATAAATTAATTAGGTTTAACTAGGTATTATGAGACTCATGTATTACAACAGTGAACTTGCATCACTAAAATATTTCCTAGACATGCAGTATGTCAGAGTGAAACACATTTCTAAGGCAAAAAACATGCTTGATACACACAATTTTACCTCCCATGATGGACTGAAGTGTCAGCTACTCCTTTATAACCCTCAAACATGTCCCCTACTTCCACAAAAACATTTTCCTACCTGTCCATCACTGTCTTTGATAACCAACAGCACAGGTGTGTCTAACCCCATCATTGTTCGATACAAAGTCTTCAAGCTCATGCCATGCTTCGCAGTACTGTAGACAAGAGTCCATGGATAGCCAATAGTCCGTGGTGGAAGAGACTTTGTAAGCTATTGACACAAAAATGACAAAGCTATATTTAATATATGCTTTATATTTAAGAGTGCATTGCATGTAAACGACAGCAGATTCTGTTCTCCTGAACTACTTACAAGTGGCCTTAAAAAGCTAAGACTAAACCTGAAGTTTCACATGTATATTTTCTACTTCTAGTCATTCATGCAAGCTTCTCTTCCTACCTCTACCAGTGACCTGCAGAAGAACGATTCATCAACTGAAGAATTTGTCTTTGTTAAGGTCTCTAAGAGGTTTATCCAAGGACAGTAAAAACACAAGTATTGTTGCATAACAATACTGCATGTCCCATCCATGTCTCAGCATTGAGACATGGTCACTCAAGTCAGCAGGTAACAAGCTGAAGGGTAAATGCTGTTTGCTGTCTCATTCCTGTGCCTTTTAATCCAAAACTTCAATCAACACATTTATAATGAGATTACTTTGGACTGGATGGCAAGAACTGCAGTGAAAGCCAAGATGGTTTCAAGGAAGAATGAAAGAAGGGTAAAGACACAGGCAAGAAGTGTCGTGGTGTTAGGACTAAAAGTTAGGATTAAAAAATAATTTTAAAAAAGCAGTATTTTAGCTATGAATCATGCTCTGCTTAGACATACACAAGTCTGTGGTGCAAGATGGAATCCACAGAAGGAAGTAGATGGAGCTAATGGAAGTGCTCACTTCCCATCCTTTGGCAGTCCAGGCTAACTGAGAAGGTCCCAGCTAGCAATAAAGTGCTGGGTTTCTGCACTTGGGTCACAACAACCCCATGCAATGCTAAAGGCTAGGGAAAGAGTAGCTGGAAAGCAGCCCAGAGGAAAAGGACCTGAGGGTGGTGTTTGACAGATGGTAGACCATGAGTCAGCAGTGTGCCCAGGTGTACAAGAATAGCATCCTGACTTGTTCCCCTGTACTGGGCATTGATGAGCCTGCACACTGAGTACTGTGTGTGGTTCTGGGCCATTCACTGCAAGAAAAACATTGAAGACCAAAGAAGGGCAGAGAGGACTGAGGGAGCTCCGGTTGTTTAGTCTGGAGAAAAGGAAGTTCAGAGGGATCTCATCACTCTCTACAACAACCTGAAAGTAGATTGTAGTGAGGCAGCAGTCAGTCTTTTCTCTCAGGTAACAAGTAATAGGACAAGAGAAAATGTTCTCAAGTTGTGCCAGCAGAGATCTGGATTGGATCTTAGGAAAAACTTCTTCAGTGAAAGGGTTGTCAAGCATTGGAACAGGCTGCCCAGGGAAGTGCTTGAGTAACCATCCCTGGAGGTATTTAAAGGATGTGTAAGATGTGGCACTTAGGGACATGGTTTAGTGATCATCTTGGCAGTGCTGGGTTAACGATTAGAATCTGTGACCTTAACATCTTTTCTGACATACACAATTTATTTTCTTCCATTTAATATCACACAAGGGCTTCCTACTGTTGTGTTTTACACTACAGTCATATCATTTGTGATGTATCAGTGCAGAAGAGCAAAAAATGACATATTTAACTTAATACCTTTTCAATTTGTTCTGGCTGTAGTAATTCACTTGGATCGCTAAGATTTGGCCGGAATGCTTCAGGCTCCAGGTCTGTTTTGATATTTGTTACCTGTTTTGAATTGATATCTTCTCTTGTTGTTATCTACAAAAAGAACAGCAAGAAAATAAGTATTTGCCTTCTATTAGCAGGAAAGACAAACTTTGCAGGTTTAAAATCATGCAGTTATCAAGTTAGTTATGCAAGTACTTCAAAAGTTAAGAAATTATTCCAATAGACTTGATCTGACCAAGATTGCCACTGCTTCCGACAGCAAGCTGGTACACAACTATATACCAACAATACCAGACACCTACTAAGAAGAAAGCTGTGGTTTTATGCTAAAACAACAAAAGCAGTTCTCATACACAGCTGAAGGGTTTCAACTTGTTTTCAGAAGTTACCTGATTGAGTTCTTGCATCTTAATACTAACATAGCCTTCTAAGTGTAATTAAAAAACCCAGAAAGAAAAGGAATTAAAACTTCAACATTGACATTTCTTAGTAGCTTCTGAATCAATATTTTTAGAATACTTATGAAATTTTTCAGATATGCAGTAGACATCGGGAAAGATTGCTGTCATCTATTTTGAGGAGCCTTCAGAGTATTGCTGCTCCATAAGCTGATCTGCCAGAGTACTTATGGAATCAAAGAAGAAAGAATTGAGGGGGTGGGGAAGAGAAAGCAGCTGCATAGTGAGCTTTGAGGTCTGGAAAAGATGCACTATGCACAATAGTCCAGTATTAGTTTAAAATACCCAACTTATACATCTACTCTATTGAGCTGTTATAGATACCACGTAGTGGAGGTGGCAGAAGGCCACAAAATCCCTCATCAGATATAGCTAACAGCAACTTCTTACCCCAGTTGACATTCACTGGCACTTTGAAACTAAAGTGCCATGTATTGATAACTAGAATAGCTGAGATCCAAACAGGTCTTCTTCCGTAAATCCTGCTGCAGGGATATTTAAAACTTGCTAGGAATAGAAAAATCTGACAGAAGAATAGAACAAAGCAAGGAAGTTTGCAAGATAAGCCACTGCAGCAAGACTTACTAAAATATTGAGAGATTTGCTAAAGAAAAAAATAAATCTTAACAAGAATGAGTGCATGTGAATAAACTGTCAGCCTAAACAGAGTTTCACTGAAAGCCAGACCGTCCAAATTAAAGCCTGAATCCTGAAAATTTCAAGAAAATACCTGCCAAAAACACCTGCTAACATCAGTTTGCCACATCCCTCATACTCTAAACACACAGGAAACAGTATTTCACAATATCACCATAATAAACTTTGCCAAGCTTTTGAGAACTTACTAGTTAATAAAAGAAGAGCCAAATCAAAGACAACTCTGAAATACAGATAGGAATATTTAAACAAATACATCACCTGAACCAAAAAAAAAAAAAAAAAAAAAAAGGCTATCTCCTTCCTCTCCCTCAAGGACTACAAAAAGAGTTGCAATCACAAACTCCTGTTACTTAAAAGTAGGCTTATAAAGTCAAAGTATCAAACTACATTCATATAGTAACTGATTTACAGTATTAATTCTGAAGAAAAGGTGCACTTAAAGAATCAAGCCAGCCAAAAGCTCATGCCTTCCTCTTTTCAATGGAAGGTAACATCCTCTTTTCAATGGAAGGTAACAAACTATGCAATTATACAGATAACCATGTACAAAAAGATGACCTACATGCTGCATTATAGAATGTTATCTTTAAAATGTTATTTCATAGTCTAAATCTTTTCCACCTTAGATACCTTTTATCCATCATATACTACTGCTTCAACTCCAGACAAGTTCAGAATTGTTCAACTGTACAGCAGAAAGCTTATTCCCTTTGTTATTCTTTAATTCTGATTAAAGGCCACCATGCAAAACAAAAGCATGAATAATTTGACCTCAAGTGATACAGGGTATTGTGGGTTTTTCGTTCAGTTCTTTTGTTTTGGGGTTTTTGTTTGTTTGGTTGGTTTTTGTTTTGGATATTTTGCCTTTTCTTCTAGGAAGAACCCTGCTTTGGAAAAGCAGACAGTGTCTGTCTGTTCAAAAGTATCTGTTTGACAGAAAGCAGTGTAGCTTCAAAACTTACAGATTTATTTTGTGTAGTCAGATTCCAGGGGCTTCCAAGATTAGTAACTACCACACAGTCTGGTTGGGACCACAACTCTCAAATGGCCTCAGAGCAGACAGTTCGTAGGTTGCAGCCCATCACATTGGATTTTTTTAAATCAGCATAAGCCCTGAGTTTGGGCATTGCAGGGAAGAAGCTCTTGCACTTCGAGGATATTGATACAGAGATTCTCCACCACCACTTGTCAAAAATGAAATGGTTCTCTTTTCAAGAGGGAATAATTTTTTCCCCTCCAAATTTCTGATTTTCCTACAGAAGTAGAAGTGCAGCTTTTGGGTTCATGTTTCATGCTCATTATTGATCTATGTAACTGTACTACTTACAAAACATTTTAAAGTAATTAATTACTGATTATTAAACAAACAACAGAACTAATAAAATGTTTTCTTATCTGTAATTACATAATGGGTAAAACAGCCAAGACCAAAGAGAGAAAAAAACAGAACAAAACTTTTATAGTTTCAGCAGGCAATTACTACAGGAAAAGAAAGTACTGAATGCTTCTAAGAAGGTCTAAGCTATGCTTTCCATCAGTAAGTCATATTAGTTGCTGTGTACATCATACAATTTTCTAACTGTCAAAAAGCTAAGTAACACCTAAAGAGAATGCAAATATGTTTCAGTCCATATCCACAGACCTTTGTAAATCCAAACTGTTTTCAAAGTACTGTTTTGTGGGTATTGTGTATGACCTTTGCCATGTAGAACTGCCTCAGTTACCTGCTTTTATAACAGGAAAAATACTTACCTATTCCACAGAAGTTGTGAAGCTTCATACTTGCCAAGTACTGTGAGATTCTTGATCAAAGATTCCTATATAAAATTAAACACCCATGCAACAAGGTTTTGGATTCTTCACCTGTTTTTGCATTCTTTTTAGGAAAGCTTCTATCTAACACAACACACCAGTCTAAAGTGGAAGTTAAAACACAACACTGCAAGTCAAGCAGTACTGAGAAAAAAACTTTTAAATTCTAACAGAAAATTCCTGTGTGAGAAAGGTGGAAGTAGTAATTCATCATAAAATTACTGATTCCATCACAGTATTGCATGAATAAATACATCCAAACCAAAGGAATTTTCTGCTGGATCCTTGTAGTGCTGTAGACAAGACAAACCCACTGAGTGTGGGACTTGCCCTGATTCAAGACACTACAAAGAAAGATGTTTTAGTATCTGGAGATGGGGTTTAAACTACTGAAGAGGGCACCTGGAGACGTCTGCAGAGTGTGCGCAGTTCTTCGCTATTTAGAGCATCGATCCTGCGGTGATACTCAGCCACTGACACTACCTGAATATGGAGACAGGAAGACAATAATTCCACTGACAGTTGAAGAAAAGTAAAAAGGTATGAAAGAAAAAATTGGAGGAGAGTAATGAAGAGAAAATGTGCAATGAAAACAAACAAACAAGAAGGGCTAAAAGATGTTTGTTTCTGCAAGGACAATGCACATATAGGTGATTTTAGACATATGAGTACACACAGCAAGATTACAAAATAAACACTAAGGGCACTAGCAGTCAGACAGATCTCACTGCTCTAGGACGAATACAGAACTGATAGAGGAGTGCACAAAGTTACCAAAATCAGGATGCTAAAATAAAAGTCAGTCTGAATTGCATGCCTTAACCCAAACTCTTCAGCCCCAAGTCCTCTCAAACATTCTTTACACCCATATTAATGAATCCTGTGAACCTGGTTTGCTTTCCTGGATGAAGACTAGAAGCAAATCTCAGGCTTCTCAGTAAATTCTGACTCTTCTATCTGGCAGTGAAGATACAGTTAAAGACAACGTAGCAGGACTACAAGTTCAATAACACCCCAATATCACCTAGCAGTATCTTTATCCTGGACTTTCTATTCCCCTCCAAAGCTTCAGGAGTTGCTCATCTGTCAACACATTCACTCCAAATGGCATCTCCACTTTGGCAGGAGGTATATACACAGAAAGTC
The DNA here is from genome assembly GCA_035047845.1 of Dendrocincla fuliginosa. Lineage (NCBI taxonomy): Eukaryota > Metazoa > Chordata > Aves > Passeriformes > Dendrocolaptidae > Dendrocincla > Dendrocincla fuliginosa. Next base: position 133,016,327 of record JAWWMO010000083.1, on the reverse strand, counting down.
TTCAGTCAGAAAGCTCTAGAACATGCTGCTCTGATGCAACAAGCTGGCTAAAGGACTACAACAGTCATTTTGATGTAACTAGAGCAAATAATGTGATTTTGAGAACAACTCAAAATCATCATTTGTATGAAAGCATCTTAAAACAGCTGGTGGAGAGATTAAATGGATGTCCCATGTAGTAAAAGTGTATTAAAAACTTCTAGAGCCTACCACAGTGCAAAGGAAGACAACCACAAGTCCAGCAGCTCCCCATCTACCTGCCCCTACTACAAGGAGTTTGGCCAGATACTCGCCACTGTCCTGAGTACAGAGCCCACAGTCACGCATGACTGGCTCTTGAGCAGCGATGGTTCACTCTACCCCATGCAACTGCAAGGCAAGGAAAAAGGAACACTTGTGACATCCAGTTTTATCACTGAATAATCTGCAATTACCAGCACTCAATTTATTTCCATGTTTTTTCTACTGTTCTCTTAAAGATTAAGAAAATTGTTGTAAATGGTAGTGGTTTGTGCATTCTCAGATTTAAGGAGCTGTATGCAAAGCTTTAACAAGATTTCACTAGAACATACAAGTGACAGTGTAGTTTTATCCTTTTATTTGCTATGACAGTTGATTGCAAATGACAGTATTCACACTAGCAATTTATGAACATAATCCTGAAAAGCAGGAATGTTTAGCTTTGTTCCTTCTTTAATCTCAGCCTGGACCACACGCAAGGCAGTAGTTAACTTAAAATGAGCCATAAATACTTCTTCCCTTAAAGAGATTCTCTGCGGAAAAAAAAAATCTCAAAATGCCTGACACCATTATATAGTTGCTGTTTCACATAGTGTAACGTAGACAAGCTTTGTAGGCAAAGCCACTTGGCCTTCAACTAGTCAACTATATACTCAGTCACCGACCTGCACCTGGGAACTGCTTATGAACCTTTTGCTCATTGACTGAGATCTGACAGACCTTTTCATGTGCCATAGGGGTGCCTCATATTTTCTGTTTGAGAAATAAATGCCTATCCAAGTAGGGACAATAAAATAGCTTCTTGGCATGTTGAACCTGTTGCAGAGTATCACATTCTATCTGTTCTGAGAAAAAAAATGCCTGCATAACAGCAAACCATTGGTATGCAATCACAAACAGTATCTATCATGTCACAACGTCAAACTAGCCATAGAAAAATTACAAGAAAGGAATCCACCCTGTCAACTGTAGTGCTCACTTTCAGTATACAGTCCATATTAAATGCTGTGAGTAAACCACAAGAAACTGTCTCAAGGTTATTCACTCATCACTGAACAAGGCTTTATATGAGTACCTTAAGATACATCAATGGTTCAGATACTGTACCTGGCCTTCTATAGAATGCCTACAGTTTAGATCAACATGCTTTATTTTGCAGTAAACGATTATGTATTTCATGATTTTAAAAGTCACAGAATCTTAAAATCACATATGTCTAAGCTTACTAGCAACTACCTTCTACAGTGTCATTCAAAAATTGGTTGAGATATATCTCAAAAACAGCAAGCATTTTGTCCCTGCCAGGCTTGAGCATTGTGAAATGTTAGTAGTGACATTATTCTTTTTTATAATCTGATTTAATTCGTAATCTGCTTAAGCTGCTTCCTCTTCCATCAAGATTTCTTCACGCTCCTTCCTTGTAGTCATGCTAGTCTTCTATTCTACTTCTCCAAGCTAAATAAGTGTTTTCTCCCCTGTCCTTTCCCGAACTCCCACTCCCCATCAGTTCTCTGTTCTCCTGATCGTTCCAGGAGTTTCTACCACCTCATTTTACTTTTAACTTTCATTCTCAAACACAGAACTTTGTCTTCATACAGTATTAGAAATAAGTGGAAAGCAAGGTATTCAATTCAGGAAAGACAAATGCAGATTCATACTCATTATATCGGAGTGTGTTTTTCAGTACAAAATGTTTCTTAGACATGACATTCTTTTGTCTTTAGCCAGGTAGCAGGAGATGCCATTTATCTGTATTTCAACAAGGCTTTTTTTTTATTCTATCCTATAGTAACCTTGCAATCAAATAATTTATGTATCAAATGCATGAAGAACAAAGCTGAAAAACTGGCTGGACCACTGGGCCCAAAGGGTTGATGTTTATCATCAGTTAAGAACTGGAACATGTTTCCCAGGGATGCTGCACTATCTCTATTTTTCAAAATTTGACTGAGCAAGGTCCAGACAAAGTTCTTACATTTAAGTTTTTAAAGTATAGGACAAAGCTTTCTAAATTCTATTATAGTCCATATCTTTACATATAAATTGCCAAATTGCTCCAAATTGCAGCAATCTCAGTATTCTACCCAGGAATAAAATGCAAGGCCTACCTACTCAATACATGAGTTTGCTATGCACTTTATTTACTATGCTCTCTTTACTATGCTGTATCAGCATTCAGTTTCCTTGATATCCAAAGCTACTTCATGAGGATCAGAAAGTGTTCCTGAAGGACCCTCTGTTTTTTCTCTAGTTATTTGCTCTTTAGAAAGAATGCAGGAGGAGAGAAAAACAGCTAAACCCCTTATGGTTAATCAGGGCATTGGTTGGAATATACCAAAACAAATACAGAATATTAGTGTGCTTAGGGTAAAAAGGGTTCTGCTTAAGGACTTGAAACTGTCTGCCACAGGACAATTCCAAGTTTGAAAAGACATAGAATATATCCTTAAAGAAATAATACTAGCTGCTCTATTCATAATAGCAGCATTGATGAGAAAACATGGGATGAATCCTACAACTCATGACATGACTCTCAGTTGGACTCCCCATGCCACATATATGCAAGTTAACCACTTAGCAGAACACCCAACAGTTATAATATTTAATGCATTAAGTCAAATTGAGGGTTTGCATAATAATGACTCAACCAATCAAAAAGCCTGGGATTCTCCCTTTGGAGAAACTCATGTTTCTAAACCTTGTTTTTCTGAAAATATGTAAAGAGTACCAAACTCTTAGGGGCTACGGTGGCCTATGCAATGAACAAATAGAAACCAAAATTCTGAACATGGAATATTTTTTGTGTCCTTCAACAACACACATGAAAATGCAGTTAGAATTGTTTGATTTCGATCAGCCCTTTCAGCCACAGGTCATATCATTCTGCTATAGGCAGATGAGAAAATGAAAACTTTTCACACCAGTGAGGTATTTCTCAGTTTAACAAAACCACATGTGACATCCCCTCCCCCTCAAATGCCTGTTTGCTAACAGGGAGGTTTAATTGCTGCCCTCAAAACAAACATAGCTAAACTTTCAGAGAAAGGGAGGGTCTTATCAAAGCTGAACAGTACTTCTGAAAGATAAGAATGGGTAAAGTTTAACGGTACAAATGACTCTCTTACACATAGATATCTATACCCTCTTTACCAACCCTGAATAGGAAATAAACAAGTATTAAGGAAAAATGAAAGCTGAACAATTTTACTTTGAATATTAATCCATCAATGTAAAATCAAGTGAACTCAAGTAAGCCTCGTGAACACTAATTTTTGAGATTCAGAAAAAGTCTCACCCTTAAAATTCCAGGATATTTAATTAAAAAAAGCGCCAATGTAATTTTAACAGGCCACTTACAAAGTTATCTCAAAATATCAATCCATCTCCAATTCATCAGTAAACAGGAAGGGGGATGAAAGGATCAAACCTTTTCTAAAGTCTGTGAATGCCTTCTGATAAAAACAAAAGGTGCATTTGTGAACTGAATGCTGCTGTGAATATTTTAAAAGACAACACTAACTTTATTTTTCATATTTTTCATATTATTAATTTTCTCCCCCAAAGAAACACAGTGCTTGAGAGAAAATATTGAAGAAGCAGACCTCTCCATCACAAATATGAATTGGGGTATATTGATTACATCACAATAATGCATTAATACATGGGCATGCCACACCACATAAACAGTTATAAGGTATCATTTGGAAAAGAAAAAAAAAAAACAAAATCAAAACAACCAAACCTCTATGACTAAATTAATTTGATTAATTTTTAATGTGTGGCTGCAAAGCTATCCATTTTCTGACTTGTGTGGTTTTCAGATGGTTCAGTTCCCTTGTCACTCTACTGGTGACAAGAGAGTTGTCAGGAGTTAAAGAATGCACTTAATTGTCTCCAAACAATATCAAAGAAGGAAATTCCCTTAAGATAAGCCACCACAGTAGGAACTTGTGGTAAGAGCAGATGGCAACAAGAACCAGGCCTGATAAGGCACATCTGGGTAACCTACCAGAACAAAAATACCCATCATGTAAAACTGGGAGAAAAGAAAGTGTTAATTCTAGACATAAACAAAGGTAAAGGTTTGAAATTAGTATACCAGACAAAATTCCACTGTGCAAGCTGTGGGAAAGAAAACTGCTTACATCCATGCCATCCATGCATTACATCTAAATTGTGAGAACACCTGTGATGTCCTGTGAATATCTGTGACTTGGACTGTATAAAAGTGGTACCCCAAAAGCACAACTTTGGAAACCCTCACCACTGTGAAGACCAGCAGGATGCCATCAAAATCCACGTGCTGCTTGTATCTATCTTTTTTCTTAATCTGTCTCATTCTCTCTCTCTTCCCCCCATCCCCCCTTTCTATTTCTCTCTACCACATTTAGTGTTAAATAAAATCCATACTATTGACTTTGGCATATGGTCTCTTTGGCACCTTCATTTGGGCAGGTAATAATAACTGGATCCTAACAGAAGGGAAGGGACAACAGCTAGCCCACTTCAAGCAGAGAAAGACCAGAGAACGACAGCAGAGCCCTAGTTTGGCTGGCAGTGTGGTTCTTTCGGTCTTTCAGTATCTGTAAAGCTCCCCGAACTGTTCTGCACACCAGGCTGTTTTCCAGCGTGAGGACAGAAATGCTGAGTATGTCACATGACAGCAGCATTCCTTGTGACCACTATTGTCTCCCCAGCTTTGCAGAATGAACTATTAAATATCTGCCTCAAAGTGCTCTAAGCCCATAGCAACTGTACCAAAGTTTTAATTATCATAAACTGAAGATAAAATATCTGTAATAATCAGAATAAATGAACTTCAGAAGTCAGCAAATAAAGCCTGCAGCACACAGCATTACCCCGAGTCTGTAAAACTTAATAACAAGTTATTTTTTCAAGATATAAGAAAACACTAATTTGAGAGATAATGCCAGCAAGAGAACTAAATTTAACATGGAAAACATAACACAGTTTAGGATGCTTGTGTAAATAACTAAGAATTAGATTTAAGAAAACTACTTTCTTCATGAGGCAGGCCAGGTAACCCTCCTCATTTTGTCCAACAAAAACAAAACCAAAAAAAAGATCTGTAGCAACATGACCAATAAACCCCAACTCCCTTGCAAAACCATTTAAGGAAATTTCAGCACTAGCAAGCAGAGAAACCAGTTTCAGTTGCTGAAACCACAGCACCTGGTGCCTGACCTCAAGCTGCCACTCCAGAAGGCAGTCTGAGCAAGGTTACATCTCTGTTCTGATACTGCCCTGCAAAGATCCTCTCAGGTATGACAAGAAAGTGTTACACATGCTTAGAAGTAACTGAATTGCAGCCCAGTATGAAAATGCTTCTCTCTTACTTTAATCAGAAAAAGGATCAACTAAGGATCAACTTCAGATTCTCTATTAAAAACATACAGAGAAAATATAAGCTACTACTACTCATTTATAATCAACTTTTTTGAATGTTCATCTGCTACAGTAATTTGACTGCAACTTTTAGGGGGCCTAATATTTCCCAATTATTAAAAAGGTAACCAATGTAACACCCAATAATTCAACAGAAGATCTAGAATCACAGAATGGTTATGTTCGAAAAGGACCTTAGAGACTATCTAGCTCCAACCTCCCTAGCATGGGCAGGGAACCTTCCACTAGACCAGATTACTCAGAGCCCCATCCAGGATGGAGAGTCCACAACTTCTCTGGGCAACCTATTCCAGTGTCTCACCACCCTCAGAGTGAAGAGTTTCTTAATACTGTCTAATCTAGACCAATCCTTCTCCGGTTTAATGCCATTCCCCCCTGTCCTATCATGCCCTTGTGAAAAGTACCCCTCCAGTTCCCTTGTAGCCCCTTTAGGTACTGAAAGGTGCTATAACATCTCCCCAGAGCCTTCTCTTCTCCAGGTTGAAGAGCCACAACTCTCTCACCCTGTCTTCACAGGAGAGATGCTCCAGCCCTTACGTCAACTTAGTGGCTCTCCTCTGGACTCAGTATGACAGGTCCACATTGGAACATGTGGTATGATGCATAAACCCTCAAGTTATTTAGGACAATGGGTATGGCAAGTATCTGTCATCAAGAAAAGGTTTAGGTCTAGTGATCTGTGTAAGAAACTGGATTGCACTCTGGCTTTTTTTTACTAAAACCCCTCAGATCATTAGTTCACTCATTACTGTAAAACAAAACTTAGTACAGAAAGTTGACTTTAAAAATCTCTCTAAGGTTGTTACTGGGTTGATGCAACCCTGAACTTCCAGAGGGAAGAAGTACTAATTCTTATATGTCACATATAAGCCCCTATTATTATATTTTCATAATAGCCAAAGACCTACAGGCATTAGCTTGCCAACTAGAGTTAACCAATAGATCAGAATCTCAGAAGCTGTGAAAGCCTTAAATATTTCAAACTATTAAAACCAACACCACTTTAATTCCCTTTGCATATTAATATCTTAAGAATATAAAAGCCAAATATCAGTTTTCATTGGTTTTGTCCCCTTTGGCTATGCTGCCTATCCAAGCTCTGAAAAGCAGGGGCAGGCATTCCCAAAGAAGGCAATCCACCTTTTGTTCTCTCACATTGTTTGATGTCTTTTGTCAGAAATGCTTTGATAGGAAGAATCATAGCCTGCATTTTTGACATTCTAGAAACTTACTGGCATCTCTTGTATTGCAGTACAATAAAGAGACACAGTAAATACCAAACATTTACTAAAAACTGGGAAGCTAACATTACTGGCTTTTTAAAGGGGGAGCGTAATGCACTAGTTAGTCACCAAAATGGTGATCACTTACCCTGGGAAAGTATCAAAAGCTACAGCACTTCGTCCACAACTAACTCTGTTTTCAGGAAAAGGCCTTTCAGGTAAATAATCCAGGGCAACTTAGTTCTTGTTTTATTAGATCACTCTATTTTGTCCATCTATTCTTATTTCATATGGATTTTTATCCAAATTTCAGAGCAACCACTAATGAGAGATTGTCAGAAACCTGTACACTTCATATGTGCTGCCAGTCTCTTTAATTTGCTTCCCATAATTCAGAAGCAATTATACCAATACTCCTTCCCTCTTTTCTCTAAAAAGGTTACACTTGCACATGAGCTTTATGATCATTAATTGAAGAAAAAACCCAACTTCAAGAATAAAGCAAATCTTGTCAACATAGCCGCATTTTAAAAATATTCCCATCTGTTCCCACATAGCCTCTTTTTCTGAGTTCTTTTACACGATAAAAGCCCTGTTCTTTACCTTTCTCATTGCAAAGATGATCCACATGGTCCTCTTTAGTTCAGTCTCTCCTTAAAAGCCTGTATTATTTTTATAAACATAGTTAGACTCTGGCTAAACTTAAGTGCTGATCCTAAGGCAAACAAATATAACAAGGGATACTAGTACTTTTTTAAATACCTGGGCAAGATATATTTATCTATATATATAGATATGAGTTAAAAAACACATTCTTGGTAAATGTCAGAGACTTTTTAAACTGGTACGTGGTATGTTAAAATACCATTTCAGTTCATTTAGATATTATATCTCTATTTTACACTCCACTACCACAGAGGAAAGTTAAGCGCCTATTACTTCAAAAATGTTTTGTTAGGTAGGAACACATATTTACAGAACCATTTGCTGCAACAAGACAATTTCATGTTTTGCAAGTAGCCTGGCTACAAAGAAAGATGAAAATAATAGATAAAAGATAAAGAATAAAAACCCATAAATAAATAAAAGATTAAAAAAGCCAAAGTCAACAGTGCCTCAAAAAAAGTATGTATCAAAACCCAGGAGATCTGTAACTCTTAAAAAGACAGTAAAAAGCCTGTCACAGACAGAGCCAAAATGAAAACCATCTTCCAGATTTACCACTGGGAAAAGGCACAAACAAGTATATTGTTAAGATCGTTTCCTCCCTATCCCCAAGACGTTACTGTTTTCTAAGTCTCACTGAAAACCACTTCCTTAATATACTATTACAAAATAAATACTACTGCAAAAAGCCTGTTTGGGAAAAAAGGACACTGAAAAAATCCCAGTTACTTTTATAATCTAATGCAAATACAATCTACACTGCAAAACCATTGGTATTGGTTCTCTCCTCCATTACACATGTGAGAGTGGGACTACAGCATACTTAACTTCCTGAATTTAGAAGTACTATCAGACCTTTCTACGGTTGAATGACTTCTCAGAAGGTAATGGTAAGTCAGGAGATTTACACTGCTCTAATTAAATGCCAACACAAACTCCTTTTCTCAGTATTTTACTATAAATCACGTTTTCTGGTGAGAAAATGCATTACTCCAAAGGAAAAAGACACCCTTGCCTTAAAACTGCTGAACGCTTAACGTTCAAAGCAGTTTCTCTTATCTAATGCCAATGGAATACCAGCAATTAGCTTATGTGCCAAAGGTAATGAAAATTTGTGGTTTGGCATCCTGTTTACAAATAGGAAATTTAGACTTCCAGAAACTGCCTCTGTACCACAATATTTAAAGACTGCAATAAGAGGAATGAACACACTACACTGAAATTACCAGAGCACATTTACGATTAACTGGCTGGTGCTTTCTTTCCTTCTTCCCACACCAGAGACGAGACATTTCCCTTCTAAAAATAAAATGATACTAAAAAAGGAAATGAGAACGAAAAAGACAATTCAAGACTGTTTGAAAGCATTCTCTGTACCTGCTGTCAGCTCCAGGCACAGGCAGAGTCCCCCGACACGCTGACAGGATAATCTGCCAGACGCTCACATTTGACTGACAAGGCAGGGAACAAATGAGCGCGTGTACAGTAGGGGGATGTATCGTAAATGATGACGGCACAGAAGAAAAAAGGTTTCCTGTGTTCAAGTGTGGTTGCAGAGCACTAGTTTGTTAAAAAGGCTAAAATATTTAAAGATACAGAACAACTTAACTGTTCTTACACAACACAGAGGAATACAAAAATCATCCTCAAGAACTGCTTGCAATATTCTGTTACAGCGTAATTGTTCATAAACTAGTTCTAATGGTAACAAATTTGTACTCAATATTAAACTAGCAGTTTGTCTTCCTTATGTTGACAATCATCTATAAACCCTGTCAGGCATTTCTTTGAGCCCAGAACCACTTAAAAAAGTGGTCAGTGAAGATTTAAAATACTATTTGAAAACAGGTTTTGAAAAATTTGGGAACTGTTAGTCTGACAACATTTTCAATTTGTAAGCTACAAGACTAAAATGAATCCTCCTGCCTATAAGCTAAATTCACTGTATGGGTTAAATGCAGCAATAATGCAGCAATAAAGTACTTTTTGAATAATGATTGATTTTTTTTTTCCTTAAGGAAGGATGTTTATTTAAACAGACATGTGGAACAGTAAAATGCACAGCAACCTTTTGAGAATTTCCTTGTAGTAGCAGTTGGAGACTCTCCACTCCAAACCCCAAACAAAAAAAGAACACCCTTCCCCAAACAAGCAAACAAAAACAGCCCAAAAAACTCCACACCACCCATGCTCCAAATTCTGTGTAAAAGAAATAAATAGGTCAGGGAAGCATCAGGCAGCATCATAACATTAAATCATTGTTCACTCATGCTGTTGCAGTATGATCTAAAAGCCAAGATGTCAAAGCAGAGAAAACCAGAACCAAAACTTGTATTTTACTGCAGACTGTGTACTGGAACTTTACAGTAGTATCTAACATTCATATGGATAAATTGTTTTTCTTTTCAGTAAAACCCTACTCAGGAGCTGATAATTCAAAGTCAATTTGTCCTAACTTATGAGAACTATTAAGGTGGCAAGTAAAAACATTTTTATCACTAGGACATTGAAGCTGGCATTTAAGAAATTGAAATATATAACAATAGACTAGATACACAGTCAAACAGTGTAAGATTGCAACAATAAACCATATGTCCACTTACATGTTTGGGTTTATTTAGCTTGGAGTATTTTTCAAATAATAAGTGAACTAATACTGAGCTTAGAAAACCCCAAACAAACAAACTGGATGACTTTAAAACTGTTTCAAATGAGAATTACCATCAATATTAAAAATAAAATATAAGCTACAGACACCACCACTACCCCTCCTGCCTAGTTTGGGAAATCTTAAAAGAAAAATGCAGAAAAATTATTTCAAATTTTCCCTAGACATGAGACCTTTAAGCCAGAAAGCAAAAGCTAGCCACACAACTAACTCTCCCCCAGATTATTTCAGCTGCCATCTTTTCCCTCCCTTAGGAAAAAAAAAATATTCCTCTTTAACACTTGTCAACATTTTCTCCAAAACAGAGGAAGGAAGAAAAGAATCTGGCCAATCGACAAATTTTCTGTACTAAACCATTTTATCTTAAACAATTCAAACAATTTGCTTAGAACATTTAGTTTCTCTCTAAGTATAACTGGCTTTTACCAGAGCATCTCAAAAGGATTTTGGCAACTTGCTCAAAAGAAGAGAGAGCAATAAACTTCTTTGTTAGATATGACAATTCACTTTTTCACTTATTTACAGCTGCAAAGCTCAACAGGAATGAATGCAGCAGTAACTTCATCAGACCTCCTGGCAGCCTGTTGCGATGCTCGGTCCTGCCGCAGCAGCAGACCCCGCCAGCGGGGCGCAGCTGCGGGGGGGGGGGGAAGGCCGTGGAAAGCAGGGCAGGAGAGCTTGAGCAGCACTAAAAAACTGCAATCGTAAAAGGGGCAAAAGTTTTCTCTTGTGACTGACCTCCTCTGCAGCCCTGTAAAACTTTTATATTTCCCAAACAGTGTAAGATGTATTTCTATTAGTCAGAGAAAGTAGCCCAAATGAGAAATTTGACCCCCGTACCACTTCGTAGTTAAAGATAAATAAACTGTCCTTTTATTCTGTTGTGCGTTTGTGGATTATACTATTGATCTGTTAATTTAAATCAGAGACTCATATATTGTTGCAATTAATGTCGGCCTTGCCATAAGAGTTCTTAATTACAAGATTCTATGGAGGACTACAGGCTCAGACCTGACGTGCAGAACAGCGGCAAATACTTGAGCACGGCCACTTATTTGCTACAGAGACCACAGAGCAACAGAAAATGTATCCAATTACACCGAATGATAATCTTGTTATTGTCATTGTTAGTTTGTAACCAAGCTAAAGATCAATACACAAGCCATGTGCGCTGTCCTTTCAGTAATTGTAATTCACAATGTTGTTTCTTCTAATAAACTGATCTGTCTTAAAAAACACCAACGTAGAAGCAGAGAAATAGTGCCAACAAATAAAGATACACCTAATGAAATCTCTTATTTCCACTCCAAATGAATTACCTAGTTTACACCTTTTGCCATACCAGATTTCAAGTTATCAGCTGACACATGTGAATGTCTTTGCAGTTGGATAACGTGGCATTCTTCTGTTTCACCTTGCAGCTAACAGCAATAGAAAAGCTGTGATGTTCAATTCTACAATACCTACATTTAATAGTCATGCTTTCTGAGCAATATTGCTTTAGTAAAAACTAATATATTTTCTGTGCTTGTGCCCTTTTAGAGACAGAGGTTATCCCAGAAGGATACCAAGGGGGGAAGGCTGGGGGGCATAATTACTCAGTTTATTTACAACTTGCCATTGATTCCACACGAAGCAGTCCTGTAAGTGGACAGGCTTTGTGACAGAGTCACAAGTCTGATATGCTGAAAATAAGCATCCTCAAGCATCTCCTGAGAAGATTATATATAAGGTATATTCAAAAAATAAGACTATTCTCTGAATTTAGTATTCCAATTTCAGAAGCAGCCTTTAAAATTGAGAAAAAACATGAATTATAAGAACCAGACTGTATAACTTAACTGCCTCAGTGCATTTTCTAAGTCATTTTTCCTCAGTTATTTGCATTTTTGACTGACAAAAAGGTTCATTTTTATGCTGTTATATTGGTTTTCCTGGGAACAAATAAACCAATAAGCTTTAAGTGAACATTAGTTTCACTTTTAGCAGCCTATCTACTTGTTAGAATGCATTTTTTAAAAAGATGAGATTGCTATTTAATTACATCGAAAGGCATTTTATGGATTATAACCAAAACTCCAATCACAAAAGAGGACAAAAGAAAAAACTGAAAGCGCCTCAAGTAGTGTTTAAAATAGCATCATTTTAATGCACATTTAGTGTAATATGACAGAAAACTCTAGAGTTATAAACTTTGTTACCATCTTATAATATTTTTTAGATTTAGAATAGCATTTTACAGCTCTGATAAGAAATATATGTCCTGTATGCTTACTTCTCTTACTACAATTTTAGAATATAAGTTGCCAAGAACTTAAAAATTAGGAGGACACCTAACTTAGATGCTCAGACTACTGAAATCATCATCTCTGGAAGGAATACTACTATAGGAAAGAAAGGCAGTTTCACACTTTGATCCTAAGCCATACAAAAGTCACCTGAATTAAAGTCTGATTCTTTAGTTAAAGATAAGCCAGGCAAATTCTGTTTTGTACAAAAAGTCTTTCAAGATGACTAAGAAACAAGTTCAGGAGTAATGAGGTTAAAAGGCAGTTGAAATAAAAAAATAAAAATCAGGGCTCCTATGATAAACTACTACTCTGTCTTCTAGAAGAAGTGGGTCTTTGTAGAAGTTGTTGTAGCTAGAGCTAACACAGGATTACAGCTTACTGAGCTCTGATTGCTTTCCCTTTTACAGATAAAAAACCCACTAAACATTACAAAAGCTATCTCTGGTGATATTAATACAACATGGCACAGCTTTTTAACTGGCTGATAAAGTTTCCATAACAAAGGAAGTCTAATTTGAGGAGTCATCTTTTGCTTCCTGTCAACAGCTTAGAGAAAGGGAGGGGAAAAAATGCAGCATTTTTCCATCACAAAGTCCTCTTCAGGATTTTCAAAGGTATGCTGAAAGCCATTAAGAATCTCAAAAGCCCAAGCTTTTTAGTTCAATGGTTCTGCTTTAACTCTTAGCAGAGGGACTGTCCCAGATCTATTAGATACATGAAATAACCAGCAATGACAATTCCACATTCATGATTTCAACTACAGGACAGCTCCAATTCATCAGAACTCCTAAATTTTCTCTTACAAGTTATAAATAGATTTCAAACAGATTAAGTAGAGAAAATAAACAGAGCAGAGCAAGAAATACATGATGCATGAAGTTGAGAGGCAGTACAATATTGCTCAAGCTAATTTCAAAATCAAGAATGAAAGTTACTAATCTCTGCAAAGGGCATTAGGTTATGTAAATAGACACCAAAGTCTCTCTTCAATCACAACAAATTCACAGAAACATTTCTTGTATGACTGCTGGAATTCAAGAGAGTCATCCTCCAGTACAAGAGCAAAGCCTATTAAACATGCTGTGCTAATGCACAGCAACACCTGCATAGCAACACATCTGACTTTGTAACTGGCAATACACAATGTAAAAACCAAATAACCATCTAGCTTATATATCCAATATGTTATCAGAGACAACCTTTCAAGTAACATATTGGAAAAATATTCTTATTTTGAGGACTGTTAGCATGGTGTATCTTTACATTTACATTCTCTGTACTGTTTCATTCAAGAAGCCCACAACTTTCAAGCTTCCTCTTCTCTCTGCTGATCCAGCATTAGCCAGCTTGTCATACAGCATTATGTTCATGCCACATTTTAAAATCTAAGACATAAGCAGCTGTTGCACCAGCACTGAAGCATAAAGTAGGGAATGGAAGCAAATGTATAGAAAAAACATAATGAAGAACACAGAAAACTTAATACAGCAGTGCATTCTAAAACTTCAATACCTACTTGAATATAGAAATGCTATAGGTTAAAGTCCAGATGCAATAAAGAACTTAACTGAAAAACATCTCAAGATTAGAATAATGGACATAGGTGCTTATTTGACCAGGAGACAATTCCTGTTTATGACCTTCACATTTCTACAAATGCATAGAAATATAATTCTGAGACACTCCAGGAATTACAGTCTTGTTAGTGATGAAATGTTAAGTGTCTAAGTCAAATTACCATTTCAGAAAGGTAGAACTTCACTTGCAGCTAATGGTCTGATCCAGTAAGCATTTTCAAACCACATCTAAAGTCCTAACTGAAATTCAGTTTGACAAGTGAGTTACTACAAAGTACTGCTTTCGAGAAGCATTATGTCTATGTTTTCTACAGACATTTAATATGCAAACCCAAAGGTAATTATTATGAAATGCAAGTCCAGAACATGACCAACAGTGTCTGGGAAAAATTATTTGCAAGTATTTATCAACTTATATTTTGTTTTGGAAATTAACTTCCAGAAAGCTTTAAATCAAACAAATTTTCTATATTTTCTAAACAATGAAGAAGTTAATGAAAACATTAAAACAGATGAGCTTCTAACTACTTTAAGAGCAGTTTGTGGGTCCTAAGACAAGTTTCCTGTTTTCAAATATCTTGTGGATGAGTATTTAGATTTACATGGACCTGAACTATGACTCAATCTTGAATAATGGCAATAAATGAGATCAAGTGACGGGGAAGCTGGGGGAAGGGGAAAGGAAGACTCAACTCTCTAAATAAGAATTATTCTAGCACAGAGCAATTCATCTGTTTCCTTAACAGATTTCAGGTTTAAATAGGAACCTACTACATACACAACTCAAACTAAAAAAGGAAACAAGATTAGACCATAAAGTACTGATGGATGGAAATTGTTTCTGAGGCACTGCACAACAGAAGGAATTGGCTGGCTATCAAGTCTTGCCATGTTTAGATGCAGAATATGCTTTGAAGAAAGCATTTGTTTATTAACACGAAGCAGTATTCATTATTTGTGCTAACAGATATAGAAAGCCATTAGCACTTGAACTTAAACACATCACGTAAGAAAAGAATACCATGATAAATATACCTCTATATATATCTATGGCTCAGTACAGATGGTAAAAAAATCCCACCACCGAAACACAGCCACATCAAAAAAAACTAACAATCCCACACAACTCAAAACACCTTCTTTGATGCAAACCCTTTCACTTCAATATAAGAAGATAAAAGAGGTATTTGAGAAAAATGGATGGGGATAACACAACCGAGAACTCAGCATCACCAGTTTAATTTCTTAGATAATACATGAAATAAAATTACTGCCTGTTCATTTCTAGCAGACACCAGAGACAAATCTTTAGCATAGACTGGTCTTAAGTGAGCAAGTGTCATTTTTAGAGAGCTTTGTCAATGGCACAGGCCTCCCAGGAAGGCAGATGCTGAGGAACAACATCAGCAACAGCAGATATGAGGTACCTCACACAGAGTTTGTTTCAAACTCAGTAACTATGAATTAGTCACCTTTACTGATGGTAACGTTAGATAGCTGTAGATTCCTAGTGAATAGATAATTGACTTATTAGAAATAAGTGTGCAACATAATATAAAAAGAGCTAAAGGATTTGCTGGATTTTTTGGACACTGTACAATGCAGTATTTGATCAAACTAATGTTTAATACAATGGCAAGAGTCTTCATAGCTTTGCTACCAGACCAGCTGAGGTTACATGTACTGGATCACTTCAGGGAAAAGCTGATAAGGAACAAACCACCCTCTAATACAGGTAGAAGAATAAGAAGACGAAAAACTGAAGTGAGTGCAGCGTATGAGTTCAGTCCTATTCATTGATCCATTTAATAAATGTATAAACCAACCACTTCTACTTGTTTTATATGTTACTGATCTTTGCTTTTACGTATTCATTTTTCCCATAACTTTTTTTCCACTATAAAAAAAGGCAAACAAAAGCACAGTGCTTCCTTAAAGTCTCTGGGTAAAAAGCTGCATGTATTAACACAGAACTAGTAAATTAAAAATCTGCCTCAGAGCACCACACCTGGGTTACCCATTAACCCTCATCCCTGTTTCTCTAGTTTTAAGATATCATTCAATGATTACATGGAGAACACTTTTTGGAAAAGAAATATACTCCAATATCTTCACCTTTTGGTATATTAACAGTATTTTGTGAAGTGTTTGTCCATCAAGATTTTGCTTTCTATTTCCCTTCCACCCCTAATTCTCCCATCCCTGTGATCTGAAGAAGGCAGTCTGTTTTCCAGTCCAATACCTACTAAAAGGTTTCAATTATAGCCTTCACCTGCTATTTTAGACTGCAGCTGGAGCGAAAGCTGACAGAGGAAAAGCTTGTTGGGTTAAAGGAAGGAAGTATATTGATGGAAAATAATGACTGAAATTCCGTGGGAGTAACGAGTATGACAACAACAGCTACAATTCCCTGTATTTACTGATCCTTTCTAGCAAATTTTAAAAGGACTAAATTAAGTTTATGTAATGACAGCTTGAACCATCTCATACTGCCAAACGTTTCTGATTAAAAACTTAGCTTTTAAGCAAAGCTTTCAGATTTGTGCTAGAAGTCGGTCACAGGAAGTTATATTACTCAAGCTAAAATGCACAAAAGACCGTATTAGCATAATTCTTGTATTTGCATAACATCTTTTTTATAAAGTTATCATCTCATTAATCACACTAACTTCTAAACCCAGAAAATTATTTGATAACATTAAAAAACCCGAGCTCAACCATTTCACATAACACACAGAAATTACAGTATTTCTGAAATATGTTTTCTAAAACTGTTTTCAGAGAAGACCTAAATAAAGGCTTAAGCCATGGCCTCATCCTATAGTACATAACAGATTTTAATACTTGCAGAAAATGGATTGCCTTAAATATCTTCAGAAATAGTTTTTAAAAATTTACCACATTTAATCATGAATAAAAACTTTCACTATTTTCTGTGGAAATGATTCTGTATTTATATTAAGGTGCTAAGTTACTGAAGAATTCATTAAAAGACAGACATTCTGTGCTTTAAACTGTAATACTGATCACTTTTCACTGATCCCCACGTTTCAAAAGGTCAAGTTTTAAAATATCAAACACTTAGAAAGGCATTGAGCAGGAGTCAATACCAAAATAACACTGCTGGTAAAAACACTCAAGCAATACATATACTGAAAATATGAAGGTTAGGAAGACCTGTTTTTATGATACTAATTTCAATGTCTTAAAGCAAAAATGGTTCATGCAAAATCACTGAGCCTGCAGAGATGTTTTCTAACCACAGCCTAATACTTCACCTAAGTTTGAAGTCAGAGTTCTATGATTCTACATTTTAGAGCTAAGCAGAAAACTACTACTTGTAGTTAAAACTATTGCAGCTCTTTAAAATTTCTTTTACCCTCTACATAAAACAAAAGTGTAGACTTCCTTAATTTCAATGTGCTCCACTGCAGAGTGGGAGTAGAGGGAAGAAAAACAAAAGATCAGTCTACAGTCAGAGATGACGATGGCTGTCCTGAGACTCAAATTAAACAGCACTGATGAGATACTTCCACAATATATATATATGACAAGAATCATCAAACTTTTGACCAACACTTGAATGTACAAGACTAAAAGTGCTTTAACTGTATGTACACTACAAAATGAAACCATGTAGACATGTAAAGATGTGTCCATAGAAACACAGTGGACACAGATTCACATGAGAGAAATATGTTTGCTATAGAAAAATTAAGAGACAGTTCATTTCTAGAATTCATTCAACAGCATCTTAATGCATGAAGTTATAACTGAAAAAATAATTACTGAATTATTGAAACAACATAGCATTACTAGAGGTTCCTTTCCTTTCATGTTGTCCCTTTTTTTTGGGTCTTACCAATAAATACTGAATATTCTAGATACAGGAACGATAAATATCAGACAACTGTCAGTTTACGAGACTGAAAATTACGTCTGCTTCATCAAAATTACAACTTCTTTCCTTTTTTCACATTCCTTTCACTTGGGAGTTTTCAATTACAATTTGCTCCATGCAAAAATGACTTGCAATTGTGAAATGTTGCCCTGACCAGATGTTAGAGCAATACATTAGGATGGCACAAATTAAACAGTCATGATCATAGTAATCAGACTAACACAGCATATTGCTTTCTTTTTCTTCTTGGAAAGTGCTTTACACTTTTTTTAATACCTTCATAGCAATATATTAGAATAATATTTGACACTGTGCTTCCTTACCTCCCACTCTTTAGCAGCATCTTCAGTAGTAGATTCTTCACCAGTTTCAGGCTCTTCCTTCTTTTTTACCACTATAAATCCAGGTTCCCGAAGAGACTCCCCAGTATCTTCTGCATATATCTCTGGACTCCACTGGATAAAGAAGACATACAAGTGATCTGTCCTAGAGAAGTCAAGCAATGATAGAGAGAAGAATAATAAGTAAGTTTGTGAACTTTTGGATCATGTCTAATATTATGAAGTATTTAAAATGAAAATACTTACTATTTCCTGATTTACTAGATATTAGAGACACATTTGAAAAAAAATAGTTAGCTCTTTTTTTCTTTTTAATTATATGAAGCTGACACTGGAGTAAAAAGAGGAAGCAAGTCAGCAATGAATTAGCTGTAATTTTGTATATAAGTATGAGCTTTCAACCACTTGGAAACCTCTGCTTACAACTGAAATAACTTCCAAAGTAAAACATTAGGAATTTCCTTTTTTTTTTTTTTTTTTTTGTTACATAAGAACAAACAAAATTGGAATTTAAAGATGTCTGCATATCTGTCTTCCCCAGTCCTGAAGAAAAGCTGAACACTCCCAAGACATATAATCAGAATTATGCAGTGTGAGAATTACTACGGACATGAGGGAATAAGGCTGAAAGCATGCATATATATATATATCTGTAGATCCTAAACTACAGACTGTTCTGACTGCAGTAGGTACCAAGACTCAAAGTTACCTTCTTTTAAGTTATCTGCCACAAATGGTATGGTTCTTCAGTTTGAAAGAGCAAAATGCCCAAATTCGCAGAACAAAGTTATTTGCAATCCTATTGGATGTCAGTCTGTATTGTATTTCCTGCAGGTGCACAAACTGAATATTCAGAAAAAGGACCTGCAATGAATCCATTAGTATCTCTTCATCATGGAAAAGAGATTCAGAGATAGAGCTTTATGGTTCTGCTTACAAGAACTTGAATATTCCTGATGTCTCTCTCCAGAAATGTTTGCTACAGGGAATCTGCATACTGGATTAACCGAAGAACAATATCTGAACATTTGTTTTCCCCGCTCCTTGCAAAACTGAATACTGGAAGAACAGCAAGAGATACAGAGCAGTAATGTCTCTCAAAATGCATTTATATTTTTCATGTGCCTCTGCCTAAAGGGATGCTGCACACAGGTGTGCAGTAATAGTCTCTGAACAGGGTCAGCTATTCAAAGTCACCTTTGTTAAAATCAAGGTTCCTGGACAACATTGGTGAATGATTCAAAAAAAAAAAACCAGACAAATCTTTCTCTGGCAGTAAGAGAGAATAAAACATTTCAGATGCATAAAGTTAGACAAATTCTATTACAGAAATCAAAACAAGAAGGCGCAGACTCTTCATGCACTGAATGAGGCGTATCAATTTTGAGATGTCATACAAGGAGAAAAATTTAAAAAAAATCCCTATTTTCACTTCAAGAACTTGAAATTGTATCAGCTAAAAAAAGGCACATAAAACTCGATGTTTAAAGAACTCTTAGACACTCCGTCACAGGCTAGCTCATTTGAGATTAAGAACAGTGAAATAATGCAGGTTTGTCAGACACTTACTTTTCTCTCTTGCCACTAAGTGGCAAAGACAACTGGATTGACACTAAATATTTTGACCTACGCAGAGTAGCACTCAGCAAGGTTATAGCAAAATTAAGAAAACAAACACTCCAATATAAGGTCATGTGACTTTCTGTGTGCAAAAACCACAGGACATACATTAAATGCATAAAGAACTGATACTATGTTGTCATGCAGTTATAGACCCTTTATAGACAGAGTAATTTCCAAGGAGATCAGATACAGACTGCAAACTAAGAACAATTCTTCCAAAACAGGTGATACATTCTGCTTTATGCTGAAGATAAGTGCTTGCTCTGCTACATTAGAAAATGAACCAAAGAGACAATAATTTTCATTAACTGAGCTAGACATCATTGCCATATGTAAAACATTTATCTGTTTTCAAATTAAATATGGCATGAATAGAACAAGCAAATTTGAGTTGTCTGTAACCACAAGAGGACACCTGGCCCAGACAGGATTAACTACACCAGAAGCAGTGGGACTAGACATTTGACTCCAGAATCTGTATCATCTCCACCGCTTCAGAGGAAACGGGTGACATTTAAAAGTGAGCTAGTGATGCAGTAGCATAGACTCAATTCTGACGGATAACTCAAATACTTTGATGTCATTTCAGTCCATTACACATTTCCATTCACAGTGGACATGAAAAAAAATCTACTTTCCTTCTTGCTGCCGCCAACATAAGTATGAAATAATAATCAACCTTTTCTCCTTTAGATTAAAGAGCCCCACTTACTTCTAATTTTCTTTATATGTTACACTTTCTAGGCATTAATTAGTCTTGCTGTTTTCCTCTGGCTCTCTCCAATTGATCCATATCTGTCCTCAACTGCAGTGCCCCAACTGGACATTCTATGCAATTCAGCTCAAAAGAAAAGATGGAAAAGTGACTTGATCATTGTGAGTAGGTATTTATACAAGATGATAGCTGATAGCTTTTTGTTTCTTTCTTTTCCCCCCACTCTTTGACAAGGATGTAATATCCCCAAAAATGACCTTCAAGTTGAAAATAAGCCACAGTTCTCTAGTAAAGATAATTTCAGAATACAAGTCTGTACCAGTGAGTGAGCACAGACATCTCATGTCTGAGTGCAAAAAATTTAGTTATTTTTCCAGTAGACATGATAAAGTAGCTTCCTGGAAAGGTTTTATGTTCCATATATAAAGATAAGACAAAAGAGCCCCAGACAGCTCTTCTGAACTCACAGCTCTAAGAAGCAGACAAAATTTTTAGGAAGTTTCCAAACAATGGGAAACACAGGTAATGACAATAAAAACTTTGCTGCAGAACTCACTTCCTCCACCAGACACCACACTGACTTGAATCTTCCTTCCAGTACTTACTTGCTACAAACGAAAGCCTAAATAACACCATGGGAAACTATTGACCAAATCTACAAGTAATTCAAGTAAATCAGTAAAATTTCAGTAAGGTAATGAGGCATCCCAGTGGCAAATACAAGCCAATCAACAATATCCTCAGATGCTGACCCTTTTTTGTGATGCTTTATAGACACAGTCACTGAAAAATTTTGAATGGTGCAGAAAAATAAAGCACAAAGACCTATTGCAAAGTGTTGATTTTTACAGTTTAACTCCTTACCTTTCCTGTGGAACAGCAAACCAGTACTCATGTTTCTTGTCCCTCTGTGCATACTGTTGCATTGATGCACTTGCTTGAGAAACAAATGTTTTTCTCATGGGTTTTCCAACCCTGAGAAGTAGAAACTTGTGAGATCGATGTCTTCTTTTTTCTTTTGTAACAGAAGACCCTATTGATAAAGAACAAGTAAGTTATCCACAATGTACAAAAGAGCTCAAATCACTAATTTTGTAATAGGCAGTACAGGTACATAGGACATTTATATAAAGAAGTAATGGGGGATGGGGTAATATAAGCAGCAATAATTACCTGCCTATTACATAAATTGCATCAGCAGAACTTACTTCAGGTTGTAACACATTAAAAAATTCCAACATTCATTTTTATTCCCAATTGCAGATCACATTATGATAGTATTTCACCCACGCTTGAAAGTATTCAGAAGGTAATCTCAATGCATTCCCCTCAACACCGAATCAGACAACGCTCCACTATTAAACAGATATCCCATATACATGCAAAAGACACAGTGTTAAATAAGCACTTTGGCTTGATTCACACACGTTAAACCTGTTAATTAATCACTCTTTGTTTACAACAAAAAAAGTTTAGCACTATTAATACAGGATTAAGATGAATTTTACTTTGTTAGCTATATCAAACACCTCAATGGTATGAACATGACTTCAAGAGGAAGTATACTGGATGTTGCAGTAGAGGTTTTTCCCTCCAGTAATGTATATAATTGAACTAACAGAATTATATGATTACCCTCAAGGTCTGGATTGTCAAGTCAGCACATGGTAAAGGAAAACAACTTCTTAAATTGTTTCTTTACTAGATTAATTGCCCAAATCTGCCAGCCACAAAAGACTTTTATAAATCAAGGAAGGAAAAGGTAAAATTAAGAGTCCTTATCATCAGTTAAGTCAACAAAGAATTTATCCTACCTCTGGTATTAAATGTATATACAGATTATGGTCCACTTTCCTACGACACTCATCTTTTCTTAATAGCTGAAGTTCTCCTTCAGTGTCTATGCAGACCAAAGATCCACTAAGCACAGAAAACACCACCTTCTTGATCTCTAAACATCACTACTGGATGTTTTCTCAATCAGATTTTCAACATAAAGTTTAGAATAGCACTGTTCCACAAAAGAGTATTTTTCCCCACTAAGTATTTAAATGTGTGCCTCCTTATTTTCAGTCAACATTTTAGAATTATGCCTACCGCATGTAGTATGGTAAGGTAGCCATAACATGCATTATTTGCAAGTATTTCATAAATGTGTCAGCTCAAAGGTGAATTTTCAGATTAAAAAAAAAAACCACTAGAAAGAAACAGAAAAACGTGTTTCATAGGACTGGCACGTGAACTTTGTGTCAGTGTTAGACAAGTACTCTTAAAACAATCTGATATTTGATATTTTGGTCCTTCAAATGCAGCCACTGGAACTTCTCTGAGCTCAGAGAAGTGGGATTTTAGTTCCAGCTAGCAGACAGAATGAAAACAAGCAATTTAGCCCTGCCCCAAGTCTCAGAAGGGCTATTTAAGATGCTCTTTTTTGGTGTGTTTCTCCAATATTTTCTTGTATACTTGACACAGACTTAATGAGAAAAGTTTTCAGCAATGGCTGTTTTGTGTCTTCTTGTTTTTCCTTTCAATATCTGCAAATATTCAGCTAACTAAGCAGCAAAGAGACGTGTTACCATTAATGGTTTTCCAGCTTGTTTATACACACAGCAAACTATACACCATTACAATTGCTCCAAAGGATCAACTACATCTAGTTTTATTTCAGTTCAGTGGTTAACATAAGTGCCTGTTAAAATAGATGAGTATAACACAGTCCTGGGTAACAAAAAAATAAAAATAGATACAAGGGAGACTTTTTTATTTATTCTAGTCTACTCATAGTTATCTACTTGCATTTTATCAGTTGTTCAATATTCAGAAGAAATAGATTATTAATTCAAACTCAGAAACATTTGACTTCTGCCAAGATAATAGTTCCCAAAACCCTAAATGCTCAAAACTCCCACAAAAGAGAAAATTCAACAGTCCTTGCTATATAAAAGAGATAAAAAGACTATCTAGGTATCTTAATGATCCAAAACTCATAGTATGACTACTTCAGAGTTTTACTCTGAGACAGGATACTTGACAGCATTTATGGTTTTTCAAATTTTAAATGACCTACTGTTAATAAATCTGTCATTTTTAGTCTGCTGGCTCTCAAGAGTTAAACAGCACATCTGTGCTTTTACCTTGGTTCCATTTAATTGTGCCTGTAGAAGTTTCACCAAATCTATCTAGATTGAGAAATATTAATCCTTAATTTGCTGGTTTATTTGCATTCTGATAATACAGCATGCAATAATAACAAAGATGTAACAATTCCTACTTAAATTGAAGTAATTGGTACAAATAGCAAAAAAAAAAAGGATTCCTTTCTGAAGGTTTTTTTTTTCCTTTCTACTTTACCCCCTCAAACTTGAGCAAGGCTGGGTGTAACAGGGTGTGCAGGTTTCTAGCCAGTACTCTTCTGTGAGACTGTGCACAGAGGTAATCTGTGTGCATATACTCTGTGAACGTACAGATCACATAACACATAAAAAACCTGGAGACATTCAATGACATATTTTAGAAAACCAAAACTAAAGCATTTAATGCAACTGAATTATAAATAATATTCAACTGTAAGAAAAGCAGCAATTGTGGCAAAGTATCTGCATTTTTTATAAGTCACAACCAGCAACTACTGCTAGCTGACATAATTGCCAGAATACTTCTAATATTTAAGGCATAAAAGTGAAACTTACGACAGAGTGATGCAACCATTCATCTGCTTCAAATTTTAAAATTCAGTTACTCTCTCAACAGAAAAAAAACAAAACAAAGGCAAAACCAACAGAAACTACTATATCAGATTCTGAAGTGTAAGACAAATTTCTGTCAGCTGAAGAGTGTACCCCTCTGTTGAATGTAATTTCAACTTTTAATTATCAATATACAGCATTTGACCTTCAAATGTACTTCACATATATTTAATACCTGTCACGCACTAACAGACTTTTTCTAGCCCCCAAAATATTGCACAATAACTAGCTTATTTATCTCCATTAGTAAGATGGTGAGGCATCAGAAAGCGACCTAAGAATTTTTTAAAAAGAAAAAACAAATACATATAGAAGCATATTTAGGCTGCTTAAAAGCACAGCACTTTTCTATATGAAAAAATAAAAAAATAGATCTTCAGGATAACTTCCAACTAATAAACCCCAGCCCTGATCTCTGCAGAAGAACAAAGGTACTTGGAAATCAAACCTAGCTGTTCCCCATATTCACAGCACTAATTTCTTACCATCGAGCTCTTACTTGCCCTGAGAAATGCTTTTTGGGCACTTAACTTTGCTCTAGTTGCCATGCAAGTTTGACAAGACACAAGTGAAAAAAAAAAAAATTCTTAAAGTGTCAAACCTGGTGTTAAGACTCTGCTGCTTGTTCCTCCCACCATAAACCATAACCACAAGGTAGACATGCTATAAATAATCAATTCATTCCATGAAATGCATTCACACACATGTACACTGGGATCAAAATTTAAGTGACAGCTAGCTGATTGCTCAAGAATATTTTCAATTGCGAGCTGTATAGTGACCAGTGCATCATAGACCTGATCTTACAGGCTTGTTTAGAACTCCCCTGCAAAGATACTGTGATTCAATATGACCGTACCTATAATTTCAATGAAAAAAATTATAGTAACAAAGTTGTCTGCATCCTCAGTTTCCTGAGCAGTATTATCTCCACTAGTTTATGTGGTTTGACTTTGGCGTATCTTCAAGCCAATGAGAAACATAACCAATATATGGGGAGATGTGCACACTGAATGAAAACAAACAACAAAAATTCTAATGAACTGGAGGGTGATACACTGTAAATCCAAAGGCTAACACTGTATCAGTAAATACCCACTGACTCACCTTCTATCCGTCCATCTCCTGCAGATACAGTTTTCTGACTCATTTCTTTTTGTGAATCCTGCTGCATGTTTTCTCTTTGTTGTTTTGTCTGTTGCATAGTGTGGGTCTTCCAGAGTTTGCGGAGTTCTTCAACTTCTGCCTCTGAGTCTTGAGTTTGCTCTCCCGCTACTTTTCCTTTACTAGATACCTCTTTCTTTTCCGAGTCTGTGGTATCTTCACAACGTCGACATTCCTCTTCATTATCTGGTTCTTTTCCGAGTGAGGAATCTCGATCCTTGCCAACTTCTGCCTCTCTGCCATGCTCCTCACTACCGTGTAATCTTGGTAAAGACTGCTGGGAAACATCTGCAGTATTTTCACTAGGTCCTTGTCCCCCCTTAACAGACCTTTTAGCACTTTCTGAACTTAAGTGGGTGCCAAACTGTTTAACACCTATAGCACTGGGCTTTAAGTCACTGGCAGCTTCATTTGAGTCTGAAATGACTGTTAAACATTCAGCACTAGTCTGGTTTATTGTTTGGACAGATTCTGATGACGCTCCAGAAGATTTATCTTGTCGAAGCTCATCTGAGGAAACAAGTTCCTCTCGTATTGGAGAGAGTTCTGATTCTGTGAATACGTCTTCTGAAAGAGACTCCTCTGTGCTCCTTGGGGCAGTACTAGCACTGTCATTGCCTGTGTCCCGAATCCTGGAATCCATTTCATCTGTATTGCTCTTTGCAGCTTTCTTGGAATGGCAAAGTTCTCTTACTGACAGCTGTTCTACATCTCTGTTGGGCAGAAAAGAATGTTGTTATAACAGTTACCTTTTATATCAAGCTTACTTCTTTGTTCTTTTAAGAGCTTAAACAAAACTTAATATTATCTCCAAAACACAACTTAATCCAGAGCATTAGCAATAAATAAGCATAAACTACAACACTGTAACAGTAATCCTGGCAGACCTTTTGCCAGCATGACACAGGACTTGCCAAGTTCGTGACATTACTTTCACAAGGAGAAGCTCTCCTATGAAACCAGATTGTTTGAGACCTTAAAAGTGTAAAAATCCAATAAAAGGCAAAGTAAAAGCAACAAAAAGCTACACACAACCATAATCTCTAATGGCAAAAATCACCTAAAATCTTTAAACTTTGTCTACCAAAGAGATCAGTACAAGTGTATAGATCTGTCCCACCCTATGAGGAATTTGTCACCTAGCTCACAGGTAAGAGGAGAATGGCAGAAATCATCTGATCTAACCTTAGCTATCTAAGCCAGTCAATGCAGAACAACAAGAACCATCAATATAGATGTTCCTATTCTGCCTCCAAGAAATACCTAAACAGTGATTAGGGTCTTTAGCAGGTACCTGACTTCGAGGATACCACTGCTTGGCAAAATAAACCCCAAACTACTTGGTACAACTGAAGATGTTGATAAACAGCATAATCAAAAAGCGAGCATAAAAACTTATTTTCCTCACAGGAAACAGTCTCTGCTTAAACGTGCCTTTCAAGATAAGCTAACCAGAAATACCTATGAGTTTTAGCAGAGGAGGACTAGAAAGGTACTGTGAACATGCTCAACTATATCTATGGAAGTCAAGCTTTTCCCCCATTGTCAAAAAAACCCCTGAGTAGTACACAACCTTCATAAAAAATGCTCATGTTTAAACACACTCTTGACTAGAGTTCTCAATGTCAATTTCCTTGCTATCACAGGTATATCACCTCTTCGATTACCTAGTATTAAATACTTTTAAGAAGCTTGTACATTAATCTCTCATCTTGAAGGATAATATGTTCACTCCACAGTTCTGCAAAACTTTATTCAGTTTGGTCATATTACTGAGACATCACTGAAACTCAGGATGCTTTTGCAAAGCATATGCACCCTCTTATCTAAGTGTTGCGATGGAACTGATACTAAGCATCTGCTGATGGAGTAATCCTGCTTACAAAGCATGTAGGTTAGACTTTAGAACTTATTGCCTATTAGACTGGGCCATTTCCTTGATTTTTTCAGGATTATGCTGGTAATAAGTGCTCTCACACAAGCACAACCTAAGGTTCATGAAAACTGTAAACACCTGTATGTGGTCAGACACACTTTTTTTGTCCTGTTTCAGCATAGACTGTGGCTTAGATATGGAAACCATACAACATGAAATTCCAGTTTTAAGAACTGAAGAATCCATCAAGTTCACAATCATTTCCCATATCAATAATCTGAATACCAAGATTGTTTTCCCAAGTTTAAGGAGGTTTGACAGTTGGCAAAATTGGCAGAGAAGAGAGTTAATTGTGACAGTGAAATATTTAGGAAGAAAACAGTGAAAAGACATGACTTAAGTCTCAAATACCTCAAGACACCCAGGACTTGTCAGATCTAGCTGTAGCTGTTGGAACTTCTGTGTTTACGGACTTAAGAAATTTGATTTTTATTTTCCCCCAAAATTTAAACATATGCCGCAAATTTTTATGAAACTAAGGTACAAAAGTGTTGGGACTGAAGAAAATGCTAGAAGATAGTATTCCATCTAATATTTATAAAGTTGGCAAGAAATATAAATCAAATTGGATATACAGGGCTCTGAACACACAGTGTGACCTTTTATTAACTGACACGTTTTCATTTCATATGCATTCATACTATAAACAAAACAGAAAACACGTGCTACAAGAACACAAAAACAAAAAGGGCATGATTCGTAAGTCATTAACAAGCTAAATATGCTAGAAAAAACCCACTTGTTTTGTAACTGTGATATTATGATTCAGACAGGGTAAAAAGAGTAATCTAATTTTCATTATCTTTTTCCTTCCACTGTATATCGACTGAAGTAAGAACCGTGAGCAACTTTTTAAAACTCAGTCTAGAAAATAAACTTAAAGCAATCATGCTGAAGGCATCATCATTCTATATCAAAAGCCCCAAAGTATTACTGTAGCAATATGTACTTCAGTTGTTCTTTGAAGAGACACATGACTTCAGGCAGCAAAGATACCAGTTCACTACCAGATTTATGCCAAAACCGAGCTTAAAAATGGTATGAGGCAACTTATGTATCTGGACACCCAGAAGTAGTAAGATTATGAAGCAACATGTGTTTAGGATATTTAAGATATGCTTATTGTATTACCTGTAAGAACTGTAAAAGGGTATTTTTCAGAGTTCTGAGTATCTTTGAACCTTACTTAAAATAGCTGCATTTTTTAAGATTTACACATCAGGAAAACAAGTTTACACTCTCATACATCTAGACAACTCTACCTTGGTTACAGGTAGATAGTCAAGGCAGTCTGCAAATGTTTGTTCTTGGTGGGCTGCAATAGGTAAGTGGTGCAAGATTTTCTTTAAACCATTTTGGATTTTAAAGACAGAATTTATCCTACTTCTGAGAACAGTAAAAAAATTAGGCAACAGACAACACAGAACAAAGATTTTTAATAATGGTGTTTAAAGTTGGTTGTAAATGCCTGCCAGGCTAAAACTCACTGATGCAAATGTACTGTTTACCCCAAACAAGGTTACACCCCTAAAAGTGAATATGCAGTCCCTCCCCTAGCCAGAAAGGGAAAAAAATATACTCCTAGTTCCATGAAAATATATACAAATCTTAGAAAACAAGTTTTACAGCCATCTGAGCAACAAGAATTTGAGAAGCAAGGGAAAAATTGTAAACAATGAAGGTTTTACACCTAAGACAGTTTTCAAGTTTCACTTTTCTGTTTCATACACCAGTTTTTAAATTATTGAAGTATCAAACACATCTGTTACTGTTTCCACAGCGGGGACAGGGCAAAAGAAGTGGTGTGGTACCTCTCACTATACAATGATCTTTAGAAGAGACTGTTGGATGAAACTACAATACATGGATATAGAAGAGGATTTATTCTGTATAATATATAGAATGAGAGAACTTCAGGTAAAGTAAGTTTTCTATAGGGTCTTTCCAAGCCAATCTTAGATGTTTTTTCTTAACAAGGAAAAGAAGGAAAATGCTGGTTTGCTAGTTTTGTACGGTTAACATATGGCTGCAGTTCAGATTTACTCAAAGCTTTATAAATACTATTCTATCTTACATGCTTAATGAATCCTTAATTTTGCTGTCCACAATTTCCTTATACAGAGCAGCTGACATCACTTCTTCCATTGGACACATGATGCCATACTCTTCACAGCCGTTCTCTTGGACCAGAGGATCCATTTTATGAGGATCAAACATTATATTATTTGGAGTCACTAGCAGCACACCATTGACCGTACCCTAAAATGAGAAGGAAAAAGAAGTGGTAATTTCTCTCCTTCATATTTCAGCTATTCTCAACTGTTGTGGGGCTTTTTTGTTTGGGTTTTTCTTTTTTTGGTAGGAAAAAGGCATGTTCTATTTTTTTAAAGCATATTTTTGCTTATATTTAAGCAACCTGATACAGTTTCTGGTGTTTTGCAGTCATGTAGAAATGCAACTTTTTCTGAGGAATCCAATTAATGCCACCTACTTTCCCCAAAGAAAAGTTTTGCCAAAAAGGAGAAACCATTGCACCCTAATAAATACTCTAAGCAGCTCCTCTGAGGTAAGGAGACATCCTTCCTGGATAACCACAAGGCTAAATTTGTAGGTTTGTGAGCAAGCATTGTCTAAAACTTGACTCTTAACTCTTCCCACTTCCTGCTATTTGAGAACAAAAGACCTTAAAAAAATTGTCATTTATCTTAATTTTCTTTACACAAAAGTAATGGAGTAGCCAATACAAGTCATTCTAAGTTAATGGACCTCCTGACTGATCAGAAAAATATGCTTACAGAATAAAATAGATAAAAAACACTAAAGATTTTTAAAGATGTGACTTCAGATGGATTTAATCACAATGATACTGATGCAGTACATGAATATAAGCAGATTCTAAACTGAGTAGAAAATTTTTTAACATTGACAGTTATATTATGAACTGTAGCATTATACAATACAGATGTAAAACCAAAGTTTATTTACAATATGTTGAACTCTTTAGAAAAAAAAAGTGTTAGAAACACATGCAAACACCAACACCAGTTGCTACAGAAATTCATTTAACTGTTAGAACAGTAGAGTTTGAGCTAAAAACATGAACTGGAGAAAAAAAATCTAGCTTTAAGTAGAATGACAGGGATTCTTTACAGACCTTGAATCCTACAGACTTTACCAATTTGGACAGACATGCAAGACTTTTGTACAAGAATTGGAAAAGAGTCACTTCATGTGATGCTGAAACTTTTTAGGACATGAATAAATATTCATCTTACTGATAAAACATTCACAGTGATTACAAACATTGTGCATTGGGGGGGTTGTTTGTTTTCAGTTTTGTTTCAAGATGGCATATCAGGGCAGCATGAAATATTGCTACAATCCTTCCCAGCTCCAGAAATTTGTTCCCAGGTGACAGCTGATGACCTTCACAGTAGAAAAAATGAAGATGCCATACAGTAAAAAGAAAAGTGCAAGTTATAAAAACACCCTCAATAATAGTTTTAACGTCTACAACAATTACAGAGGATATCCTTAGTACGGAAAAATGAAAACAGTCTCAACAGCAGCTCAAGCATCTAGACTTGATTCCTTTTAGTCATTCAGTGCCCAGTCAGGTTTTATATGTATCTTTTAGAGTCCAACACATATGCTAAAGACTTTATTTACCTAATTCATTATTTACTAATTCCAAGCTGTTTAAGATACTGAAAAAACCCCACTATCACTCACATTTCTTTCCCAAAACTGTATTGAGGAAATAGACTTTAATGGTGCAAAAAGGACCTCCAAGACACAGACTACCAAGAGAAGTAGTTTAGAAAACCAATTTAATGTGACTGCAAAAGTCAGTGAGTCCACTCAGAAGAACAACTGCTTCCTTTAAACAAATATTATTACTGGAAATTCAGCACATAATTAAAAGATTAATATTCTATAGATCTGATTCAGAAAAGACAAGGTCATAGCTTTGATGGTAGCTGGATTACATGACCATTGTAGGTACCTTGCAACCAAAATATTCTGTTCTTCCACAATCTACGTGTTACATATGGGAAACAAAATGGGAGTTCTAAATCCTATACAATACCCAAGACAGAAATCTGAACAATCATTATAAAGGGAACATTAGAGCCAACCTATCACCTTGGTGTGTCCACACACAAAGATTAAGCAGTTTAGTAAAACACACTTTTAAGAAGGTTTGAGAGGACTCGTGATAAGAACTTTTCAAAGAGTTCTTGAAATAATTCCATTACATTCTTGAATACACATGGTCGAATCAAAACTGTAATTCATGATGTACAAAGTTTTTATCATAAAGATAACAATTTTATTTTAGTCTCAGTTTCTTGTATAAATTTTGAACTTTGTCAGAGTCCTCCTTTTCACTTAATGCGCTTGTGCTTTCTGTGCTCTAATTTTCAGGTTGGTGGTTTGGGCTTTTTCAAGTCTTAGTAATTTTCCTTTACCTACTACTTTTCAAAACCATTCACGTAAACTAGCAAACATAAGAAAAAACCAAGTACTCACACCTCCTCTACTAGTTTCAGTTTCAATGAAGCAGACTGTTTAAGATACCTTTTTGTGCCTCCAATGAACAGTGCAGCACACTTTTCTACAGAAAAAGCAAACAGTGTAGCTCTAAGAGAGGGCACACCTACATATGCAGTAAACAGTGAGTTAAGGTGTGACTGCAGCACACTGGTTACACTGATTTAGTTTCTGAACAGAATGTGGCATATTCACATGACCCTGTCTTTAACTGTGCTCAACACCCCACCTCTAACAGTAGCCATAACCAGAGAGCAGGGCGCAAGTGCCGTGAACACAGCAAACATTTCCAAGTTCCAGACACTGCATCTCAGAGAGTTCCTTGCTGCTTGTCCACAAAGTCACAGGTGTAACTAAAACAGACTCCAAACACATAAAGAATAAGTACTCTTACAAAGTGAGAAATGAGACAATCTTACCTTAATGAAAGCCCTTTAGTATAACTAGATGCACTGAAAAATAGGCTTTCATTACATTTCAGTTTACAAGCAGCAGTCACAGTGATGACTGAGACTTGCAAGTGAAGCCCTATGAAACAGTTAACTATGAGCTTCAAAATCACTTCCAGACTGGGAAGCAGAGATGAATCTTTTAAGCTTTCTCTAGGAAACTTCTGAAAATTTATCATCCTGCATCATCAAAAAACTTAACAAGGAGAAGATGAGACAACACCCAGAGGACATTCCTAGCACACGTGACAAAAAGGCTGAATTACATGCCAAACTCACAAAACCTGGCACTCAAATCTGAGCAAGTTAGTATGCATTTCTCT
Source organism: Dendrocincla fuliginosa (assembly GCA_035047845.1). Classification (NCBI taxonomy): domain Eukaryota; kingdom Metazoa; phylum Chordata; class Aves; order Passeriformes; family Dendrocolaptidae; genus Dendrocincla; species Dendrocincla fuliginosa. The sequence goes on along the minus strand of JAWWMO010000083.1, from coordinate 132,983,483 downwards.
TGCACCTACCTCCTCAGGTATGGACTGATACTGCAATGGACTATACAACTGTATAGAAACAGAAGTCTCCCTGAAGCTTTTAGAAAATAGGCTGTAAAGATGTGAGTCAAAGTCAGCTGCCGTAATGTGCCTTGTAACATTCTACTGAGGAACTACAGTGTGTAAATAGAAGATTGTAAATTTTAACCCTAGATTATAACTTTTCCAGTATAACAAATTTCTAACAAAGGCTCACAGGCCTCAATTCCTCTGCATCATAGCACTTAAAACGGATGAGTAAAGATGTACCTAGGATCAACCTGAAAAACATCACCTGTAGAAAGAATGGATGGAATGGCGAAAACTAACTGCAAAGTACAACAAAGCAACGAACAAAACTGTTCCAGTACTTGCCTCCAACTTGCAACACACAGGTTTTGTCAATACACACGTATTGCCAAAAGGTTTCAAGCTTAGACACAAAGATTGGCAACCCTTTCCATCAGCCAAAAAAAAAAAAAAGGCTGTTTTAGGAGATTCTTATTAATCTGTTTATCAGCAACTTATCTGAAAACCTATTGCTGAACAACACAGAATCAGCATTATTTCTATATTCACACCCAGACTTCAGGCAAAGGAGGAAGTACTATATGATTTTTTTGTAAAGAGTGTCTCATCGTAATTTCTCTGTGAGGTAGGAAAGCAATACACTTTGTTTTATTCTAAAGTATTCTGAGGTTAAGTCTTTACATGGTTTCTAAAAGTCTGTGCAAGACTCATGCACCTATGAGCTGAAGGGAGAGTTAATTAAAGTGCCACTAATTTGGAGGCATTTATGTAATGACACTACTGAGAGAACTGTAACTACTGCTTCAAAGGAAAAAAGAAAAAAAGATTTCTATCATACTCTACCCAACAGAGAACAATACAGAGTTGCTTGTTTACAGAATCAGAGGTTTGTTCTGTTCACCCTGTTCTGCTTTAAAAGAAAAAAATGGAAGCAAAGCTACACAACTACGTATTTTCCTATAGCATAAGGCATATTCTTCTCCACTGTATGTAAAGAAAATTACTTATTAGAGACATCAACATAAGGAACAGACAGATCTCATGCCCTCAACACAAAAGAATTACCTAACAATATGGCATCAGAGAAGTTTGTCACCTATCAACTGCTTGCATCATGTTCTGAAACAAGCGGCCTGGGGAATCCAAAGAAAACAGTCAGTAAAAAAAAAATAACATTTATATAGATATAAACACATAAGCTGATCCATCTACCCATCTGTGACTAAATTTTACTGCATTGTTTATGATTTAAATATGCTTTATTGTTATATCCCACACAGCAACACCTGAAGGTTTCAGTACCTTGCCATGAGTGATGTACTTGCAATTAATTTTTAGAAATTTCTCTGTAAACGCTTCCTCCTCTTCGGAGGTGGATGATACCACTCTTGTAGGACGAACACACGCATGCGCTGGTGAAGCAGCTGACTCTTGCTGTTGGACTCCATCTGGATCCTAAAAGGAAATAAAGAAAGCCAAAACAGAACTTAACAACTTGTTTTTTTTAAATATTTTTAGAGATTTTTTTGTTGTGCAATCCTTTTTCTTTGATGTGAAAACAAATGTAAAAATAGGGTTCCAAATCCACTCCAGCTTAAAGTACTGCTTTGATCCGACAGTGCCTATAGCTAAAGAAGCACAGTTCACCCAGCCCCTGATAAAAAATACACCTGGGCAAAGATAATCAGGATCACCTGCAAACAAACAAAAAAATAATGACCAAAACACATAAGGAGATATTCTGCCACATGTAAAATTTGAACAGAAGTTGACAGAAAGGATTCTTTTCCAACTTTAACAGAAGTCCTATTAAAGGACTACTGTAATCCTTCCTTAATATTATACACTGCTTTAAGTTGCAAGGTCAGCTAGTCTAGCCCTGTGCTCAAAGTAGGCCTAAACCTAAAATAGATCGTGCTGCTTATGGCCTTTCCAGTTGATTTTAAATCTTTAAGGCTGGAGATTCCACAGCCTTTCCAAGAAACCTGCTCCAGTGTTTAGTCATCCTCATTGTGAAAAATATTCTCCTGTTATTTAACCAGGACTTCTTGTGCAGCAACTTGCAGCTGTTGCTGTCCATAATTTCACTACAAGCTTCTGAAGACCTCCAGTCTTCACTGTTCTTCTCACTCTGACCTGTCTACTAGGTAGTACAACATAGAAATCCCATTTTCCTTCAGTATTTTCTTCTCCAGCAAAAAATCCACCAAAAAGCCCAAACAAAGAGTCCGAGATATCAACCAGTCCTTGTGCCTCGTACATTTCCGTTCGCTGATCATCTTAATGGCCTGCCAGTGGACTCACTCCAGCATGTCAATCTTTGTCTTGTACTGAAGGTGCCAGAAGTGGACACAGCACTGCAAATGCAGCTTCACAAGCCCAGCTTGCCTTAACCTCTTGGTATTGCTCTTACACTTGCCACCTGTCACGTGATCAGACCATCACAAGTAGACATTGCTCACCATCTCCACCAGGACACTGGTCTCAATCTCTTCTTGTCCCTCAGTCTTTCTCTGCAAAGCTGCTATTTAGCTAGCCAACCCCAACCATGTAGTGTTACATGGCCCTCTTTTCTATCCCAGGCAGGTCTTAGCTGTTCTTGAACTTCATGAGGTTTCTGTTACTTCATCTCTCCAGATTCTTGATGTCTATGATGAGGAGTCCTTGCCCTTCCCTCCACTGTACTGACCACTTTCCCTAATTTTTGAACATCATCGCCGCCAACAGGAACCTTCAAGGATATGAAAATGACCACCACCATAGAAAATTGTGTCCAAGACCAGGCTGGATGGAGCTCTGTGTAACCTGGTCTAGTGGAAGGAGTCCTTGCCCATGGCAGGGGAGTTGGAAGTACATGATCTTTAAGGTACTTTCCAATTCAAGACATTCTATGATTCTACAGAAAAATAAACAATCATACACACATGTTGAATAAGTTTAAACACAAATGTCCTGGCAAATTTTCTGGCTCATCTTTTATTCCAACCATTCAGAGTTCACATTTCCCCAGTATTTTAACAAGGCTGCTTTGGGACAGTGTCATAGGCCTGGCTACAGTCAGAGTAAGAAACAAGTACTGCCCTTCCCTCACCTGCTGAGCCTGTCATCACAGAAAGCAATCATTTTTGTAAGGCATGATACATGTCTTGGTGCATTCACTCTGTTTCCAGCCATCTTTGTCATTCCTGGATGTACCTTTCAGAGGATTTCTTTCACAATCTCCCTGGGAAGATAACAAGACTTCTCTATCTTGCTGCCTACCAGTACATCCAGCTAAGTAGTGAACATGAAACCCCACGAGGGACAAGACAGAAAAAAAAATATTTTTCAATAAAAGGTACACATATAGTTCACAGACTGCACCAAAGACTGTTTTATAGGCACAACAAGCCTGTTTTAGACTTTCACTCACATTTAAAGACTTCCATCTTATACAGTTGCTATTTTTAGTTATTAATATTACTATTTTTTAAAAAAAACATGGACTTCTATGTTCCCTTTGGTTGTCTGCTTTCCTGTATAATTCTAGAAACTAGTACTGCAGCTAAATGCCTTTAATCATATCCAGGAACATGATGCACACGTGTTTTCAGTTCTCTGGCACTATTTTATGCTTCACCTGCATCTTTCAACTTTCATTAGAAAGCAAACAAAAAACCAAAACAAGCTGTAGAACACTGAACTGAATTTTGCTGAAGAAGTTAATGAAGGTATAATTAAGAAACAAACCTCCTGGAGATGAGTTCTGCTTCTACACACACCATCCTACTGAAAAGTATGCCCACATTTGAGACATGCAACTTAGCAAGTGGCTGTGAGAGTCCTCAGCTGATCTCCAAGACCACTGTGACTAAGCCAGCTATTTCTCATATTGTTGCCACATGACAAACAAGCAGGAATAGTAGTGGTGGTAGACTTCCCAATTTAATGATAATGCCCTTGTCACTACATTATTTTGAAGTGGATTTTACGCTTTATAGGTAGCAAAGCACATTGGATCTTCTCAAATATGTGCATCAAACTGTTGAATGAAGAAATCCTTCAAAAACCCAGCAGCATAAAAAAGGCTTAAAAATCTGAGGTCATACACAGTGACAGTAATAAACTCAGTGAGATATACACTGAAATCTTGGCTTGTGTAGCAACATTAAAAAAAAACAACAACAAAAAAACAAACCAAAAAAAATGACCAAAAAACTCGCAACTCTAACCAGGTTCTGCAGGTTATATCAGCCACATGCTGGTTTGTACTTAGTCATTTGGTTGCATTAAGCTACTCCAATGTTTATGAAAACAGAAGCAAAAGAACAGAGTATATCACAGCCTATTTTTGACTCAACAGGGGTTCAGATATTTCTTAATCACCTTATTAAATATCTACCAAAAACTCAGTGATTTCAAGAACGAGAGCACAGAGAAAATTCCTTTATCTTATACAGATAGAAGAACATATTCTCTTTACCTCAAAAGGTACTTCAATTTAAGCTGCAAATCTGGAGTCAAAATTGAAGGAGAGACAAAGACGACAGACATCAAGAGAGCACTACAGAATGTATGCTAGAATTTCTCTCAGACATAATGATAGCAATCAGCAAAGAGAGTAAAGAAAAACACGGAAAACAGGTGCTGTGATGAAGAACAAAGCCCTCCAGCCTTAACTGCTTACACAGAAGTTGAGTGCCTTTTGTGTTGCTGGAGAGACTGTCAGAAAAACAAAACCAAACATACAGAGGCCACACTGACAAGTGCAAGTGATTTCTGGGTTTTTATTTCTTTTGACAAATATTTCCTCCTTCCTTACATGTAATTGGAATGGTCTCAGAAAGAGCATAAACACTTTATTGTATAGTGCCGCATTGCTCATTTGACTTTCCCTGAAGCATTTACTGCTTGTAACAATCCACAACACGTAACAAGATGCACAAGATAGTTCTGCAACAATAAAGTTCAGTTTAATAAAATTTAACATTCAAATTGTTACTGTCACTGGACAATAAGCAACTTTTGCAGAAGAGGTGTTTAACTTGTTAGGTATTGTTATCTACCTTGTTTCTTTTAAACTTTCAAGTTTCATCTCTGCTATACGCATACAGTCAAAAAAGTTTCCAATAAATTACAGGTATGGTTATGTTATTAAGCCTCCTTATCTACATTTTGCTAACGAGCACATACAAAAAATATTGACAAAAGCAAGAATAAGGTGTAGAATTTGTTGCACTGTAGAAAAAGCTCTGATTTCTAGTAGTAAAACTAGTAATTTTCTCTCTAGTAACTTCTCACAACATATGCTATAAAGCAGGTGTATCCTAGCATTTTCAGTAATTTTGAGACTGACAGATACAAAATATATGATACAAGAATGTATTCTTGCAGACTAATCTACTTACTGTGCTACACATCCAGTTTGCCATAAAACAGAAGAAATTATTCAGCACAAATGACAACAAGTATCTTATGAGAAAAGGCATCCTAGGTCAGGGCAAAAATACAAAAGCAAACCTAAACAGTAATTGCCAGTAGAAGGCTCGTCACAGCCTTTGTAATGCAACTTAAAAACCTATTCAGCAACAAAGAAAAATCTTTACATTTAAACTGGTGTGGACCAAGCCATGCAAGCACATAAACAAATGCTTAAAATCTCAAACCTTCCTACACTTTAAGGATCCTGAAGTACACATTTGACAGTTTGATGGAGCACTATCAAAATGTGCTATCAAGAAAATTTTGTATTTGAGAGAAAAAGATAATAACTGGAAAAGGAATAGCAGTGACGTATTAAGAAATATCTGAATAAGGTCATAACTGCATGAATTGCAGAGAAGCTCATGCTCTGATATCACACCTTCCTGGCTGGAGTGCTTCCTGTGAAATTCTGTTGACAGCAAACTAGTGTTACTGGAAAGGCATGCTTCTACAAAGCTACCTACTACCCAAAACTCTACATTTGAGCTGAATTACAGGACAGCTTGGATGGCTAAACAAGTTTAGGATTTCGAAAGTCTACAAAGGCAGAACTACTAAGCAGAAGTCAGCTGTAAACAACTTTGCATCATCTCTTCACTTAAACAGACTTTTTGTTTTGGTTTGGTTTTTTTTTTTGGTTTGTTTTTTTTTTGTTTGGTTGGTTGGTTTTTGGTTTTGTTTGTTTGTTTGTTTTGGGGTTTTTTTGTTTGTTTTTTGGTTTTTTTACTTCATTCTGCTAAACGAAATTAGAAAACCCTCTCACACCCCTCTACAGTGAGCAGGGGGAACTCAAGCATTCTTGTCAATATACTGTTTCTACAAAAACTATCAACAGGATTAGAGATAAGTGTTTAACTAGCTTGGAAATATAAAAAAAACGCAGAAATGCAACAGAAACTCATTAAGATTTCAGTGTGCAAGGACAGTATTTTGCTACAAACAACTTGCCTTCAAATCAGTTTTTACATAGAAACCTGGAATTTACAAAGATTAAAAGCTTTTATTTACTTTTAAAAAGGTACTATTTTACTTTTAACTTGAAGTGTTGTCAAGTACTTTCTCCCCAAAACAAACGGATAGTTTAAGAAGAAAGCATAGCACCTGTAACATTTATCTTGTAAGGGAAAATTAATTTCAAGTATAACAGGTATACCTACATTTACTGTAGCCTTGTCAAGCTCTGCTTCGGAAGATGTAGGTGATAGGGGACTTATAGGACTTAGAGAGGGGGAGCTGTCCACACTAGAAATGTAGTCTGGGTCAGGAACATACAAAATCTATAAAGAAGATATAACGTAGTTAGATGTTAGATAAGCTTTCAGATTCACTTTAGTTTTCCCACCAGTTCAGGTATATTTGCTATGCTTTCTCAAAATAAGCTACACGAAACCATTCCAGCTCTCATTACTTTTAACTGAATTATGAGTTGAGGGAATAAATAATACCATCCAAAGAACTTCTTAATTTTAGCTTTTCAAGTTTTTAAATGCTATATTGATATAATTTTTATTTTTGGTCATAATAATTGAGGAAAAAGTTCAGATAGAAAGCATTAAAAGTATTCAGCATGCCAGAAACACATGATAAAAGTGTCCAAGAAAGACCTGTTCAATTATTTCTAATACATTATTTCAGCCATGGTAAGCATTAAAGGTACCTAGACAAAGTTCTCTAGCAATCAGAAATAAATACAGGATTTTGTCAAACAAATATTTGCTAATTCCAAATGGCCAATAGTTAATTCCATAGCTGACCTATCACATGTTTCCAGGCCCAGCTTTCATGAAGAAACAAAAAGTAAAGGCAGAAACAGGAAAAAAAAAAGAAATAGCAATCTGTAATAACTGAGTGATAATTCATATACTGCTGGTAAAGACAGCAAGTTTTCAGAGTGGAATAGAAATACCATTCAATTTATTAAAATAGAATAGCAGGCAGTAATGTGCCGCCATGGAACCTTGTTTATAAGCTGTACCCTGAATACGTCTCCTGAGGTAGAGCTGGTGAAAAGCCTGCTATATTTGCAAAGCAACAATTTAGCTTGTATACAAGTGTTAGTACCCAATTAAGTATATCTAGTTTTAAAGGTTCTCTGACCTTATTTACGAGACAGGTAGCTTCATTACACGTTCCCTTCTTAGGCAGTTATTTAACAGGTACAAGGAATTAACAAATTAGAGAAAAAGGAAGACTCTTTTACAAAGCCAATAGGAAAACCAATAAGAGAAGTACTTTAACACTTTCTCTGGTAGACATGAGAAATATAGGGAAAGAGGTCTTTCTTTGATAAGTAAAATATATAGTGTACCTGTCCAGGAACGACTGCTCTGGAGAAAAGCTTATTTAACTGAACCAGTTCATTGGGTGTTGTATCAAATTTCAAGGCAATACTGTTTAAAGTATCTCTTGATTCCACCTGTATCAATTGAGGAAAAAAACAAAAACAAAACTGTAAGCAGTTAGTTCAAATAGCAGCTTACAAATGTTACGCGTAGGTTTACCAAGATTTTGATGACCATTTAACTGTTCATATCTCATGGCTGCCTCCCACCCAAAACCCTCTCCATCCCAAAACAACAAAGCCACCCCAAAAACATACCTACTCCCTAAATATTAGTCTATTCAATCCTGTACAAAGACACTTCCCACTATGTTTCCAGGTGGCCAGAATTGTCAGTCACACACTTTGAGATGTAGGCTCAGCTACTGCACCAGAACCTCTGGTCTAGAAATTCACTGGGTATCCCTGAACCAATAAGCAACTGACTGGGTTCACAGAACCATTCATTCCCCCTCCAACTCCTCAATTTTTCAACTAAAGAAAAGCTGAAGCAATCTCTACAAATATGACCACACTCTCCCACTATTGAAATAACTTTCTGTTAGACACTGACTTGGCAGTAAAAGCCATCACTGAGAAAATGCAGAAAATGCTGAAGCAAAACAGGCCAACTAGTATGACAGTAGATGGAGCAAAAGCATTTTGAGTAGGTGATTCCCAAGTAAGGTAAGGATTTTTTCAAGCTCGTATTTTCGCCTTCATCTCCCAAATGTATTCAATATGAGCCACCAGAAGAAAGCAAAAGGAAAAAGTTTTATTCAGAGAGAGTATTTCAAAATAAAGAATTCATAGTTTTAAGAACAATGGAGATACAACAAAGGAACATATAACCAAGAAGTTTACTGCATAACAGCACAGAACTTCATAAACACTATACTAAGAAAAAAGAAATCTTATCTGTTAAGACAAGATGCAGCTATATAAGCTAAGCTACATTTGTGTTGCTTAATATAAGTAAAGATTTAGAGAATTCCCTTCCATATAATTTTGTAAAGGTGAACTTTTCAACCTAGATTCACTAAAGAAAAGCGATAAGCGTTGCCAAAGAAAAGGCAATTAGCTTTTTCAAGATAAGTTCCTAATTCTGAGAATTCTTTATATAGGAAGTCAATAAGCTAAACAAAGAAACAAACTTCTCTCTACCAGTACTTCCAGTCTGAAAGACTGTATTGTAGTACTGCTTAGTCATTCAGGACTGTATGATCACATAGACATGCAGAAAATAAGAATATTCTCACATGCCATGTTTAACTGGTACTAAAGCAGAAACCAAAACAGGACTGTAACCAGATCAGGTAGGTACTATGTGCTCTACAGAGAGTAACAAAACTAACCACCAAATCAAAGAACAGTAGTCTTTCCATCAGAAGACCTATGTAATAGAGAAGATTTGCTAAAACAAACTGTAAAGTGAGATTCAAGTTTTGCCTAAGCTTGCTCTCACATAAATGTGGAAGAACAATAGTCAGCTGGTAGGTAGATATTCCTTATGTATCACTTAATGAGTCTAAAATTTTAGTTGTTTCTACCTTGGATGATATAAGACAAATTAAAAGCATTCAATTAAAAACCACAAAGCTTAAGCCCTTTAAGAGTGCATTCATTCTTTTCAGCCTTCAGAAATAAAAACATCTGGTGAGATAGCTTGGTGATTAAAGGGTTTATCTCACTCATGATAAACACAATGGCAAGTAAAAGCTTCCTTTTCTCATTTGGCTGTGAAGTTCACACAGGCAAATTTCCACTTTGCATGGGACTTCAGAGACCAGCATAGATACCTTCTTAAAACAGAGACATTATTCATGAATAGAAACTTCCCGAAATAGATTTTCAGGCTCTCTAGTATTTTAATAAATAGAATCTGAACACCCAAAAGCTCAAAGTATAACCTTGTGGAAAAATAACAAATTGAAAAAGTGCTACCCAGCTTTTCCAGCCATTTTTCACCCAATCAATTCAATACCGGAGACAGGGGAAAAAAGTTTGCCAGCTATGCTTGTGCATATCAGCAGGCAGAGCTTCAGTCACACCACTAACTATGGCTCAAACTGCCATCATTTCCTCAGATTAACAGCTGGCATAGTTATTTTTAAAACTTATTTTAAACCTAATTCTCTACTGATTTTAATGAACTTTGCTGCCATTGCATCTCATTTGGAACTCATCCATTCTCCCACTAAAAATTATATATCAAATACATATGAATCAGACTGCAGAAAGAATTACTACTTTTATTTCAAGACTAGATGTCCAACAACCAGAAAACACAAAACCAGTAGTTTAAGAGTCTTAAAATAAACCAACAAAATTGAACAGATGGGAAGACTAGAAAGAAGGGTGAAGACAAAGGGAAGCAGACAACATAACTGACATTATACACTGGCCTTTAGAAATACCAGATTACGACTACATTAACTAACTCTTAAAAGGACTAATTTATGTAACATCAGGAAAACAGAAAATATCATATGTAAAAAACATAAATATCAAAGGCAATTTCAAAAATAATTAGGTAAAAGATATAACAGGTGAAGTAATGTCACTATTATGATGCACATTTTCTAAATTCCCCAAAAATGGTTAAAATATTATGACAAAGGCATACGCAAAGAAAAGTGACAGACAAAAACACGCTCTCTGGGTTTGAAAGGGAAGCCCCGAGAAATTAAAAAAACACCAGAAACTCCTAAGTATGTAGTCGTTTAAACAGCATATAAAGGCTTACAATGGCAATAAAACTAGCTGCACAGGAAGAGAACCTTTAGCACTCTCTAAGCAAGCTATCATTGAATGCAAAATCCAGTTACTGTAGAAAGATATTAGCAGATATTCACTATTTAACTACTCTCAAAATAAACAGGTTCAGCAAGTCATTACAACAAACTTCAAGTATTCATGTGGGTTCAAAGTCTAACAAGCTCTCATCCATTTGATGGTCACCACAAAAACACTCCCAGCCCACACCCCTTGAGTTAAGATCAAAAATTCATTCTTGTTTTAACTCAAGATGACTTCAGAAGTCCCTGCAGTTTTGTACACACACACATATATATAATGGTTTCTAACTACAACAAAAAGAGTCCAGACCCAGCTTCCAGACCTTAGACTTACCACTAAATAACCAGAAAAATATCATATGCAGAGAGACTGGCAGTTCAACACTGAGGACTCTGGATTAAAACTTAGTCTTGAGGCTATGGTTTACTATACTCTTCTGTGATCTTCATTAGTTGGTACTGGTGTATTTTCATGACCTGGACAGCACAGTCTATCTATTAGGTACTTATTCAGTACTTCAGGAGAAGAGCACAGCCTTCTATCTCCAGAGAATTAAAGGAGAGGAAGTGGGCCAGGGAAAGGAATGTCTTATATTGGAGCCTCCAACACTGGTAAACAAGATCATCCATCAACATTGCTCACTTGAAAATATTTTTAACCAAAAAGTGCTTTTCTGTACAGGCTATTGAACTTGAGGGGAAAGAAAAACCTCTGAACACCAACTATCTGTAAATAACCACAATTATTTCTTTCTTAAAAGGAAAAGCAGTTCTAGGCCTTTCCTTGAAGTCATGAAACTACTAGCATGCTACAATTATTGATGATCAGTGGCCAACACTGTCTGCTAATGCTCTAGTATTTATCTAGAGTTGTCTCTTGTAATACCTATAGGTAGTTACTGGTTGTGTTTGTACACATAACACAAAAGGCTTCCAATGCAATGTTACGGTAAAGAAGTTATGTCAATTAAGTAATGTAAAAATACTACTTTCAGAACCAAAAAGGGACTCAAGAAAGTTCTAGAGAGGAACAATAATTCTTCTAGAGAGGAACAATAATTCACCTAAACTATTTGCTCTATTAGTCCTTTGAGCCTGTTCACATGCATCAGTTGGGTACTGGAGGGGAAAACAATTGGCTTGGAGCACAAACTGTGAATTCTGAAATAACAGACAATATCAATTTGCATCTAATCTGTTAACTGACAATCAGAAAAGAAAGTATATGAACTTAAAAAATCTGTTCACTGTCTAAGCAATATCAGCAAAAATAAACCAGTTTTCTGTACCTTTTAGAGGCAGTTTAGGACTTCCTTCTATTACCACCATATCTGTTTTCAATTAGTACCATCTCTGTTGATACCTTCTCTCTGATGCTACCTACAAACCAGTAGTTTCAAGTGTTCATATTTTGGGAATTTTAGATGAAAATCTTATACATTAGCTTTTTTTTGGCTTTAGCTTTAAAGTGAAAATATATTTTCTTGTTTATTTGTCCCCTTAGTAATTATTTTCTTCTTAAAAAAATTCTGGTGTGAAGTCTACTTCACATTAAAAACCCACCATTTGTATCAATGAAATACCATCACACTCGGAACTTCAGGAATACAAGTAAGACCTTCCCTCCCAAAACGATATAGCCACTGGAAAAATTAACATACTAAGTTATTATTTTTTGAAAGGAAAAAGCCTACTAGCTTTTCAATATTGCTGGGAGCTGAGGGGGAGTCTGGTTTCTGCCTTCATCTTTCTACTACTTCTCAAAGAAGCAACACATGCAGGCACATAAATACACATGTGTGTACACATGTGTGTTGTCTCTGTGAGCAGCAGGACTAAGTTTGTTGCACCCAACAAACGAGTGCATCTTTCCACATAGAATAATCACAAGTAACAACAGTAGCAAATTACCACAGTAGTTACCAGAAGTCTCAGAGTGAACATAAGCTCAGTTCCTAAAGGTTAGATCTGTGTATTTTATAAAAACACGTGCGTAACATTTAACCAAAAACTCAATGCTACTGAAGTACTTCACAAGCTTCATGACTGAAACATACAGCAAGACACTTCAGAATATAGCATCTCTGAAGCTGAAATGCACCATGTTCCACATATGCAACAGGCTCCTTTAGAAGCTAGACTAAGTTTAATGACAAAGGGCCTTTGATTCTTGTGAATCATCTTTTTGACTCACAAGGAAGTGATGCATACTTCAGTACGTATTAAGAAAGCTATTTTTGCATCTAAAACCCCACCTACTGGAATACAAAAAGCTGCAGAAGTATATGACAACTTGACACAAACATAAGAGGTTAAAAAAAGGAAAGCTTGTTGCTTTAACGTTGCCTGGAATCTTACATACCAAAGTAAAAGCATGCATATGGTAGCAAGAGCCAAGTTAAGGGATTTACTGAGTACAGATGCCATTAACACAGGGCTACACCTGACCCATTTTTCAAATCATTTCAGACAAAATGGGGTTAATGTAATAGAAACAGTCATATTGATATTAACATTCTTCAGCTGCTATGAACCTAAGCATCAGAAATTTCTGTTTTGAATTTCAGCTTCAAGGAAGTCTTTAGCATAGGCTAAAACTATATTCAAATTCTGATATAAGCCACACTAATTAAGTGCTTCTTGCTCCAACACACACATGCTCTGTTCTCTCCAAATGACTATCACAGCCTTTTCAGTAGTTAAGCAGTATCACAGCTTGGCTTAATGTAACATTAAGACTTAAGTTCATCCACCTCCCCCATACCTCTTATTCGTGGAATAAGAGAGCATCAAGAGATCAAGTATAGACCTTTTATAAAGAAGTTCTCATTTTTATTTATCATGTCCAGCTTCAAAAGCATTCAAAGATAACTGCAACAGATTTCCCCTATTTTAACATTAATTCTATAAGCATTATTTATAGGCTTAATTATATTTCCAGTATATAACACAAGACAGATACTTCTCACTTCTGTTTCCCCTAGTAACCACAATTGTGAAAAGCTGACTGCAGCACAGTTTGAGGGTCATTTCAAGAGCAGAACAGACAGAACAGCTCCATTTTCAGATACTGATGCAGAAACAGAATTATACATTAAAAGGTATAGATCTATGGAAATTCTTAGGAGAACATCAGAAGGTCAGTATCAAGATACAGCTTCCCTTCCAAACTTAATTCTGTTACTTCTAATAGCAACAGCTTATTAATAATGCTGAAAGCAGAAAACTTGCAGATGATAACTATTGTTATTTATTGTTTCCAACTAGTTACCTAAAAGTGAACCAGTCAATAGATTGATTAGCTTGGGATTTTTCAAGAAAAAAAGGCTCTTAAAGGGAAAAAATAGCATTAGCACTCAAGTACTACCAGCTAATTCCCTCATTTAATTTCTGTTAAACTAAACTATCAGACACACAGAATTCTATGACTAAAGATAATGCACATTACAGTCTTGTTTATATTTTGTAATTAAACTCTTTAGTCTGCACTTGCTTTACAATAACATTCTGTCAATAAATCAGTGACTTACAGAATACTCAAGAGTCCCTCTAGGCTTTTGAAAAGACATTCGCCGCCCATCTTTCTTGTCTGGGGTCTTCTTCTGGCCAGTGTCTGAAAAAAATTGAGGCAACGCGCGTGTTAAATTCATTTTCCTCTCTCAGTACTGTCACCGGCTGCTGACTACAGACCCGTGGGCAGACATCTAATTCACCAGTTACACAGCTTGCTCCTGCTGATTCTAACAGACACCAGATGCTAAAATAGGGACTTCATTCCTCTGCAATGCTTTAAGAATTTGACCAATACAAACAACTGATAACTGGAAATCATCTAACTGCATAAATACTTGCTGCTATCCAGGAAGTAATTAAGGACAAAAGACTAGATAGGTGATTGACCCCATCAGGCAACCAACATCTCTGGATTTAGCGTGGTTAATCGATTCTATATCGCACCCAGCCTGCTTTCATCTAGGAGGGAGATGATCCAGAGTTCCTGTATGTTTGATCTGATCACTGGAGACCTTTGGTTGCTGTTTGATAAGTCCATAGTACTTAAAGCTTTAATGAAACAAATAGCATTAGTGTTTAACTTCATAATTATCCTGTCTGTAGCAAACACATGCAGCCTATACATAAACACTAAAGATTCTAAATAAATAACAAATTACAAACTGGGTTTTTTTAGGTCACTGTATTTTGATGATCTCTATTTCACAGGGCAAACTGTATACCTACAGTATACTCTATATCTTTATACAACTGGCTTCATATTTATGATAATCACAATGCACCAGTGTACTTAAGTGAATCAACAGAAAGCATTTACATATCTAGAAAAGTGAGGTTTTTAACATATCCATTTATACACACATGCATTTTTTTGATGAATCTCTTAAGAAATCTCAGTCACGGCTTCGATCTTCAATAGCTGCTGTTCAGGAGCCCAAAATACTTATGTGAATGAGACCTTAAGTTACCATGCTACAATGGGATTAGTTAATACCCCCATTTCGATACATTCAAATTTGTTACCATAATTAACTCAAATATTTCAAGTCAAATTCAATAGAAGAAACCATATAAAATAAATTTTTAAAAAATACTTTAGCATGGCTACATTGAGAGCTGAAAACTTACTGTGAATCTATTCAAACCTCATCTGAGGTACTAAGGAAACCTATTATAAATTGACAGCATCGTTTGTGCATTATTTGTTTTAGTATCCTGACTGCAACACTGGAAAAGAAACTAGACAAGTATTTGCACAAATTTCATATACCCACTCCCAAATGTCTATGGATAGCTGAAACTATCAAGATATGGGGGGAAGGAGGGGGAATCAACATAAATTATACAGCAAGTTCTGCACTGCCAAAAAATACAAAACAAAATAAAATATTTAAAAAAAAAAAAAGGGGGAAAAAACTCACACAAGAAGAAATGCACCTCAGGAAATATTTTACATTTGCTGTATAGAACAAGCTGCAGAGGACAACAAAAGTGACCTCAAGCAGATTAAACATAAATAATCTCCCCTGATATTCTTTATATATATTTATAAGGAAATGAACTTTGGTCTAATTCAACCTTTTTATATATTGAAAAAAAGCCTGAGGTAGAATGCTCCCATATCTAATGTTGACCTATAGATCACATTAATTATGGTAAGTTTTTGTAGCTACAAATTACATTCAAGACTAAGCTTACTTCTAAAAATACATACACTAATTCTGCACACTTCCATCTTCATTCAATACATTAAACGGTATTTCTTCCTTTATTTACTAATAGCTTTTTAAAACTCAGCTGACAAAAAAGTTCATTTCTGATTATATTCACAGTTCTTAAAGGCACTACTAACATCTCTAGGGGAGCTGAAACCAACTCCGAAATGAATAAAATCCACTAGAAGTTTGTGTGCAGACCTAGCAGCCGCCAACATTCTCTCATCTAGGCCAAATACATTGTTACCAAAGCATTAACTGACTGTGCAACACAACAGGTGTCTGCCTCCTCGGTAAGCTATTGAAAAACTGTAACAGCTGCTTGTCTGTAGCTGTTACAAGTTTTTCAGCCCTAATCAAAGCCTTGCCAGTTGCTTAATCATTTCCTTTCAAGAGCAGTCTGGGTCAAACACTCCTAAGCAAATGTCCAAGGATGCAAGTGAAAACGGACTGATCTCATCCAGGACCCCATACATGCCTTAATCTATACAGGAAGAGCCCCTACTGCAGACCAAGTATCTTCTTCCCCTCTTCCCCCCCCACCCCATTAGATAGAAATAAAGAAGATCCATACTACAAATATACACATACACATATTTAATTTGCATATAGCCCACTATAGTTTGTGGTTTTTTTCCCCCTCAACCCAAATTTAAGTCTTTTTTCTTCTTACTAGTTCAAGTGTCTAAAGAGCTTGCAGAGAGATGTCACACAAGAGGTCAAGATAAATAATCTTCTCCCTCTCCAGTAACTGAACAGCAGAATAAAGTCTTGCACAAATAACCACTTCTATTCCTTATGTCAGAAATAAAAATGGAAAATTATTTTTTCTTCACAATAGAAGAACCTGTCACCTTCAACTTAAAATCACAGAATCATCAGAGAATATCCTGAACTGAAAGGGACCCACATGGACCACTGAGTCCAACTCCTGGCCCTGCACAGGACAACCCTAAGAATCACAGTTTCCAAGAGCATTCTCCAAATGCTTTCTGAACCCAGTCAGGCTTCTTGTTGTGACCACTTCCCTGGGAAGCCTGTTACAGTACCCAACCATCCTCCAGTTGAAGAACCTTTTCCTAATATCCAACCTAAACCCCCCTTGGACACAGCTTCATGCAGTTCCCTCCGGTCCTGTTGCTGGTCAAAGAGAAGAGATCAGTGCCTGTCCCTCCACCTCCCCTCATGAGGAAGCTGTAGACCTCTATGAGGTCTCCTGTCAGCTTCCTCCAGACTGAACAGACCAGCTGACCTCAGCCACTCCTTGTATGGCTTCCCCTCTAGGTGCTTCACCATCTTCAGAGCACTCTGGTAAATTCAGGAAAGTAAGAGCAACCAGAGGGTAGGGGTGAGTAAGGAAGGTCCCTGTTGAAGGCACTTTGTAGCAAAGTAGACACCAGAACTCCTGCCATAAAATTTCCAGCAGTTTATAATCTGCAGTTAGAGTTATTTTAATGTCATCTCCTCACATACTTAAGACAGTAAATCCTACCCTTCCCATCAATGTCCACTTTCATTCCTTCCCTCCGTGATATCTCCCCCTCACAATGCAGATACAGAAGTGTTTCATAACCTACCAGGATTTAAGCCTCCCAAGTCAAGAGGAGATTGAGACAGGCAATGCCAAGCTATGTGTATGCTGACTACCCAGCTGGCCACGTTATCAAAATCCACACCTCTGCCCACAGCCCAAGTGCTTGAGCTGCCTGTTCATAAAGAACACACTGATTTCACTTAACCTCTTGGAAACAAAACTAGGAGGCATTTCAACTGTGAAAATAGGTCACAGCAGTAGAGATACACTCAACCTCCCTGATGACACACTACAAAGCCTTTATCTCTCACTGAAAGAGCAGGCTATTTATTTTTGAGGGGAAAGTAAATGCATCTTTCAGCCATTCCAGTGCCTCTAGTATTCTAGGAAGCACATGAAAGCAGAAATAACTACCAGCACAGAAGGCAGCAGTCTGAAAAGCCCTCAGCACCAGCAAGAACCAGTCTCCTGATCTCATGTTATTTTCCTGATTACTCTGTTGCGCAGGAGCTCATCTTGGTAGGTTACATACAACCCCAACTTCATCTGCCCACAGCAAGCCAGTGAGACTGCTGAAGACTGATGTTCTCAGACCACAAGCACAAGAAAAACCTGCTGCCACTGACCACACTATCAACAACCACAAGAGTCAAGAATAACTTGTTTAGCAAGAGGATCTTTGGTGCTAGGCTATCAGAGCTCTTTGCTGTGCTGTTTTAGAGAGAAACAAGACCAGCCCTTTCGTAACATCAGGGTTGATGCTTTAATTCTTAACTACTTTTTTCACAGGACTTAGCCTCCACAACAGCTTGAAACTGAAGTGAAAAAACACATGTCAGATCCACAAATGACAAGCAAATATTTCAACTGCCTAGGGTTTAAGTGACTATAACTTGAAAGATGCAGAAGGCAGTGTTCAAAATGACACCATACCAGTATTTATTCTGAATGCAAGTGCATAGAAACTCAAGAGTAAATGACTGTAGTATAAGAATGATTACATATGATCATCAACAAAAACAGAGAGAAGGACTTTTTGTTCCAATATACTTATGCATGATAGGAAAAGGAAGGTTATGAACATTATGCTTTAGGAACATACAGTTTTCACTGTGGCAGCTTTGTCCTTAAAATATGTCAGTGGCATTATTCAACTGAAAATTGAAGAAAACTGAAGTTAAAATTTAACATTTATAGGAGGTGTCCTACTAACTGCTTCTATATAGCCCCGTGCCACTGAGTTTTGGACAAGTGAAAACATTTTTGTGGCACTACTAGCTCAAATTGTTATGACAAGAGTGACATTTCTCATTTCTTAGCATGCCATCTGAGTTGAACTGTAGACCTTTGATCTGTTGTTTGCTGGTACTTCTAGCACATCCTTTGGTCTTCTGGCACTAAGAGCTGATAAAAAGGACTAGGATACATGCATAGAGCTGCTTAGGAAGATCTTCAAGCCCTGCATAGAGCAAAAGACACTCATTTTCCTTTACCCTTCTATTTTTCTGCATGGTAAGCTTAAATCTCAAATAACTTGCAATGTTTCTCATCTGCTGATACTCCATTCATTTAAATATAACAGAAGTTACAACAGTCACTTTTTCTGAATGAATAGATTGATAAACCAAACAAGTATCCTCTGAAAAAAAAAAAAAGCAAAGTCAATGATTATTGCAAATTGTTTAAAAGTAATAAATGAGCTTATTACAGTTAGGAAGACAATAAAAAGATTATTTATCCACATACAGACACCCCCTATCAAGAATTTATGCATTGGATTTAAAGGTGTTTAAAAAAAAAAAAAAAGAAGAGGCAGCAACTTTGTCAAACTCTTGTCTAGGACACCATTTTTCACAGGATCTTAAGAAATATGCAGCACATATGGGGTAATGAATCATAAGAAAGTAGAAAAAACAGTCTTTGAAATATCCTCAAATACATTATTACTTAGAAGCACATGGAACAACTTGCTAATTGATAAAACAGAGGAAATACAGATATTACATCTTTATTAGATTAGTTCTGCTCAATAACAATTAGATCATTATAATCTATTCATAAAGAAACAAAATAGATTGAAGTAGGAAATCTTTATATTCCATAAGACTTGGTGACCTGACGCTCCTAACAGCAGGGACTACCTCACAGTCAGCAACTGTCTCATTAACCATTCTTCCCATCCTGCAGTCAGATATACTTATGCTAATTACAGGAATATTATTTTCAGTTATCTCTCAACGTCTTAGGAACTAGAAACAAAGAGGCCCTAATAGTAACCTACAAGATGCTTGTAGCCTACATTTTTCTAGTCAAAATGGTAGGTTTTCAGACCAAGGCAATGTCATAAACAATGCCTCCTTCAGTTTCCTCTTGCTAGGCAACTGCTACTTATTCCATGATTCACTTCTTCCAAGTAAGTCATGCTCTCAAAACTCTTGATCCTTATCACTGCTCTTCACATGATGCTTTTGTTCACATTTTCCTCAGGCAAACCTCCAAGCTAAATGCATCCAAGACCTTGCTACTGTTGCATCAGCACTTCAAACCCCTCAAAACAGCTTTTTCCTGCAACATAGAACCACATTTTGTGCTCCCCCTAGCACATGACGCTTTTTTCTGCTATCTAGTCAGCTGCATAGCATGTAGGTGGAAATAATACATGATTTCAGGATGGAAAATAATTCAATAGAAACAAAGTTAAGACAGGCCAGTTCTCCAAATGGCTAGGAGACAAAGCCAGCTCATGGATGACATTCTTGGTAAGTGCATCACATGGGATTTCTTCTAAAGTAACATTTCACATTCAAAGTAAACAGAAATGCTTTCTGATTTTTTCAGATTATAACAGATGATGTACATCAACAGTAAGCTTCTTTCCTATTTCATCTGAAATATATATAGGTTAATACATTAGAAAACTGCCTAATTACAATCTCCACCTACTGTATAAACTCTGCAGACCAAATGCATCTCTTAATTGCAAAAAAATTGGCTGCTCTACTAACACAGTAAATCAACTTTTCTAATAATAATCTGCCTCTTTCAGATATTTAAGCCCATTTAGTTGTACATTTTCAAGTCTACACAATAACACACCAGCAGTTTGACCATCAAACAGCAATATCAAGTTATCCTCGGACATCTTTAAGAATTTATACTTTGCCTTATCATGCTTAAGCCAATGATACCTACTTTTTCTAAGAGTGCAAAGTCAGTCAGCTTATCCTGCTGATTTGTGTGCTACAACTGCTCTGCTATCATGTAAAGGGATCTCCTGTGCATGTGAAGTCATACCCAGTGCTTCAATAAACATTTTACTGTACAAGTTTATTGCATTAGGTTTGCAGATAATAATGAACTGGGGGGACCAGTCAACATACATAATGGCAGGTCTGCCATTCAAAGGCAACAGGCTAGGGGAGGAAGTCAACAGGAATCCTATGGAATTAAACAAGGTAACAGTTGTTTGCATGGGAAGGAAGAGCCCTTTGTGTTGTACAGACTGGCACTGCCCAGCCAAGGAGCAGCTCTGCTGACAAAATCCCAGGGGTCTTGGCAGACAGAAGCTGAACAAGAGCCAGCAGAAAAAAGGAGGGACAAGAGCATCCTCAGCTGTGTTAACTGTGGCCAGCAGACAGAGCACCACTGAGAAGCAACTAATATCCTTAACTTGGCAGACTGCTTTGCAATACTGCCTCTAGTGCCACTGTTCTGGTCTCCCTCAGCCACACTCAGCCAAGAAAGGCACAGATAAACAAAAACCATTTCAGTGAAGGGCCACCAAGATAGTCATGGGCTGTGGGAACAAGCCAAGAGAACAGAGCCTCTCCAGCTTGAAGTAGAGGTGGTTTTGAAGGACTGTAACAGCAGCCATCTAGCACCTTCTAAAGAGCTTTCCCATAGGTGTCATGTCAGGCTCTTCAGTAACACAGTGGGAGAACAAAAGACAACACACAAAACAGACAAACAGGAGACCTTCTGGATAGAAGATAAAAAAATTAATTGCCCAGAACAGTTGTGCAGTTTCCGTCCTTGAACATTTCCAAGGCTCAGTTGAATAAAGTACTCAGAAACCTAGCCTGAAGTCATCATCTTTCCTACTTTAAGTGGGACTAAACAATCTTATTTGCAATTTGAATTAACTATGATTCCTCCCACATTTTTCTGGCAGGCAATACAGATATATGATGCCACCACCAAACCAAGCCAGAGGGAGATTTATACATATAACACAGTAGGATTTATTACTTACTTATTAACAGAAAATTGTTATTCATACATATAGTGACTTGAAATGCTGCCATGAACATGCAGGTTCTCAAGAAAACATCACCTTCTAAACTGGTTGCTTGTTAGAAATGGAAATTAACCAGAAAATTAGGATATAAACAACATGATACATTAAAAGCAAAATGCAATACAGTCAAAGGATACCAGAGTACAAGGAAAAAACCCTTTAGATTATATCTGTTTCAGTCACCTGCTAGATTAGTTCATAAGCTGAACGTCAGTAAAACATCCAGTACATCAGAATCCGGTTGAACAGTGAAAAATAGATTAAGAATTGTGAAACACATAAAAAATTCAGTAAAGGGGAGAGAGAAATAGAAAGTAGGAATATGGAGGGGTATATTAATGAGATCCCAACAGATTAGTTTTTAACACAGTTCAGTTGCACATCTGCAGACAAACTCAAAAGGACAATCAACAGCAAAAGCAGGGCAAAAGGACACACAGCAAATTCTGCAGCCCCAAGGCTTGAAGGAAAAAAAAAAAGCGCAAGATGTAACAGCACAAAGCAGAACATGAAAAGATCATTTAACATCACATACACCAAGGGAATAGTCCAGAAATCCTATATACTAGTAGCACATAAGTCTGAAGAAGATTGTGCATACATTAACATATCACAAGATGACTGAGTCACCAGCCTGATACATTCCAAGATTACATTTGCTTCTTATGCCTGTACCAACTGAAGTATTTTCAGACATGAAAGCGAAGCATTAGCATCTTTGTAAAGGGTGTTGGTACATTTCATATGTGCTTCATCCGGAACAGTGAGTACAAGAAAACTTGCAGAAATGTGTCTCCCCAGTTTGAATTCTCTCTCATACTTTATCATACACCTGTTAATTTCTTAAAAGTACTGAATTGAGATGAAGCGAGAAAGTAACCTACCATATTCTTTATGTTTGCTTTATTCCAAGACAGATTTTTAGAAAGAAAGATACTAACTTTTACAGCAGGACTTGAAAGATGTATTATAACTTGGCTATGCACATTTCTTTTTCTGATGCACTGCTGCTACCTTGACCATAGTATAGGGGACTAACAAGCCACACAGCTTATTCGATATACTGTGTATGGCAATCTTACCAATCAAAACTTGAAAGCTGGTGAGAAAGAAATGTAAATAAACCCACAGGCCACATGGTTCAGAACTGAACAATCAAGCTGAACCTGAGGGATAAAAACAACAACAAATTTCAATAGAAGGCAGCTATAAGGATTTCCCTGACAGACCTGGTGAGAGGAGTCTCTGAACAAGGAGTTCTGAGTCAGTCATTTTTAACTTCTGTACTTAATGAGACACATACTGCAGGACGTCAAGACTTTCTGTGCAGTCTATCTTCTCTTCCATGAAGTGACCACAGACAGAAGTGAGGTAAAATGTCTAGGAAGGAAGAAGCACAAGACTCCAGGTATGAAAGTATATCCTCACACAATCAAAGCATTATCTGGAACAAACTTCTTGAGTACATTTACTCCAGCCTCCAGTTTGAAGTAGAATTACTGTCAACATCAAATCAGTTCAGTTTAAAACTGTAACCTGTCCCAGTGACAGATCACTCTGTGTGAAATTTTTTCTAGCCTCCAGTTTGAAGCAGAATTACTGTCAACATCAAATCAGTTCAGTTTAAATCTGTAACCTGTCCCAGTGACAGATCACTCTGTGTGAAATTTTTTCTATAGTCCAATTTGAACAGGCCAAGCTAAAACTCATGGCCATTGCCCCTTCTTGATCTCTCACTACTGACAAGAGCATGCGGCTTTAGGTAGATGTAGGTCATAACAAGATTGCCTCTAGGTTGCCTTGGTCTCCTCTGCATGACTAAAAGCCCAGCCCCCTCAACCCCTCCTCACAGGTCATATGTCTGGTGCCCCTAAACATACTGGCTGGACCCTCTGTGGGTCCTCAGCAGCTTTCTTTAACAGTGATACACTGAGCCAAAGAGCACATTGAACACATAGCCTCAGCAGTGTCACAGAAAAGAAGCAAAACCTTGTCCCTCACTGCTGGTCACACTTTCCTTACACAGCAGACAAAGCAAACAGCAGACTGAAATATGAGATGTGCTGTTGGCTCATTTAAGTAAGAGGTTTGTATAGATGAGACTCAAATTAAACTGAACATTCAAGTTAATTCTGCAGTAAAGATAATCCTTAATCACACGTTCCCTAAAGCCTTAAGTTGCATCTTAAAGCAAATAAAAACAAATGCAACTTCAGCATACCAACACCTACAGTACATACTAATAAACAAGCAAGCTATATTCTGCTTAGCTGAAGTTTCTATGTAAATTCAGACCTTGAATACATACTAGCTCTTCCTATAAATTATCAATAGACTATATGAAGAAGTTATATTTCAAAGCTCAGAGGCCTTTTAACAAAAATAACCTCACACTGATATTGGTAGTGTCTTTAGTAAAATCAGACCCTTTATCTAGAATTTCTGGTTCTCTTAGCATTTTTTTATCCTCCATCACAGTCATTAAAAGACAGAACATCTTTCTAAAGTTTTATTCACTAACTTGACTCCTGACACAAACCATGCAAACTGGTTAAACAGGTTTGCAGCCTTCTATTGTACTACTCCATCTCCCAGAGACTCCTTTCTCCTTACTAAGAAATACTATAAAGTGTTCCGCATGTGTCCAAAGGAATGATTTAAGGCACAGCATCTGAACAGATTTGCCTCCCTAAACTTGGAAACCCGATAGAGCAGCTGTTCAACTGTTCAGAAAGACAAGCATGAAAATAGTAAAGGTAAAATTAAAAATATCTCAATTCATGTAATATTAGTAATTTAAATGCTACAATAAAGTAAGAATAAAAAGTTGGGTTTTGTTTCAGAAAAGTGGAAACATGGTTTTAAAGCATTTATGAAGAACTATTCTTTTAAGGAATAATTTATAGTCACAACTGAACCATGCAAAGAGAATGAATGCTGAGAGCCCTAAGCAGGAAGAAAAACTACAGTAATAGGTAGGCCTGGATGCAGAACACTGCTTACAGAGACTAAACATTTGGAGTAGCTGCAATTTGCCATTAAGTCTTAAGCTAATGCCAGGGGACCCATCTCTAATTAAAACAGAGGTTTGATTTCAGCTGAAGCATTGTAATCATTGTTACAACTTCCACAGCACCCATTACCAGGGCACAGATGGTTTGTGAAAGCCAGCATAATGTTTGCCAGAAGAATTCTACAGTCACAAGAATTTGTTTCTGCTGTAACTGACACAAACCCCATACAGAAGATAGCATGGGAGGGCCACAGTCTAATTGCCTTGCACAGCATGCTTTGCCCAGGTGAGGAAAAACACCAAGTATAGTTCTGTCAAAAAGGCACATTAAATTCCATATACACAGAAACTTACCCTGCATTTCAGAACTGCAGTCACTTTTCATTAACACAAATTTTAAGTAATATAGTATGAAAGCACCTGAGAAAATAATTTTTCTGCTCAAAGCTAGGGAATAAAAAAACCCCAAAATGTTACAATGCACTCCAATTCAATCTTTTGTCTGAAAAAAAGAGGGGGGAAATAGAGAGCTTTTCCCTCCAAGAAATCACATGTACCACAGGAGATGCTTTATACTAACAGATAAACACAAGGGCTTGTAACTGATTAAAAGATAAGAAGATGCTAAAGCACTGCACTGCCATTTTGGTTCTGCAAAAGATTGCAAGTAATCTTTGTCAACAAACTTTTAACAGTTTGCAGACCTTATTCAAGGTATTACATTTCACTGCTGAAAAACAAGTTACTGTCTCTTTCTCTCCCTGTATGTCTTGGGGGAGAGGGACAGGAAATACACTGGCACTGTAAACACAGCTAGTTCTCTATTATCCTTTCTGTGTAAGACATGGGATCCAACGCACACAAGGAGACATCACCTACATCTGCTGTACGACAGGCTGCATAGGCACTCCTATTGTTTTGCCTACTACACTGACCTTGTTTCTCTTGATGACAAACTATTTTGCTCTTCCAAAATAACCCACTGTGACAAAGAAACTTAATGGTCTTTAATAGTACATTTCAGTGGAGACATGACTTCAACCTTTACCTACAGATTATAACATACACTCATCCACTTTGCACAGAACTTCTTGAAACTGGAGAAAAAAAGAGGAAAATATTTATTATTCATTATATACATTTCTTTATATTATTAAAAAGCACTTACACAAACTTCAATGACTTTTTCCTTCCAAACAGTTGTTAGATCATGATGCTCTTATTAGTTATATCATTGCTTGTTTGCAATCCCCAATCAATAGCCTCACCACTCTAGAGTCCTTACTGCCTGATCCTCTTCTGCACAAATGGCGTGTGTACATTTGCTGACCACCTCTCCAGTGATATTTCTTGCCACTGTGAGTTCTCACTTCAGATGAGCAAGTTACAATACCCACACGCACCGCCCAAGGACAGCAGCCCTCTTATTCCCAGGCAAAGGAGGGGGAGTCACTTACTGTCTCCTGGCTGATCTGTTTCACCACTGAGAGGCAGAGGTACTACTCCTGTCCCTTAGCATCATCAAGCCTACTTCCAAAGCACTACTGCCTGTTCATCAGGAGCACTAGAGAGGCAGAAACCACCTCGCACACAAAAGAGACCTCAAACCAAGGAGCCTGCACCCTACTCGCTCTCCTCCGCCTTGGTCCGTGACGGCACCAGGAGAGGGAGGCGAACCAAAGTGAGCGCACTAGTTCTGTCGCTGAAATCAGGAAGCCGCCCGGTCGGTTTTTGCTGTTGGCCGGGCCGGGCAGTGCCCCCAGCATGTGCTGGCCCCTCCCGGTCCCTGCCCAGAGCCGCCCGCCTTGGCCGGGACCCTCTGGCCCTCCTGCTCCCGCTGCGCTCCAGGGAGGCTCAGCGGGGCCGAGGGAGGCCCGGCCCGCCCGCCGCCCCCCGCCCCTTCCCCGCCGGTACCTGGCGG
>JAWWMO010000083.1:132919564-132956502 GCA_035047845.1 Dendrocincla fuliginosa | reverse complement strand
GGTGAGCGCGGCCAGCGAGTCCATGGCGGCGCTACGGGCCGGGCCCGGGTTCGAGTCCGGGGGGCGCCATGGCCGGGCCGCGCGCCGGCCCGCGCGCAACTTGGGCAAACTTCGGGGCCGCCACGCCCCCTTTTAAAGGGGCCGCGCCCGCCGCGCGGGGAGGGGACGGCGACATCCAGGGACACGGACAGGGACAGGGACAGGGAGACGGGCACGGACAGGGACACGGACAGGGACACGGACACGGGCACGGGGCTGGCTGCGCCCCCGGGAAAACCTCTGCTTCACGGCCACCTGCTGAAAAGCTCTCTGCGAACTTTCAGCCTTCCTGTCTCAGCCCTGCCAAGCATGAAACTCCAGAATCGAGGCGATCCCGTACTGTTAAAGCTTGAGTCAGTCGAGGATAAGATGTTTTTCCTACTGTAACTGTAAAACAGCTGTAAAACACTGTGTGGCTTGGCTGCTCTGCTTCTGACCCTTCCCTCTCAGAGTGTCCCTGCTGTCTGGGATGCCACCATCCTTTCCCTGCCAGCCACGTCCCCGCGCCCCCTTCGAGCGTTCCCAAACACTGACACCCCACTCAGCCTTTGAGCTGACTGAGTCACTTTAGTCCTGCAGCAGAACTTCCCAGGTATACAATTTTCCTTTCGTCTTGAAAAACACGTTTGATTTGTGGTGTTCATTTGTGTGCCCTTGCATTCTTTGTCCCCACAACTCTAGGAACTTTTTAACATTTGAAGAAATAAAACCAGTTGGAACATGATCCAGCATTTTAACAGAAAAAGAACTGCCTAAGGCATGATTAAGATCTGCCTTACGATGTGTGTTCTGCACGTATTGAGCCTGAAAGAACAGCCATATAATGATATTTATACCTGCGCCATAGACTTCAAGAAGGCAGAACTGTAAGCCAAAGTGCTTATATTCTAATGTGAGTATGATACAATTATATGCTGCATCTAGCTGCAAGTGAAGGCATTGTTTAATAAAAAATGCTCTTATTGAGCCAAATCTATTGTATACATGCAGAACAGAGGAACAAAGTGCTGAGCTATTTCAACTCCTATTCACTTGTAGCAGCTGCTCAATTAAATCAGAGTTTAACGTCAGCATTTTGGAGTGCTGAATTTTGGGGGTTACTTGATACAAACAGTACAGTCAGATCAACGCTTCTACTACTTAAATCAGTTCCTGCTCAGGAGATAATGCTGTTCAAGACTTTTTTTTCAAAGAAAATCTTTTACCTGAAACAGGACAAGAAATTTTCAGCAGAATTAGCTCTGCTCCCTCCCCCCAAGAGGATGAATGTATGTGTAGAAATTTCTGCCAGTAGAAATACATGTGTAATCTGTCTGTTCCATGACTAATGATTAAATCAGGAACTGCAGAATCACTGCATGGTCTAAGTACCACTAGATGTTTAGCATATAAACTATTCTGCCTCCCAGATCTGTCTTGCCTTAAACACTATAATTAGTTTTCATTTCACTACAGTGTTTCTGCCATGAAGAAGTTATGGTTGGTCTTTTGTCCTGCTGATTCTATTTTAGGCAAAAACTACTACATCTTCGTACAAGGAATGAGTTTACAACTGTGATGATCAGCATTTTTGAAACTTCAAGATGGACTTGCCACCAGTATTGCAGACTCTGTTATTGTATTGATTGCACATATTTCCTCTGTAGTTTGAAGGAATTCTGGGGATTTTATATCTTCCAAGGTCATATTTATAAAATCATAAAATTTTTTAGCTTAGAAAAGACCCTTAAGATCATCACTGCTAACCCAGCATTGCCAAGTCCAGCACTAAACTATGTCACTAAGTGACACATCTACATGTCTTTTGAATACCTGCAGGGATGGTGACTCCACTTCCCTTGGTAGCCTGTTCCAAGGCTTGACAAAGCTTTTGATGAAGAACATTTTCTATAATATCAAAGCTAAACCTCCACTGGTGCAACTTGAGGCAGCATTTATTCATTATACTGAAGTGATAGAGGTTACAGATTCAGATCCAGACAGCACTTTTATGAAGTATTCAAGATAAATATTTTGATAACTATGAATTTGGTCTATTTTAGCTACTTTCATCTGTTTTCATCACAAACTGAAGTATAAAAAGATCACATATTACTCCAATATGATTTTCATAGTACCGAAAATCGTTGTCTATACTCATAAGCATCCATTTAGCAATGCTTTACTTAGCAAGAACAAATACTTCAGTTGACCTGTTTTAAGTAAAAACCCAAGATTTAGGTATCAGTGCTCAGGAAAGGTAATATTACTCTTTAAGTGATGCATGATACTCATTGACTACTGATAAATTTCAAGGCATTGACGTAATATGATTATTAATATTACATTGTTATTAGGTTGTAAAGAATATAGTCAGAGCTATATTACTTGCCATTCAGAGGGACCTTCAGAAGTGGTCCCATGCAAACCTCATGAAGTTCAGCAGAGCAGGTTGTGAGATCCTGTACCTGGGTCAGGGTAATGCCAAGCACAAAATCAGGCTGAGTGGGGAGCAGCACTGGGGAGAAGGACTTGGGGGTTGCTTGGTTGATGGGAAGCTCAACATGACCTGACAATGTACAGATACAGTTGGCTTTCTGGGCTGCATCAAAAGCAGTGTAACCAGCGGGTTGAGGGAGATGATCCTGCCCCTCTACTCTACTCTCTCACCCTGGAGACCCCACCTGGAGTAATGTGTCCAGCTCGGGGGGCCCCAGCATAAGAAGGATCTGGAACTGTTGGAGACAATCCATAGAAGGGCCACAAAGATGATTAGAGGGATGGAACACCTCTCCTATGAAGACAGACTGAGAGAGTTTGGGTTCAGGCCAGAGAAGAGAAGGCTCCAGGAGACCTCAGAGCAGCCTTCCAGCACCTAAAGTGGACTGCAAGAGAGCTGGAGAGGGACATTTCACAAGGGCCTGTGGAAATAGAGCAAGTGCTTATGGTTTTAAATTGAAAGAGGGTAGGTGTAGATATTAGCAAGAAATTCTTTGATGTGAGGATGGTGAGGCACTGGAACAGGTTGCTCAGAGAAGCTGTGGATGCCCCAGTCCTGGAAGTGTTGAATGCCATGCTGGACAGGGCTTTCAGCAACCTGGTCTAGTGAAAGGTGTCCCTGTCCATGACAGGGAGGTTGGAACTAGATGGTTTTTAAGGTTGCTTCTGACCCAAACCATTCTATGATTCTTCAGTAGGCATTGTCAACACAAACACCTAGTAGTACTATTATGAACTTTAAGATGCTGTTTCAATTTAGTTGTGCCTTACTTGTGCCACACCCATGGTAGCAAGATTTTTGACAAAGATCTCTGGTCTGAAAACTGACCAGACTTAATCTTGTGTCACTTTAAAAATCTGATATATTGGTACTTAAGATTGTAGCCCATATTTCCATCTGAAAAATTTTGCAGCATTCCTCAACTTTTTAATTGGTAAGAGCAACATGAACAATAGGTACAAAGAAATGTGTGTCCATTTTGCCATAAAGCTAACCCAAATATAAATGGGTTCTACAATACTTTTTACACTTATATTGATCTTAACACCTTTACAGAACCTTGATCATTCTACCTTTAAGTCATCAAAATATCTAGAAACAACCAGGATTTTGCTGAGGGATAATGAATTTGTGTTCGATCTCTCAATGCGCAACAAGGATTTCTCTTGGATTTTCTGGCTGTGGTATCAGTGCAAAAAAGTGTATCTCTTGTAGCTCAATCACTTAAAACTGACCCTCCAAAAGAAAGAGCTGTCCTACCTGCTCTTCATTGCTTGTTTCTATTCCCATACTATGAATGTAAGCACAAGCATTCATTTGGCAGGTGAATGAACTACGTAGTAAAGCTGATCCATTTAAAAGTACCTTTTGGTTTACCAAAAACTAACTAAACTTTTTTTGTTATTATTTTGTTTGGGGTTACAATTATCCCCAGATCTGGTTGAGTTGTGTGTAAACACCTGTGGAAGCACAAGCCAAATAACAGAAGAGTAGAAGTGGCTGGTACAGTGGAAAGGGAGAGGGGAAGAAAGGAAGTTTCAGGCAGCCTCAGTGCCAGTACATATTTGCTAAAGATGATAGTGCAACTGTGGCACAAGTGGAGATGCCTTTGTATCAGTATTAGACAGAAAAACATGTTCAGTAGCTGCAGAAATATCTGACAGAATATGTCTGCATTTATGATGTAACATTTCATAACACATGCTAATCTGTTTCACAACCTGGTCTTGTAGCTAGATCCCAAAACAGAGCAGGCAGAGAGCTGATTGAGCTGCATCCTAAAAGAACTCGTGGTGTAGGGGAGAGAGAAAAGGAATCCATTTTGGTCAAATAGAAAAGGGCACAATGAGGAAAGAATATTTCCAAGGTCTGAATATATAATTATATATAAAAGTATTTGAAAGGAGAAAAAGAGACAAAAAACCAGCAAATGGTAGGGATATAACTTTTTCAGTTTTGTTGTTTGTGAAAGTAAGTACAAATTGCAGCAACAAATCCAGCGGAACACCAGCAGATGCTGTGCAACTTCCTTAGGGCTTGGCCAGTTCATGTGCCTGGCGTACAGGATATGGGCCTCTCACAATTTGTCTTGCCAAATCTGGAGTGCTACCAAGCTGCAGGCAAAAGTACCAGGCGCTAACACAAAATCCCTATTCTGTTTTGTGAAAAATGAGGCTTGTACATGTTTTCCAAGGTGACAGTCTTGGTGTCAGTCATTTGGCAATGAGTCAACATTCCTTTGTATATAAGCAACCTATACGCAAGTATGTAATTTTGACAGTTTGAACCAAATGCCGCATTTAAGCTTCCTTAGTCATTCTGGAGACACTGACTCCCAGGTAATGCTATGAGGATGCTGTCTGCCTTTGTTAAGTATTCTAAATTATGATGTCTGGTCAAGGCCCTACCATTTATGTGGCTGCATAACCCATAATGATTGGCAAAAACAGAAATTTGAAGTAGAACACCATAAAAGTCTAACCTCTTTCTTAATTTTTAATGAAACCTATTTTTAGTAATGTAAAATAATTCAGGAATTGTTTTCCTTTTTTACTTCCTCGTAAAAGGTAAGCTCTTAAGACACAGAAAAAGAGACTGCAGTCTGCTACCAACACTGTTTCAGTAAAAATTAGATACAATGCAAAATACATGTACAGTCCCTGAAGGAGAGACCAGAACTCAGGCATTCTCAGGCCTATTTCTCTAGGCAACAAGTAATTTGAATGAAGTATGGAAGTACACAGTTCTAAAAGTAAAAATGTTTGCACAGATCTATTTTTGTGATTAGGAAGGTTCAAATTATTCCAAAGGAAATTTGGTGTCACTATAAATTTGTGAGAAGTTGAAAAAAGATAACTAGTAGGTGACACTAAGTAAATGGGTGTGTTTAAAACAGGTTCTTCACAGAGAACTGTGGGCTAGGTGTGGCTGTTCGTGCAGGTTTAATTTTATGCCACATCCTCTTTTCAGATTAGACACACAGCAAGAATGAAATTCCCATTTGCATACCAGCCTCAGAAATGATAAACCTGGAATTTTAGACTTTAGCAGGTAGAGATATAATTCTGATTTTACTAACCAGCTCCCTTAGAAGATTACAATGAAATGGGGATGAGTCTCCATCTTGACCACTGAAGCTGTTCACTGCTCAGCAGAAAATGTCACACTGAAGGGACAAGACAGAATAAACATGGGCAACAAGGGAATTTGACACTCCTTGATTCTAAACTGGGATACTCCAAGTATAGGTTATATTTTGCATATCATTATTCTTGAAATAATATTGAAAAGGATAGGAAATTGTATCAGCATCTCTTTTAGGAAAGTTGCTTTCTTGGTAGAAAATGGATTCAAACTCCTGTTTTATTAGTATTTCAAATCTGGCTCAATCAATCTTCTATTTCTTCAGAAACTGTATAAAGTCAAGGTACCGCACCAAGACACGAGTTTTCTCCAGGCTGAGGAGAACATTGGGATCTTGGGCATCTCAGTTTACCCCTACAATATATTTAAGCCTGCAGTTACTCATCTTCTCTGAGCAATTATAGAATCATAGTCATTATCCAATTTCTATTTATGCTAATTGTTTTTTTTCTAAAAGCAGTGAAAGAATTTGCATTGAAAAAATGTGTATTCTAAAACTATATCTGTATTTTTCTTATTTTTCCAAAGAATACTTATGTTTGGATGTTGAAATGATCTATTCAACAATAACATGTCAGCATTTGTTAGACTATGAAAGATATCAACAAGGAAGTTGTCAAATATGGCCTTGAGAACAGATGTCTATCACATGGGGACTTTTCCACGTTTACAGCAGAACTTTAGTTTCAGCTGCAATTGCAAAGCTCTATATATAGACTACCTTATCAAATAAACATGAAATGACCTACAGGTTTTCAACTCATACTTATCTGGTCAATAGTGGCTTATTATAAACAAAGCATTCTGTTCTTTCAGGTAGTTTAATGAAATTGAATTTGGATCCCAGGGGTCATGAATGCATATTCTTGCACATACTGACATCCAAGCAATTTAAGGATGCTAACTAGGTGTAGCACTTGCTGAACAGTGTCAGCTTTCAGTAGACACAGGTCTTCATGCCACCAATTCACTGACATTCTTTTCTTTCATCATGTGTTTTGAAACTGACTGTGGAAAACACTGACAACATAACTGATGACTCCTAGTATTTACAAGTTAATCCCATCCTCCACAGAGGCATAAATTATGCAAATGATAAATAATTGCTTATGAAAGGTGTTCAGAAAATTGATTATTCATCAGATATTTGAATCATAGGCAAACAGTATTGACCTAATCTTTTTTTTTTTTCTTTTTTGCAGTATAACTGTAAACATTCTTTTCTTAACACTCACTAAATGCTTATCAAGTTGTTAATGCTCTGAATTACTGTAAGGACGTTGCTTATACTTGCTCAGAAACAATAGAGCCAGATTCCAATTCACGGTAGACCTTTTGACATTGCCAGATTGGTTCATAATAAAATAGAATATCCCTCTGGTAAGATACAGTTGTTAAAGTTTAATCTGGTTGTACGTCATTTCTGAAGACTAAGCAATCACAACACAACTCAGGTTTCAAACAAAAGCATTGATTCAGTTCATTAACATGAAAAATGTTTTGTGATCAATACCTTGCCACCTCATGATCAGCTGTATTCCTCATGTTTATAGGAAAAGCCACATAGTTCATAAAGCCATAGTCCTGTCTTGGGGGTTATGCTGTTAATAATCTTCAAAATAATATATACATTAATATCATTATTATTGATAATAATGATAATAATCTTCAAGGTGACTCTACATAATGAACAGGTTCTGTCAGTTTGAAGAAATAATTGACTGCTTGTCACATGCTCCCATTATATTTGGTTGACACCAGACCACTTTCCAATTCAGAAAAACATATGGCTTTTAGTTTTAGGTTATGAATTTTCATTGCAACCTTTAGACATGAAGATATCTAAGAGACAGAATCCTTTTAACTAATCTGAACAAAATTATTCTGCTAGGACGCCTGGAAAACACAGATTTATGGATAGCTGTTAAGTAGACACATAATATCAGTTCTAAGTAGGAATGCCGTCTGAAGTGCAGTGATATCTTTTAGATAAATGCATCCAAAATATCATCAGAATTTATCATGACCCAGAATAAGGCTAATAGCAACAACTGATCCTTTTGGTTACAATTTTTTTATTATAATAAGAGTTACTGATTTTGTATTTTACTTGCTCCTGCTTAGGCAATACATTCTAGGATTAAGGATTACTTAAAAAAAATGACAGTTATGTTCTAG
Organism: Dendrocincla fuliginosa; assembly: GCA_035047845.1. Lineage (NCBI taxonomy): Eukaryota > Metazoa > Chordata > Aves > Passeriformes > Dendrocolaptidae > Dendrocincla > Dendrocincla fuliginosa. The sequence goes on along the minus strand of JAWWMO010000083.1, from coordinate 132,948,662 downwards.
TCTTTGTTACCTGTTTTTGTGGTTGTTTCCTCAAGTAAAGTAAGTTTGTGAAAGCCTTTTGTACATACCTTTTCCTGAGCCACCTAAATCTGTGCAGGACATTCCTGAAATTTTCTTTTGAATGAAAACCCAGAAGGAGTAAGTTGATCTTATTAGGAGGAAGTTCTGCTTTTTCTTTCTTGTTAAATCTCGCTTCTTAAGGAACATCTGGTGTCTCGCCCCTCCCCCACTGGCACCACATCACAAGCATATGCCTGATTCATTTGCTCCCATAATATCGTGTAGAAAACTTGTGGATGGTTACTCACTTGTGTCCTTTTGGGGATAATTACTACTAATTTATCCTCAAAAAACAAATCGGTTCAAGCTAGATAAATCATTCAAAGGCTGTCCATTACTGTATTATCTCAGAATTAAGAAACTGTATACTATACACAGTAGTTTTCCCCTAAGATTTAACAGCTTTACTCCCGCCTCTCTCCATATTTTACTATCTTGTCTTTGATTACTGTCACAATTTTCCCCTGAAGTGATGTGCAGCATGTTGTCTCTCTTGTTCAGCTGCATTTAGCTGCAATGCTGTATACACCATTGAGAACCTATGCACATACACTGTTCTGCAGAACCTATTTGCCTCATTAATTTCCTTCCATTTGTTTAGATGAGCATTTCTGTAGGCTTCATTTAGAATGACTAAAGGCATTTCTCACTGTCTTCCTTGTATTTCATCTGGGGATGAAATATTGTGTACATATATTGTGTAAAAAATCCCAAAGAAATATAGTTTATTCATAGGTAGTTAATGGTTAACTGGGTTTTATAGGTTATAGGATTTTTATTCCAGTGCCTCAGAATCAAGACTTGGAACTGGTAAATGATTTGACTGCCAGCGGTTAAGGGTGAAGCACTAGTGACATGCTTCTCATCAAGGAAACAGATTATTGTGTTTTTCAGAAGTCAAAAGCTTATTTCTTCCAACTATAGGTCCTAATGTTAAAAAACTATGCTATTTCCAGGCTGGAAGTATACAGACTGTAATAGTTTAGCCATGAACCTTAGTAAGGTCAGCAAACCTCAGTGAATGGAAAGGTGATGCTGAGAAAAGAAGGGACAAAAAACTATTGTCTAGTCTTGTTTTCTTATTAAATATAAAGGAAAAATTCAGTTATTTGAATACCCATGGAACTTGCCTCTCAAGTTCCTACTAATCTGATATTGAAGTCCTGCCTTGGGTATGGCTCATAGCTTAATGCTACTGAAGAAGACTCCAAGGCTGCTCCAGCAGACATGCTCTAGGGTTGAGGATTGCTCTGAGAGAGCAGGGAAAGTTCCTTAAGTGGCACGACCTCAAAAATAGTGCCAAGAGAGGTGTCCTGACATTCCGAGCAGGGAGTGGTGGAGCTCTGACTCAGAGGCAGCTCCGAGTGAGCACAAGCAAGGTCAGGAATGACTGTGGCTACCCCCATCTGCACTGAAGCTGCCACTGGGGAGTGTGAGGCACATCACCCAGGGTCAGGTGCAGCAGCTGGTGTGGTCATCAACCAGCTCGAGGTGAGCTCAGTCGGTGGTCACCACTCTCTTGGAAGGAGCTCAGTGATGGTTATCACCTGGCAGGGAGCCATGTCCTCTGCACTCGCCAGAAAGGATATGGAGACAAAAATGGAGCAGCCATGAAAACATGCAGCTGTCCGGGTCCCAGGCTGCAGGGAGTGCCAGAGCCTGGCACTGGTACTGCATGGCAGTAGGGATGACAGCTGTGTGGGGTGTGACCAAGTTGATCTTCTGCTCAGCTTGGTGGCAGAACTGAAAGAGGAGGTAGAAAGGCTAAAAAGTATCAGGGATACTGAGGAGGAGGTTGACTGTGGATCCCTGAGGCACATGAGCCATCCAACCACACCACTATAAGGAAAGGATCCCCTCTCTCACTTTCCCTTACCCCAACAACAATGGGATGGGAAGGAGAATCAGGAAGGAAAAGAAATTGGTCAAGAACAATTTCATAATTGAAACAAAGTAAATGATAATAATAATGATACTACTACTACTACTAACTGTAAAAAAAAAAAAAAAAGGAGAAGGAGAGAGGAATGCGAAACCCAAGGAAGACAAGTGATGCAGAATTCTATTGCTCACCACCAGCTGACTGATGCCCAGCCGGTCCCCAAGCACTGATCAGCCCCCTTCCAGGTAACTCCCCCAGTTTATATACTGGTCATGATTTTCTATGCTATGGAATATCCCTTTGGCCAGTTCAGGTCAGCTGCCCCAGCTGTGCTCCCTCACAGCTTTTCTGAAACCATGACAGGATCACTAAAGCAACCCTTGAAAAAAACCACCACAATGTTTTAATATTTGAGACTTGTTTACATCCCCACTTAGAGTGGTATTGGGTTTTTTGTTTTTGTTTTTGTTTGCACAGAAAGCTTTGATGGATTCTGTGGTATTAAAGGACCTCTGCTGTGACTCAAGACTTCATGAAGAAATTAAACTGTAATAATAGAATTAGAAGACATCTGGATAAGTAAAATAGCAATTGTTTTTAAGTTTGTAAATCTATAGTTTTTATATAGGAGTCAGTCAGCATATGGATAAGAATAATCAATTGATAGCAGTGTAGTTGTATTTTCACGGACCCTTTTACAAAATACCTCACCAAGGAAACGAACCTGTTGTAGTATGAGAGGGCTCATCATTTAATGTCCTTTAAAGTACAGTAAGCAAGAGGTCAGATTTCACAACAGAGGAAGATTTTCAGCGCAGCCCAACAGAGATTCATGCTTTTAAACTTATACCATTTTTAGGCTAAGGAGAGAGTAAGAAGGTGATGATACAAAATTATGCTGGAAATTCAAATCTGCTGAAAAAAGTTGAAAATTGTTTCATAATACAAAATATGCAAAACAGGTGAAATTCACTGTTGATAAATGCAAAGTAAGGACAAGTTTTCCTCTGAGTGCATAACTGTGTTTATACATACACATAGTGATAAGCTTTAAATGAGCTATTACCATCCAGTAAAAAAAAAATTAAAATGTCAATCAATAGACATCAAAAAGGCAAAATAAAGATGAATAATTAGAAAAAAATATAGTTATACTACTCTTTAAATTCTTATAATGAATATAGATTTTACTGCTGGCCACACTGTCTCAAAAGAAGATGCAATGTACTCAGAAAATGTACTGAGAAGAGCAATGAAAGTGTCAAGCTGCTTCTCTCTAGGAAAGCAAAGAAAAGAATACAATGTAGGTAGCAGAAAACAGATCAGAGAAAAATTATTCACTGCTTCTTGTGATAAGAGGAGTAGTAATGGAATTACTAAGACAATTTAAAGAGAAGGAAACATTTTGTTACACAACATAACTGAATCACAGAATTCATAACCACAGGATGTTGTGTATGCCAAAACTATGAATAGTTCAGAAAGTAATTAGAAAAATTCATAGAAAGTCCATCAAGATGCATTAAGCACAAGAATGCAAATACAAACTGGTTTCTGGAAACCCCTTTGCCACAGACTGCATAAAGCTCAGAGGAAATACCAGCAAAGTGTCTTCCCATTCTGTGTTCTTTCCCTAATTACCAGCTGCTGCTGGTCACTGTGGGAAACAGGACACTAAGCCTGACATGAGTAAAGCATTGCCTTTACCTCATCCTGCCCAGACACTCTGCTGTAAGGAATTGCCAAGACACCGCCCTGTTTCCCTTCCTCTGGCAGGAGAAGCCCTCAGCAAGTGCTTTCCTTGGGTCATTTGCAGTGCGAAGGAGGTGATCTCTACAGACAAAGGAAGCTCAGAACATCAGGTCTGGGGTCTCAGAGAGATACAAGACACCTCAATTGATACCGATGTTGAAGTACAGAGGGAGAAAAGCTATTACTTTGCCATTCCCCCCCCCCCCACCACCTTTTAATCTCCTATAGTGAATACAAGTTGGTGTGGCTTCATCTCAGATGTCTTAACTAGAAAAATGGAAATCTCACCAACTGCCAATGTTGGTAACTTGGTTTAAAGAGGAGACATAAACATAAAATGTTTATGGAAAAGAATCCAAATGGACTGACAGTGCATTTTCAAATGTCAAAGCTTTAAGGAAGCTGAAGGAAAACAAATATGGAAAAAAGAAAGCATTGAAGGACAACCACGAGATTTTGCCAAACATCCTGGGTATATTATAGTGGCTGTAGGCTGCCCTGAGAAGCCAACTGTGATCCTGAAAGGGGAGGGAATGTATCCTACAGCAGGTTTCGATTTTGCACACAAATATCCCTGTGTGCCAGCACAGCTGCACTGCCAAGCTCGCTGGCAGGCAGGGAGAGCAGCGTGCCCATGCCCTGACTCCACAGATGCTGCTCCGCACTCTGTAATACAAATAGTTGGCACAGGAGTTTCACAGCACTGTTCCCCCACGTGCAGACATAGGACAAGGGATTCTTTGGTTTTCAAAAATAAAAGCGAATCTCCAGAATTCAGGACTTTCAGGAAGTGAGATTATATTCTAGATTTCATTTGTTTAGGGTGTTTTTTTGTTGGTTGGCTGGTTTTGCAATCCAAATTAGTATTTTGCCATCATGCAAAATGATTCTCAGGAATTAAAGATCTGTTACAACTAAGAGAATAAAGGGCCTACAGAAGAGAGGGATACTGAGAAAAGCCTGTAACCCACTATGAATATTTCATTTTAAAAACAATCAATGTGGAAAAAATCTATCATCAAGTATAATGGCCTACTCATATATGACTTAGCAAACAGAATGATACTTTATGAAAAGGCAATAGGAAAACCCAAGATTTACTTGCCAAAGTCTCCCTATGTCAGGGTCAGGGTTCTAATAAGGTACAAAATTCCTACTTGAAAAAGGTGCAAGGCTGAGCTAAAATAATTTTAAAATATAGTTGGAGGTATATTATTCTTATTGTTGATGCACAGCACAAAGCACTAGGAGCTGTTACTTTGCTTCCTTTGGCCAAAAACAGAGACTTTGGGCATGACCACAATTTTTTCCCCAAAAGTTTGTGCTCCAGACCCAAATGGAGAGAAATCTGAGGACTGTGCCAAACAGCTATGATCACTTGTGACTTAGGCTTTCAAAACTCAGGTGTTCTGATTGCTCAAGCAATTTGATAAATTGCCTAGGAACTATAATTTACTTTCAACTGGTTTGGACCAACTACCAGCTGTTTTACCTGGCAGAAGGCTGTCTTTTACCTTACTTCTCTTGCTGCTACTATATTTCTCCTTTGTTGCTGATGAGACAGTATGGGATAACGTGGAGAGTGCTGGCTGCCTGTTTTGGGGGGCTCTTTCTGATAGCTCAGTTGTGCAACTGGAGTGACTGCACAGAACCAGCTCTTGCACGTCCTACAGGAGACCATAGGAATCAGATACTGAGTTATCAGAATTATTAAAGTACTTTAATAAATCACATCATTATTATGACTTCGGTTTTCAACACTTTTAGGAAAAATGAAGGGAGGCAGACAATTTGGATTTATCTGGCATTGAGATTGTACTCAGCCCTGTAAAATACACAGATATAAAACAAACCAGTGGCTCAAATAATTCATCATCTAAACCGATTCCTCCAAACTGAAGCCCTGGCTTCTTGATGCTGAAATACTTTCTGAAGAAATGATTTTGCTTCAGAGGTAATATAGAAATTGAAGGTATGAATTAGCATAATGTCCACCCCCCTAAAATATTTTACATTCTTAGTATCCTCCACACTTCCCATGTCCTCTGGATTAAGAATGTTCTACATGATTATTCTGTTTTGTATATACTTCCTTACTTGACTGTTTGACTTTGCACTTTTTTAAAGGAATTGTATTTTCACTGGTTTTATGAAATTCAACTGTCAGAAGCCTTAATGAATACATCTATAGTTTTATTTAATGTAAGTGCACCACTTGTTTTCATATGATGCACATTTACAAGTTACCTGAAATAAGCAATTTTTAAGTGAAGGTCTTCTCTTCTAAAAAATTCTTTTAGCCTCATTACCGTAAGATTTCCAGGCTTTTTACTATGCAATTTGTATTCAGCATTGTCTGCATCAGGACATCAAACTAAACACCATTTCTGACATTAAATATTTTATTTCAAGCAATAATTCTTTTAGAAGCAGATGTATTTTGTTTTGTAACTCACAGAGAAACAGTATTCTTTCAAAGGTGACACATAATAAGTCTTAAACTGAATAATATTGGCCTTTCAGTAATTTCTGTGAAGATTAAGGTTTTGCCTTTACATTTTGAAGCCAGCAGGTGGAAAACAATATAAGGTCTCATTTTATATGGGGTTTTTATGCTGTAGTATGCAGTGTTTAGTCATGTCATCAAAAATGTTGAGGTCAAGTAGAACTTTTAGACAGCACATTTCAATATTTCTCAACAGACTCAACATGTAATATTACTTTTAATAGGTGTGATGACATAAGGGAGCATGAGCTAGCTACAGCATTCACTTTCCAGGGTTATTCAGACTGGATGACACAAGGACTTGCTGGTACCATAAACATTCCCACCCCTCCTTCCTGGACTGCACAGAAGCCTGCAAAACAAGTTTTCAAGTGCTGCAGGGCCCTGGATGCGTGGTTTGGCAGATGCATAGAAAAGATTTTTACCGAATGAAATATCAAAGGGCAGTAAGCCTCTAGTGGTGATATAAATAGCGATTTCAGGAGCAATGTAATGATCTGTGTTCACCATGACTAGGTGCTACCTATGACCAAATGGTCTGGATATGGAAGGCGTGTTTTCATTTTGCAAACTGGTCTGAATCAGGACAGTGGTGTCTCAGTCAACAAGCCAGAATCAGTGGGTGGTTAGCCTAGGCAATAATCTGTCCTGGGAAACAGAGTGTATCACCAATGTTTGATACCCACAGAAGCATTTTGACTGTTTAAATGCTTTTCCATTTGATTTTATAGCAAGATCCTTTGTCAAGTATCAGCATTATTACTCTGAAGAAAAAAAAATCAGGAACAAATTGTGTGCAGCTTGCACAATCACACAAGTCTTTTGAAAGAGGTAATTAGACCTTCGAGGGCAGATTGCCATGGCATATTGCAGAGAGAAAAATCTTGCAAAATTTTGTGGTCTGCCATACCACTTGCATTTTACAAAGTCATTTTACATCATTTGAGGGCAAAAAAACATCTTCTAAATATTAAAAAGCAGAGGAACTATGGTTAGTTTTATTGCCAAGCAATATTGTCCCTTCTTCTGCCAAAATGAATTTTTTCCTTTTCTTAACAAAAACTTTCACAGTCAGATGTTAGTACCACTACATCACTCCCCTTTAAATGATCTGCTCTTCTAACACTTTTTTAGACTTAGTGTCAAAGAGAATCTTGAAGAAGTGGCAAAGGAAACATAATTGATTGTATTGTACTTTGTAACTTATATTCCTCAGAAGTCTTTTTTTTTTTTTACCTCTTTCTTGGTTTTACTTACATAAAATACATGGAATGTTTTAATTAATGCTATTGTACATCTATAAATTAAGTTTTGTGATGTTCAGTGGGATGGTTCTGTAATGAAAGTATGGCGTACTCCATGAAAAGAGGACACTGCATAAGTTGTGACTGAGCTGTTAAGGTTCTAGGAAGAAAACATTTTTTTCTCTAGTAACTGATCAAAATATCAAGCAAGGAGACAGAAAAAAATAAGTGCCAAAGTCTTTTCAAATATTACAATAAACAAATTGTGGATTGCCTACTTGAAAATCTTATTCTTTGCATAATCATTAAACAAAATATTAAAAAGAAAGTGTACAAACAATCCTTTTAAAACAAAAAGAAACCAAACAAACCCTTTCAAAATATGGCTGTCAATTAAAACAGCATTTCTAGAAAAAAAGTAATAAACTGCCTGACTGTCGGGGAACTCTGCTTCAAAGACTGCCAAAACAACCAGAATGGACAATTCCAGCAATGGATGGAGCTGGCAGTCAGGTGATCCATGCCAGAAAATGGACAACTACCTCAAACCACAGAAGTTTACGTTTTAAAAGGCTCTCTATAGCATAGATAGTGACTTATTATATTAGATAGTTATTTCTCCTGTATTTGTGTGTTATACCCCCATTGGCTATGGCTACCCCATAACCAACCCTCATTGGTTGTTTATTCCCTATTTTTCCATTGGCTAGCCAGTGATGCACCCCCAGCATCATCATGCAAGGCTAACCACTCCCCCTCCTCTCCTTCCCTCCCCTCCTTCCCCACGTCCTGCCCCAACTCCTCCCAGTTTCCAAACCCCTCCCCCAAACCCTATAAGAGTCTCATGTATTTCCAAATAAAGTCGTTCCAGCTTCACCCCCCTTTGGCTGTGGACTGTCTCCCTTTGTCCTCCCTTCAGCATGCGGCACCTGACTTAACCAGTTTCCTCAAGGAGTCAATTATGTTACCTGTCATGAACAAAGTACAGCTGTTTTCAGAGTTGCAGAGCTAAATGCTTCATTTTTCCCCTCCCTTATTTTTGATACCTCTGTTAATGAGAATAGTCTCTTTCCCAAATAACCACTATCTGAGATATTAATAATAGTTTTACACAGCTGATGATACAGATACACTTGAAGGGCCTGAAGCTGCATTGAGGAGACACCAAATTGCGTATTAGCTTAGTATCAAATAGCATCTTTAGAGGCTGCTTTTCTTAAACACTTGGTCTCACCTGATTCCTTTTAATATGAAGGACTGTGTGCTGGATCCTTCACTGTGGATACTGGGCTAATAAGCTATGAACCATTGCACTCACAAGAAAGTCCTGTGGCCATTTACTGTTAAGGTTTGCCAAAGGGCATGATCATTTAAGGCTGTATCTTCCATTGCAACCCATGGCTAGTGTTCTGCAGGACAAGATTTACAGGTGAAGAAAGGAGTTATTTACCACATCTGATATGATTTTCTGAAGAAAGCACATGATGTATCATGACATGATTTTCCAAAGAAAGGACACAGTATCATGATTCACATACCCCGAATTAACTCCTTATACGTACAGGCACAAATCTTGCACTGCTGACCTCTAAGAAGATACAAACTCTGATGTTTGCTTTACAAATCATATCCTGGAAACCCTTCATGCAGGCACATTACTTCAGTACAGAAGTACTTGATGGTATAACAGGTTAAGTCCAAGGCAGAGGGATCTAGTGAATGGGCATGGTCAAAAATGAGAAAGTTGCTCTGCACCAAGTCCTTCTGGCTACTTGGGTCACACTCTTAACTCAGCTTTGTTTCTGGGTCAAGATGGGGGCTGGTCGAAGAGCACAGAGAGAAATTTTTGGAAAGTGCTGTGGTGCTACTGCAAGTCCTGCATTTTGCTTCCCTTCTGCCACTCCAAGATCTTATTTCCAAATGTTAATAAACTGGCTATTACCGTGCACAGAAGAGGGTTAATCAAGAGAAAATTGACAGGGGAACATTCTCTACTTAATTGTTTTCAGAGCTAACCCAGCATGCAGTAGAAGTAAAGAAAGCATCTGGCCAAGATTTTTTCATGCCAGACACACCTTTCCTTGCCTCCTCACAGAATATAGAAATGTGTGTCTCCCTGAGGACATTCTGTAGAGTTTTGAGATGTAATGTTTTGACAGTGGAAAAGTACAAGTCTAAATATAGTACATTTTGTCAAAGTTTGTTTAAAAGAATATTACAATAGATATCTGTTAAAAAATGTACCTTGCTATTGGTTCCTGTGCAAACCCCTTTATTACTGGGGATTCTGCAAGCCAGTAATACCAGTATGTGGCCAGAGAAGTGACTGACTGCTTTGACAAGTATTCAGGCCACACAGTGGACTTGGGTTCACATTCATATTTGTCATAGTCTGGAGTGCAGGAGGTCTTACTTTTTTGTTTCTTCCTTTTTATTTACTCACTGGTTCCTCTTCTCTGTCACACAAGGAATTGTGTCCTTAAAAGGCACAAAAAGTAGAGTTAGCTGCCTTATTTCCAGAGCATTTCTTTCCATGACGGATTTTAGCCCATAGCTCATAAATTTCCACTTATATGGAAGAAAGAAAACCTACTAGTGAGCAGGTAAAAAGAAGGAGACTATAACAAGTCTTTGAGGCATGGAAGTTCAATATCTGGAAATCCACACAGCACTGAAATCACAAATATCAGAAAGAGAGTTTTAAGGGGGGAAAAAGGTAGCACTAATAAAAAGACCACTTACTCTGGCAGTTTAGACTTTCATCATTAGAGTTCCCTCATTATACATAAAATTGCATGGTACCACACATTTCATATATAATACTGTTGGGGGGTAGTGGAGGCATGGGCACAGCCTGGCATGGGCAAAAGCATATCCATGCAATTTTTATTGCTCCCCTTAAAGGTTTTTCTTAGTGCAAGTGAAGGGCTCACAGATGGCACTTCATTCTCTCCCACACTTCTGTTTTTGATGGAACCCCAAACAGGAGATGGTGACCTCCAGGAAAGAGCACACAGAGAGTACCAAGCAGGTCAGGATCTCCTCACAAATAACACAACCTCTGTAGGAAGCCTAAGAAGTGTAATTCTTCACACTTTACTGAAGCTTTAGTTCAACCTTTCACTCCTTCTTGGTGACCACGTGCATGTATTCTGCCTCATCTGCATACCTAGAAAATATTTTTCCTCTCTCTGTTTTCTGATTTACTTCTAAAGCTACATATTTCTTGCAGTAGGTGTTCGCTCACATTGTCTAAACAGCTCTTCAGGCACTGCTGTGATACAGTACATGTCTGCTGGAATGAAAGAATGACAAGAAAAAAATTATGAAGACACAAGGAAAAACAGAGAAGAAAAAAATCTCAGCAGTGATGAGGCAAAACATGGTCCAATTTTGCAGCATCTAAAGTTAGAAAATAAGATTTTAGATTTTAAAAATGCTTTCAAGCAGGAATCATGTATTTTGCACACTCTTTGATGACAGCAATTCTTTATACTATATTTCTTTGCAGCAGTAAAATTGTGCTGGAAGATACTGCTCCAGTTTCCATGTAGGAAACACAATGTGGTGGGGAGATACCATCCTCCCACCTTTCACCAGCACTTGTTAACAGCAGATGAAAACCCAGCACAACACAGAAACAGACCTGGTTTTAAAGCTCTTCTACCCCCTGCTCCCAACCCAAGAAATGCTTAGAAACCCTCCTAATCTGGTCCTTGGCACCAGACTATCATTTTCCTGATGAGGAAGCACAAACATTTCAGTGTTCCCCATTCGTCTCTGGGAAATCCTGCGCTGGCACTATGGCCAGCTGACTGACCTCTCTGGAGGGACTCAGAGCTTCCATTGATATGGGTTATAAGAAACTGATGCTACACATGGCACAACCTGAAAAGAAATACCCACTCATACAGAACTTCACACATAATGTAACTGAGCAAAGCTGCAAGTCATTCCATGGCTCAGGCTCTTCTCAGTGTCAGCTGTGAAGAATCATTTATATTTAGCCAAGGATCATCCTCAAGTTTTGGTCTATCTTTTGTCATCAAACTTAAACTGGCTGCAGCGCCTTTTCCTGGGGAACTCTTCAACCTACAGACAGTACAGCTCTGGAGGATTGGGCAAGATTGGAAAAGATTGCCTGTATAAATAAATGCTTAGATAAATTTCTCCAGTACCCATAAACATATGTGATAATTTCTGTGAAAGAAGAACTGAAGAAATGCAAAGGATTCTGGTGTTCTAGATATTTTTCCTCTGAGTAATTTCCATATATGGAAATCCTCCCTTGGAGCCACACTGGAGACAGAACTTGACCTAAACTCAAAATGGGGAACCCCTCAGGAAGAGCTGCCCAAAATTTTTCATTTCCAAGCAGCCAACACATGCAGCTCCCATTTTATTAGAGACCTTCCAGAGGCCTTTTTTTAATAAACAAAATGTTCATTTCTTTATTTATTGAATGAAAAGTTGCTCTCTTTGAAAATGCTGAACACATATTATTGCCTTTGGAAGAGATGTTTTTTCATCCCTCAGAAATGGATCAGCAAAGAGAAGAGTCTCCAGTATACAAGGCCTAGGGAAAACAGTGGCCAGTAGCCATGCTTGGATGTGTTTGGAGAAATCTTCTGTCACATCAAGTCCCAGCTGGTGCACTGATGCTGTCCTCATCCAGCTGTGAAGGGTGGGGATCACATCTACATGCATCTTTTAGCTAGTAGCATGAAATCTAAGTGATTTCTTAGAAATCCCTAGGCCTCTAAGCTACTGCATGGAGATTGTCAGTTCATGGCTTTAAGAAAGCCTACATTTGTCTGTATGAAAATAATGGAATCATAGGATCACAGTATGGTTTAGTTTGAACACAATCTTTAAGATCACTGAGTCCAGCCATTACCCCAGCACTGCCAAGTACCAACCCCCACCTGTCCACGACCTCCTTTCAGGTAGTTGTAGAGGGAGATAAGGTGAACTTCTTTTTCTCCAGGCTAAGCAAGCCCAGGTCCCTCAGCCATTCCTCATAAGATTTGTGCTCCAGACCCTTCACCTCCCACACTGCATCCTCTCTTCTGTGTTGTATTTTCAGCAGACATCTGGTAAGTTGAAGTCCCCCATGACAACAAGGGCGAGCAAATATGAGACTTCTCCAGCTACTTATAGAATATTTTGTCAGGCTCTTCATCCTGGTTGGGAGGTCTGTAACAGACTCCCACCGGGATACCTGACTTGTTGGCTTTCCCCCTGATCCTTACTTAGAAACACTCAACCCCGTTGTAACAATCATTAAGCTCTAGGCAATCAAAACACTTCCTACACAGGGCTAACCCTACTGCCTCCCCTTCCTTGCCTATCCCTTCTGAGAAGTTTATAGCCATTCACTGCGGCATTCCACTTGTGTGACTCATCCTACCGTATTTCCATGTGGCATGAATGAGGGAAAAACATGAAGGCTGTTTGTATATAAACCAGTATTGTACACACAAAAAAAGCCCCAACCCACCACACCTTGTAAAGCGGAAGTTATATATTTGTTCCCCACTTGGCTTTAAGGTAGAAATCACTTATCCAAGTGTAAGTGTATTCTAAGGACATAATGTTCTCATTCACTACGCTTCTGAAAGAGTGCTCGGTGCAGAGAAATACTCCTGCTGAAGTGACAGGCAGGAGCTGAAGATCATATCTGACTCAACTTGGATGCACCAGTCTGAACCCTAAAAACTCTGGTTTCAGTTTGTTCCTGTAGACCCTCTTTGTCTACCAGAGGCAGATCCTTGAGGAAACACACTGCACCAAGAACTTCAGAGTCTTCCAAGTTGCATCTCCTGACAATTATCACACTACATAGAGAAACTGCAATCCCAAGCTATGCCTGATATGTTCTTCCAAAAATTTTGTCAGTAAGTAAAGACTTAAACTGTCAAAAGGGCTTTTGACAAGAGTAGTGATTTCTCCGTGCTCTCCTCCTGTCCCTTTTACCTTTCAGAGAGTGAGAGAGTGAGACTCTTCAGTGCAGTTTGAATTTGCAGGTGACCCTTTTGATGTTACTTCCCTTGAATTTTTCCACTGCACCTGTATTCCTACGGGGGGGGCATATTTGCCAATAGTTGAAAAATAACATTTGAGAGACTACGGAAACTGTCCACAGATTCACTTCATTCAGAGATTTTAAAATCTTGGCTCAACTGTTTTATCAGTTTACCAGAAAAGTACCTCATAAAATGACTTCCCAGGAAGGATATTTAAGAGAATGCAGTTGCTTTCTCTCTGACAACTTGTTTTCCTTAAAATTTTGATTATGTTATAGCAAGAGAGGATAAAGGATATGCAGAACTATGTAAGGAAAGCACATTTAAAAGTAGGAGCTGTGGTTCCTCTCTCTCAATTGTGATCTTAAATAAAAGCAACAAATAATCTTTTTGATAACTTTTCAACCCCTGAATTTAAACTAGTGTTGAAGGAGAAGACTGCATTCATTTTAAATGACTTCTTATTTTTATTACAGAGGATCTAAAGGTATCTGAGTCCTTCTCCTGTAATGCACAATGCAGTGAAACAGAACCTATTCTCAAGCAATAAGAGCAGCCTGACTGAGATGCTCGTGTAACTCTGGTGCTGATGGTGACTTTTGAGTACTCTGGACGAAAGCTGTAAGTTTTGACTGAAAATTTTCTGTGGGCATAATATTGATGCTAAAAGGAATGCCCATCAGGGCAAAGTCAGTTTAAGTAAAGCACGTTTTAAAACCACAAGGTGGTCAGACATTGGATCCATATGAAAGTACAAGCCAGAAGCTAGAGGCAGTGGAGGAACAGCATGAGAATCCCTCAGCACTAAGGTGAGAACTAGTTTGCTATCAGCCTCAGCTTCAGCCCCAGGTTTTCTTCAACAGACTTTTGCCAATACACAGATTTTGCACATGATCTTGAACTGTGTATTGCAAATCTACATTTCAGCTTCACAGATGGTAGGCTTGGTCTTCTGGATGAAAGTATTACAAATTGTCTCGGAAATTTTAGATCTGGGCTTGCTTTCAAGAGCATCTCAACTGTATGTTCCAGTAAAAGCATGAATTTCATTGGCTAGTCAAGCCTACAATATTAAAACTCAACTCCAGTCTTCCCTTGTGGCAGAATGTGGCACTGTTGACATTCTGATCAAATCCAAATGTCCTAGGGTGTTGAAATGCAAACCATAAGAACAGAGACTTGTAATAACAAATCTGTATAGAAGTGAAGAATTCAAAGCCACAAATACAACTATTCTAGTTATGTGTTAAAATAAAACTACATTTTATGTGGAGATTATATGCTTGCAGCTATTTCTGATGTCACTAGTTGCAATGTAATCCTTAATTCATATTTACAAAACCAACATCCTCATTCTTGGTGATTCAGTAGGCTGCGAAAGTGTTTTTTGAAAAAAGCTTTTTCAATAAACCCTAAGATATATTTTAGTCCTTTCAAGGTAAATTGAATAATTCTTCAGTGAAAATGTACTACCTTGACATGGAGAGGGATGAGAAAAAGAAAATTCTAATTGAAACTTTATGTTAGAACACTGGACCTGCCTGAATGTATATAATTAAGTTATTTTTCTTCCTCTTTCTGTCTTATGAAGGAAAATAGTTTCAAGTTAATAATTCCATGCAGTTAAGGTTTCACATTTGCCAACAGTTCTTTCTAATAAACAGCATCAAGATCACACTTACACCTACTGCCAGTTAGCCCTTGATGAAGACGGCTGGACCTTCCAATTTCCCCTCCATCCCAAACTATTCTATGGTTCTATAACTCTAAGACAATCTGTCACAGACTACCCTGGTCTGGAAATGTCCAGTAAATATAATGTATACAGACATCACAATAATCTTAAAGAAATATTGCACATGCTGAAATGGAACAAATTAGTGACAGATACAAAGTACATCTAAGTTGTTTAGGGAACAAAATAAACACTTCCTGGGAAAGGAGGAAAAAGATTGAAGAGAAATGTTGCTTACATTGTTGCTTGTAATAAAAAACCTTAAATAATCATTCAGTATTGTCTCCTTTTGCCAAGATCATCTTTGCCTTTTCAGGTATCACTAATAACCGAATATTACAATAATTTATGGTGAGGTTATTAAACACGCATATATATATTCATATATTAATCTTTTTTTCCCAAAGCAGATAGTTTCAAACTATAATAATAAAATATTTTGAGAAGTAAATTGTTTTTCTAATCTTGTATTATATGGCATAGTGGAAACAATTATTTCCACTTCTCATTTTTCCTTTATTTAATTTTTTTCATTTATAGCTGCACAGATTAATACAGAAGATAAACTCTTTACATAAAACTCTGAAATACCAGAGTTATTCCTGAAACAGTTTGCTGCAGTCCCAAAGCAACCTATGGTTATCACAAATACTTCACAGAAATTAAGTTTGTGTTAGACACTTTACAAAACTAGGGTTCAAGTCCAAATCACATCTACAATTAGCTGAATCTCTACTATTCTAAAGCTGGTTCATCAAGAGCCCCAGTCTAGAGGAATCAAACTGCTAGTCTGAAGTATGCCTGCTGAGAATGTCCCTAAAATGCCAGCTACCATCTGGGAACCGCTAAAGCACAGTCGCTACTGCTCTGCTTCCTTTCTATTTTTCCAATTTTCTTCATGGAAAAAAAAACCACCAAAACCCCCAAAAAAACAACACCCACAAAACTACCTCAATTACATTATGTAATTTATAAGTATCTGTCCTTTGCATTTTGTCTGGCTTTGTAAACTGCCTTTTGTTATTTTGTCTCCAAGTTATCCCCAGCTTTCCCATTCAGACCTCTTTCATGTCTGCATCCTCACCCACACGCCCAGACCCTGGGCATTCACAGGATGCATAAGCTTGTCCTAACAGGCATGAGGGGGTCCCTAAGATCTCAGAACTACTGAGCTCCTGCAGCAGTCTGCATTGGATACTCACTGGCAACTTGAGATAAAAAATTTGCGTGGGAATGCCTTCGGTCACTTCCATGGAGTGACCCACAAAGTACCATAACCCACCCTGTGCTCTCTCAGGACTCACAAACCTTCATGCATAGGAGGGTCTTGGAAAAAAAAAAAATTAAATGGACTAAACTTTTCACCTTGAGTCAGTTTTGGCTCAGATAGTTTTTCACTGGATGCAGCACAGACAACTAAAGAGTTTTCTCAGTTAGCACTGAACTATCTCAAAACCAGCCCTAGCAGAGGCTGGTTTTGAGCTGGGACAGATGCTCTGCATTGGCCACACATACATGGCAAGTCTGGGGGTGGGTGCCCTCCAATAGGCCCATGAGAGGAAGCATCTTATTTCTTCCCCTCCCTTTGGTTTTCATTTGGAGGCTGATGGAAAAATACAGAGTATGGTTTTCTTTGGATAGTTCCATTGCTACTCACAGGAGCAAATGGTGCTGCCAGAACCATGTGGTTTCTTTGGGGGAAAGGTGGGCATTCTGTAGAGGACAAGAGGCTGATCTTGATATTGGTGATGAATCACATTCAGAACAGGGAATCGCATATAAAGTGGGCTTGAAAACAAGAGAATGTTTCCTTTACTGCAAGACCCTCCAAGTAAGCTCAAGGCACTTGGACAAGAGATCTCTAACATGGCCTTCAGAACACATGGTCTGAACAAGAGACTGGTTGGTCAAATAAGAGATTTATAGAAACCTTGGTTTTTGTGATATGTATTTCCAAAATTCATACTAAAATGTGATACATTAACATCTAGATGTAGTTCATCTCAGACAAAACATTATCTTAGAAGGCAGGGTATATCCAGAGAAGTCAATTACAAAAAAAATTAAATACCAAAAAAAAAGGGAATACCCTGGCTTTGCAACTCTGCTCTGTTCACATGCTTTGGAGTTTGAAAGTTTTGATTGACAATCATATCAGAAGTAATCAATCTAGCACATTTAAATGGAATTCTTTTTCAGGTTCATACTGTATTTATTCAAGTTTTGATATTCTAACTTCATTCTTGTCATCTGGTTTTTATGTTTTATACAGATAGGACACAACAGCAAAAAGTTTGACAAGAAACTAAGTCTATCACAAGCATATGTTTCCTGGTTGCATGCACTGTGCAAAGTATCTGGAATTGAAACCATAGAAGTCAACCTTTACTTCATGCAAGAAAAGTAATTTTGAAAAAAAAATGCAATATCCTTTAGTGGAGTTCATATTTCATACTCGACTTGCCAATGCTCAGGGCCACCAGGTCTCTTTCCATGGCACTACATTCCAGCATCTCATTCCCCAGTCTGTCCATACATCCACGATTGCCCCATCCCAAGTGCAGAATCCAATACTTGTCCTTGTTAAACTTCTTACGGTTGGTGATTTCTCATCTCTCTTATTTGTCAGGGTTTCTCTGCAAAGAATCTTACTGAATCCCTAAGTTTTCAGCTCTTTTTTGATCAGAACCAATCTTACCAGAAGGCACCTCATGTATGATCCATACCCTTTTCATGACAAGTTGCCTTGCCTTCAGGTACCTCTTTATTTCCAGAGTGAAAAAGGTGGCAACTTCTTTTAAAGATCTATTCTCTCTACCTTTCACAAAATACTGCCTTTCAGGTTTTTTTTCTCTGCGTGGATTTTGAAGATTTAAGTTAAAAATATAAATACCGGCATATATATATATATATATATATATATATATACATATACGTACACCTGTAAATGTGTCTCCAGTACATTCTAAATTACTAATGTGGAGGGACATGATTCTCCTAAAATAACAATGTCTCTAATGAAGTACAGCAAAGAAGTACACTAACAATCACCAGACAAGTCAGGAAGTGGCATCAGGAAGAGCCTGGCAGGACATAAGAGAAAGAAGCACATTTGAGGGGGCAGAGTTCAAACCTTAGAAAGGTGAAAGGAAAATCATATTCTTATTCAGCATTTATGTGCCTTCAGGATTTAATCACAATGCATATCAGTACTATTGCTGTTGCTACAACAATTTAGGATAAGTGAGAAATCAAAACAGTCTAATCTAAATTAGGCAGACATCAATTATTAACAAATACAAAGGGATAACGGAAAAAAAACTCATTGTAAAAAGAGATGGTGTCATCTACATGGGCAGAAATCTGCCCCTATTGGTGTCATAACAGATGGCAATCAGCACCCCATAAGCAGAACCCCTTATGGCTTCACGTGCTTTGAGTGCCTTCTAAGCTTCAGAAGAGCCACAACACTGACACACATCAGCTGCTATTTCAGCTTGCACATAAAAGGAAGAAAAATCATCAAATGGGGAAGGCTCATAGCAAAAAACTGACTGAGAGGAGAGGCTGCCTGTGTGCAGAGCCATCTGCAAGGCTGTGAGGATCCCCATCCACACCTCCTGGAGCTGTCCCACCACCATGTCCCCAAAGGGACACAGCAGTGATTGATGCCATGAGCACTTCGATATGCCTGTGAGGTGTGAAAGGGTCATGAGCCCTATGGCCGAAACCACTGAAGAAAAGCGACCTACCCAACTACTAGCAAGTACAGTGAAGCAGCAGAGTATTTGGTGTCCAAGCATTTAGGAGGATGTATTACAAAAACATTCTATTCAATTCACTGAACTGGGACAAAAAAAATCTTCTGAGAATTTACAAGGTAGATTTGCAGTCAGAGTTCCCAGGATTTCTTCTATCAATCTCAAGTTGTAAAGTTTGTACAGTGTGGCCACTACATTTTTCCTTTAATTGCAAGTGTTTGGACAGGTTTCCAGATTTGCAATTTGATTGCTTGTATTAGGATTGTTTTTCCATTTTGCAATATAAGGTAGACACCCTGTCCACCTCTTACCTCCATAAAATGAAAATACAAGCAGAGAAGCAAGGCAGAAATGGCTTTTGTAGGCTCACTCAGTGCACCAATACACTGCTGAGTTATCTAATTCACTGTCTGCTTTGTAAAAGGTTGAAATTATTTGTGTTAATTTCATGAGTTAAAGGCTGGGGTTGAACAGGAAAAGGAAAGCTTGAGTTTGCAGAGTGCAGAATTGTTCAGTATTAATAAAATTTCCAATGATGTAAACCAATTTTATTTACCCTGAAAGTCTTGCATTATGCAGGAATAAAAATAAGAGTTTTATTTTGTCACTGCAGCCAATGAAAATACTGAAATCTGCATTAAGACAGCTCTCTATTAGTACTAACCCATCAGGAAAACATAGTTCCATAATTAAAAACGAAGCAATCTCCCTTGTTTTCTACCTTTTTATAGGAAACTCCTGATTGATGGAAAATAATTAACAGCAGTGCTTTCTAGCCAAGAAGCTGCTCCCAGAGAGCCGCAGTCTGAGAGGCAGCAGGGGCAGCTTCACATCAGATGTTCACCTCCCCTGCTGCTGGTTTCCATGTGTTTCATGGAAACAGGTTCAGCTCTTTCGAAGTACAAAGTGAAGGACAGGCTCCTCTCACCTTTCATTGCTCCACAAGAGGAAAACCCCTACATTCTCCCTGCACAGACAGAACTTCAGGTCTTCCAGTACAAAATACGGAGAAAAACTTTATGTTCATTCACATAAATGGGTTGTTGCTGGTATGCACTCTGGCTTGTGGTATTAAAAGTTCAGGGGGATTGGCATCCGAGTCAGTTGCTTAATTGAACCAAATCTGACACAACCAGATTTATTCCTGGATGCAAATAAGGAATAAAAATAACAATAAAAAATCCTCAACAAGTAAACAATCCAAATACTGGTTCAGCTCACAAAATCAAGGATAAAGATCCTTCTTTCATACATAATATATTATTTCTCTTTGACCACCTAAGGGTAACTCACACCAGCTGTAAGCAAACCCAGACACATGAACTGGACAACTAAACAAGACCCAGTCCTTCTCTTTTTTTTCCTGCATTTTCATTTCTCCTTGCAGAAATACATTATTCCAGCATCAGTGCAAATACAGCAAATCAACTTCAAGCATTGGTATGGTCATATAAAGACCTTTCTGCATCTTAGCAAAAGGTTTCAGGTCAGCAGAGTCTCAGTTTCCAGAGCAGGGACTTTCAGACCCCTGGAGGTCACAGCAGCACACAAAACCTCCTGAGGCTGCAGTCACCCAGGACTGAGAGGCAAGAGCCTCCTGGATGCCTGCACTGCCCCTTCATCCTGGTGTGACCTGGCACACACATGTGCCTTGATGTGCCGAGATACACTTTGGATCGAAACATACTTTTCTGGCCAAACTGTTTGTAAGATGGACTCATGACAGAAACAGATTTGGTAAGAAGGGCTCTCTGTTCCAAATTAACTGTCATCAAATATGGGTGCAGAAGATTTCAATTAGTAGTTTATTAAGAAACACTTCATTAAAGAGAGAGAGGAAAAGAGAAAGAACAAAGCAGGCTTGTCTCCTGAATCATGAAAGGAATAATTCCACAAATGCTGACAAATTTCTTCTAATTAGTCTTTAGTAAACAGCTGCTGCCTTATTAAAAAAGAAAAAAAAAAAAACAAACAAAACAAAAACCCAACAAACAGCCCCCCAAAATATGCATTCTGCTTAGTAATATATCTGCCTTATCTGCCAGAGACTTTGCTGATGGCAGAGAACTGTTCTCTTGGGATCTTACCAAGGTTATTTATCTAGACATTTACCACAATTTCTTTGAAGTTCATGTGAAAAAGATCCTAAAAGGTCCTAAAAGGATATCATCTATATTTTACCATTAGTGACGAAACAGGGTTAGTGACTCATTCCTGATGTCACCCTAATCAATGGCATTACTCATTCACTTTGATAGGCACAAGATGAAAGTCTAAAGTTGAAATCTTAATTTCCTAAACTCAACAGATTTTTTTCTATTCATTTTACTGGGTTCAGGATTTCAACATGAAGCTTTGAAGAGAATAGAAATTATTCACTCCCTTGCAGAGGCCTAACACAGTGTCTCTGTGTCCTAAATCCCTCTTAGATATGGTCTGAAGGCACTGGCAATGTACAGCACTTGCATCTCTCACATCAATAATGGCAAAGTTGTCCCCAGAAAGTAATAGAGCATTTCTGGCATGTTTTATGATACTTTTTATTATACTTTGCACTCATATTTTGAAATGTAAAAGTCTTTAAAAAGAAATACAAGTCTGCCTTTTTTTTCCCCAAACAAGACTGCATATTCTGTAGGTGCACTCAGTTAGCAGTCTACTCTCATATTTAGCCTTTAGAAATGAAGGTATCTTTGTAATTAACCTTTTGCAATCATGTAGAAAACAAGGTAAGAAAACATAACACACAATTCTTCCAGCCTTAAAAAAGGTAACAAGCAAATATTCTTATTAAGGAACCACATTCAACTGCAAACAAACTTCTTGTGGTAATAGGTGTCACAATACTAGTGTTGCATCACCTAGTCCCAGCACATGGGACAACCAGTCAACGGTACTGCAATAGCTCTTAAAAGGTGCACTTTAACTATATAAATGGGAAGTCCTTTATCTTATGTATAAAATACTGCAAAGAAGCAATGCAGAATCTTTCAATCACCTCCACGGTCATAGACACCCATTCCTCTACAGCATGTCATCCGGCTTGACTTCAAAGCATCCTGACTGGTACCAGTGAAGGACAGAGCCCGAATGAGTGACACTTGCATTGTTGGGGAAGCCCCAGACGACAGTTCCTGTGCAAACCAGCCACAAACTCAGTATTGTTCATGAATCAGTTCATCTCTCTCCCCAGCTCAGGAGCGACAGAGATGCAGGATCACACAGGTTAACTGAAAAGATATTGAACCTGCTGGTCTGAATAGACTAGGTGGACATGAAGGTATCTTAAGGAGAGACAGTGTCAATGACTGCCATCAATCAAGGCTTTGATCTCTAGACAATAGTAGATCTTGTCTCCAGGGAATGACAGTTCATAAACAATGGCTATGCTAACAGCCTTCGTTCAGGCTATAGGAAAGCAGCTGAATGCTTCAATAGACTGAGATAACAAGACAATAGAAGCTAGTGCCCTAGGCAATCCTGCACATGATAAAACCTAAGTAAGGCAATACTTTTAATATCCCCATCTGTCTTATTTGAAAAAAAAAAAAAAATCTTTAATACGTTTCCATTTATCCAGGGAGAATAGAAGTCAGAATATCCATTAGCTTCCACTACATCTGAAATTGCCCGAAAAAAATTCACAGATGAGCCAGCATAGCTCATTAACTCAAGGGCATTGCTACTTCTGTTGCTTCCAGGATCTGCCGGCAACCTGACCACTTGTTACCCAGGGCAAGCATCCTGCACAACCAAGGCAGCTCACAGGCACACCAGGCACTGAGCAACATGGACATACCACGGCTCTGCACAGTCTGTTAAATCCAATGGGATCTCCTTAGCTCTGCTAGGCCACGTAGAATCACTGTTTTGCACCAATTTTCTCAGCATGCACGGCTTCGTCAGCCACCCCTCAGCTGGGTCAGAGCCAGCGAAGAGCATCTCTGTTCAAGCTGATGAAGCCTTCCAGAAATGGGAGCACTGAAAAGTAAGCAAGGAGATGCCAAACAGCTCCGTAAGAGCCAGGCTGTCCTTGACATGGATGACAGGCAGATCCTGCTGCATCCTAAGCAGCTCCATTCAATGCTGCCCTCATGCATTTGCATCATGCGTCCCATACATGCCTTCTCTTATCCACTTGTCATAGGTCTCTCCCTTCCCCCTCCAATTACCCTGGGAGATAAAAGCAGGCTGCTGGAGACAAGTCCTCAAACAGCCACTTTGCCAGAGAGATGGAACAGGCTTCATGGAAATTTTGGAGTCATGTTATTTTTTCTCCTTATTCTTTCAGAGCCTGCTACTTTTTGACAATATTATTTCTTAAAGAAAATCCTACACTTACATTAATATGTGGTAGTAAAATACTCACTAGTGCTCTGAAAGATCAAAATCAACACAGTCTATGGATGGATGCAAATGAAGGCATATCAATTAATAACAATAAAAAAAACCCACACAACAACCTAACAAAAAAAAAAAGTGAGAATTCAAATGCACTCAAATTTTCTCTGATATGTCTTACTATGTCAAAAATTAACTGCCCTCACCTTCTAGCTCTACATAGTTAAATTATGATATTCTAAAGCCACATAAAAGTCACCAGTAACTAATGTTATATTATTAAATACTACTGTTGTATATAGATGATAAAAGAAAAAAGGCAATGACAAGTTATTTACTATGTTCCTAGAAGCCTAAGACATAGATTTATTTAAAATACACTGTAGTATGATTCCTTCCTCAGAATTATTGTAGTTAACATCTCATATAAAATTGAATGATTAACATGGTGAAACAAACTCAGCAAAAGAAAAGCTCTGTCACAACATTGTATTTTAAGCACAACACTGTATTTATAAACTCCCCCCAAAACATACTGGAACTGCCAAATCTGTGCTTGACACACAATTCATACAGCCCTGCTAAGAAACAAGCAAAACCAGGCAGTGCTAGGGATGTAGGCGTGCAAATGCCATCTGAAGACATCTCTGTGGAAAAGTGCCAACTTGGTTGTGTAACTGGAAGCCCGGAACTCACATCAAGGAACAATTATATTCTCTGCTACTGTGATAATGATCTGATTAATTCAATCTTGTCGATAGATGTCCTTAGCCATTTTATTAGCAATTTGGCTCCACTGTATTTGCAGGCATGACATTAAGGATATTTGGGGGCTGTGCCATGTCAAAAGAGCAGGATTTGTGCCTGACCTGTGTCTAAGAAAGTCATCCACATCATTTGTCAAGAAAGCTTGCTGAGCACATTGTGCCCTTTAAAATGCTATTCCAGGAAGAATCAGCCACCACACAAAGTTGTTTCCACTGCAATTGCCTGTCCTACATGAACTCCACAGGAATGATCTCATTTGGAGCACAAACCTAAAAGAGAAAGTAGGACTAAAATATCCAGCAAGGAATCACTCACAAAAACAAACAAGCAACACAAAATAACAAAACCCTGTGTTAGTCCTAAAGGTTAAAAACATTTTCAGGCAATGACAGGGTTTTGTGCACTTTTGTGGCTAGCCAGAATCTTTGTGGTCGCTGCAAAGACACACATAACTAACATTTTCTTTTATTTTAAATAATCTTTTCATTATTCAGCTCTTTTTGTATTCTTAGAGATTGCAGATCCCTCCTCACCTCATTTCTACTCATTTTGTATCACATAAAGTTCCAGTCTGTGGCATTTGCAGATCTTGTAGCCATTTAAATATATACGTGAGTCCTGAAGGCCCAGCTGTGTGAGCTGAGGGCAGAATAAAGCTACAGCAAAATATGTTGGGTGTTGAAAAGATGCCTTATCTAAGGAACATGTAAATGCCTCAGCCTTTGGGAGTGATTGCTGTACAGACTTTGAGGCAGAGCACAGTCATAAATGTATAGCTACTTTAACTATACAGTAACTGAATATTTAGTAAAAGAAAACAAAAAGGCGTATTCCATTGACTTCCTGCTTGTTTTCAAGGTGCTTATATGCTCCAAGTTTGGGCCAGTGTCATTATGCCTGACAGCCCTCCAAGGTACAAGCACAGGTCAGGCAATCTTCAGATTGAGCTGTAGGTTTTGCTGGCATGAGTAAATAATATACTTCCTTGCGCCATTCACAGCTGGTTTTGTGGTTGTTGTCCATGACTTGCTATCTGAATGTAAAGGAAATGGTGCTACATTAGGCTGGAGCACTGCAGACTGGAGACCCCTCTTTATTAGCATCATGGGCAGACCACACTACCACAGCCTGAGCAAATTCTCAGTGCCTTCTTACCAACTAGGTTAAACACCGCTATGGAGAGACTACTTCATGGGTGAGAGACTAATGTCTACTTTATGATTCTCCACCTTTAAGTCTCTGTGCCATAGCTGCTACTACAGTGGCCCATTAGTATTAATTTGTATAATCTTTTATGACACACTTGACCAGTAGAAACCATTCCCGTATCTCCAGTTTGTTCCAGAGGCACGGATCCCATGCAGAGACACAGCCTAAATTAGTTCTGGGCCAGTGAGCACAGTGGAAAAGCTTGATCTCCTCTTGTTAATTCAATGAGCTCTTACTAGCATAATTGCAGAATATTATCTTGAATAAGTGTAATATTACTTTTCCTAGCAGTTTAAGTATCTTTATTTCTTTTTTTTTTTCTTAAACGTAATATTCAGTGTTCAGATGGGAAGCTAGTTATGTTCTCTACAGAATCACTGAAAAGCATTTGACCTCTCAAGAATAAGTAAGTACTTCAGCAAATTAAAAATATCAGAATGCTGAGTTATTATTACACACCCCAAAAATTGTATAGGTCCTGCAGTTTTTATATTTTTAAAGAAAAGAGTTTTGCTAGAGAATGAGATTGTAAGGTGAGTTGCTGTTTGTTTTTTTTTACAAAGAAGGACAGATACATTTTCAATGTATGTTCCTTTGGCTACACCAATAAGTTCACCTCATATAAAACATAAACTACTGTATAAAAAATAAAACACTAAACCCAAAGTTTTAAATACCCTTCTGTGAAGTACAAAAACATTAGATAAATAAGAAACAAACTATAAGAAATCACAAACATCTACAACTTCAGGACATCAAAAACATGAGCTAAAGCTCATCTCATGGCTCATAGACCAACTAAAGATCTTAGTTGCCCTGCTACAAAAAAAAATAAGATGAAAATGAGGTTCAGAGACTTCTGATATATGCAGTAGCAATTCCCTCCACATCCTGAAACTCTGTATTTTAAGCAGGTAAATAGACTAAATCTGTTCTGTTGATCTAATTTACATTTTAAAATATCAGTAAATCAAAATGAGCAAAATTACATCCTAAAAACCTTGTAATCATCTGTTACAATTCATTCTTCTTAGCCCTGAATACTGTGTAATACCTTAAAGTTCCTGCCTCCTGATTCTCATCTGCCCATAATAGAAGAAATGTCTTCTGTCTTGAATATGCCAATTAGGCCAGCCCAAATTAACTACTTTTAATTCCTCAGTACTTTTTCTGTTCTTCTAGTACAACTCCGTGGAAGGACCTCCCTAAGCACACTTCCAAATCTGCACTAAGCTGCTGCTGAAGTTTCTAGATGTACTGCCTACAGCAATGTGAAGAGCAGCAAGAGATGCTGTGCTTGCCTCTTGCAAGCAAGAAGATCTGGCAAATTCATCTGCCATGGCAAAGCTTTGTACTGAGAAGGTGAGGGTGATGTGGGAGCAAAAGAGACACAGTTCTGCATAGGCACTATTTGCACCTTAACATCTATGTCTGGATCGTCTTGGCTCAGTTTATCCCTTTATAGGCAAACCTACAGGCAGGGCAGGTGTGTTCAGACCAGGCTCCTCGGCTGGTGCTTGCTCCCACAGGGCCTGTTCAAGCACAGCATGGACATGATCACCCTTTCCTCTGTGCTGCTTCTCCCTGTGCCTTCCTCAGCAGCCTCTGAGGCTGCAAATGTGAGAGGTTGGATGAGGGACTATGTAGGTCTCTGGTCTTGTCTGTAATGCAGCAAGCACTGGAGGGTCTCTAATGGGGCTCCCAGATATCAGTATTTAAGAGTTTGACCACTTTGTATTACTCTCAAACTACTAGATGAGATAGATACTGGGAAGACACTGTTTTCACTATAGATACTGTCACTGCTTAATAAAATAATCTTATAATTAGCTTGAATCAGTCAAAATTTTTAACTCAAAAAGTAGATCGTGCTTTAACACTGTCAGGGTGTCTTCACTATCAAATTTCAGCAAGTGTCCAACATTTGAGAAACTTGACACGATGAGGGAAGTAGTTAATTCATTATGTGCTCATTTGTAAAATACTTGGAAATAAAGTTGTTCTTAACCAAAATTTTCTAAGGTTTGCTAACAGAACATGCAGAAGTATTTCTGATTTTTTTTATGAGTAATTTTTCCACGTTCACATCTCTTGTCTAGATAAATAAGAACAACTATTCATACTATCAGTGCTATGAAAATCACACCATTTATTTACATGGTAGACACTGAAGTCATGTCTCACAGGTTGTGCTTTCATACTGACAGTCTAGAGCAGGAGCTGTAACAGAAGACCTACACCTGCATCTTGAAAAAGTATTTTTGCTGCCACATTAATGTCACAGCACAAGTTAAAAACTCTTTGATTTGATTACACATAGGCACAGGGCAGATGTCTACAGATGGTTTAGGGTGGATGGCTGTAAAACTGCAACAGCTCTGCGACTACAAGACAGACCCAGAGAGAAGAGGTTTATTTCCTTTGCTGCTGATGATTACTTTGAGCAGCAACCAGAACATAATTTCCACTCCCTTTTGTGTCTCAAGAAGTTTTTACTTCAGTGATCAGATCCTGATTCACAGAGTTACTGGAAATTCCCACATGGTGCTCTCACTGCATGTTTTTGTTTGAAAACAGGTCTGTGGTCTCCAAGAAGGCCACGTTTTAGCTCTGCAAACAGCACAAACTGCTCCTTCCCTGGCTAACTTCAATCCTGCAAAGTAGTTGGGCTGAATTCTTTCCTGAGGGTCATTCAGATTTTTTAAAGAAAAAATTAACAAAGCACACAAAATAAATAATTATTAAAAAGCACCTGTTTATCAAAAATCATAATCATTTGGAGAGTTCAAAAGCCGATGTGGACATCATTTGGGCACTGCAGTGGTAAACAACCAGAGAAAGCAGAACTTAACATTTTCAATTAAGTTAAATTATTCAAGTTGCAAGAGGAATTCTGGCTGGAATTGAAGGGATAGAACAGGAGGAAAGCTGTTAACTCAGCGGGGCTAATTTACTATTCCACTGTTGGTGCAAGTCTGTTGTGACAAGAAGTGGGGGAACAAACAAGCAACTTGCATCCCCTTTTCTCCCACACACCACTTTACTCAGGCAGTGCACTATACACACACATATCCTGCCTGGAAGGTAAAAAGCTGCCAGACTGTTCCTGCTGCCAGCATAATTCCATACTTGTATTTGAATCACAGTAATTCCTAACACAACACCTTTTTGTAGGTGAAGCAAATTTCTCCCTTACCCATTCAGCCTGCTGAATAGCACTGTGCAGAAACGATGGGCAAATTCAGAGTAAATTTTATGAACACTGACAGCTTGTGCAGATTTGCACCTTTACTTAGGCATCACAACTGAACATAGTAGTTCAGACTATATTTGTATTATACATAAACTATTACACAGTTTTGTATTTGTCCCTAAGTTCTGTGAAGCTTGCTTGTTTTTAAATTATCTGTGTTCATAAATTCTACAGGGCTAAATGGAAGGCATTTAATCTAATTTGATAATCAGATTTGTAGGCTTTGATGCTTTGAAGTGGTTAACTGGGTAACAGCTAATTTCCCTGTGGGATGTGCAATGCACTAACCTCTCCTCCCCCTGAATGATGGTAGCATATAAATATCTGCTGCATTTGAAAAACTCTTAAATCACTAGACATTAAGAAACACTAATAACTTGACTGGTGTCATGCATAATTTATTATGAAGAGACTAATGTAGTCTGTATCAGAGCATGTCTGTGACCTCTGAATCTATTTGGGTTTCTTCCCAACCTCAGTGACTTCTGCTAGGATTTCCAGCTGGTGCAAACTACCATGCTGCCAGTACTGCAACTTAACAGGAAATTTTAATTCTCAGAT
>JAWWMO010000083.1:132901124-132919259 GCA_035047845.1 Dendrocincla fuliginosa | reverse complement strand
TGGTTAGGACAGTCTGACCTTGCTTATTTGTAGAGTTGCTCACAAGTAATAACCAGAAATATGAGCTAGAATCAGGAACAAGGAATGCTACAAAACAGCAGAACAAACCATCTGCCTTGCAAAGAAAGTAATTTACCTGTTGGTACTGTCAGCATTATGAAAATGAAGGGGATCAGCATTTATACAACAGAGGAAAGCTCCCTATTTCTTTTAGCCCATGGTCACAGAGACTGAAATGAATTTCATGGAAGTAGTTCAGTTCACTTGAACTGGAATTTGTGTATATTTCAATACAAAATGTAGAGCGCTGCAGAACTGAGAGACTTTTGTTTTCTAAAGAAATTAAATAAGATCATCAATTTCAACAGCTGTTTTGGTAGGGTTCTGATAGGAAAGGTAATGACAAATTGCTTGATCCTGCTTGCACAAGTGAAACAAAATCTTCTGAAAAAAATTAACTATACCAAAATGAACAGAAATTACCTGAAATTAGCTGAATATGTTTGTATGTTATTGACTGCAGCAGGATTACAACTGTTTGGTGGATTACAGCCTAAACAGACCAAAACCATGCTCTTTTTAAATCACTTAAATACAACACGATGAAAGTCCATTTAAACCCTCATCCACTAACAAATATTAGAGCTGTTTACAAAGTACGCTTCTATCAAGCTGCTTCTAAGAGAAGCAGCAGCTTTTTGGTCTTTATCTTGCACACAATCTCACTTTTTCAAGGGAAGAAGGTTCCACTCCAAAATTACCGAAAATATCAGAATGGCATGTAAGGACTCCCACAAACTTCAAGAGCTGTAGCACAAATTAGAGTGCATATAAAAGCTTACAGAAAGAAAGTGCAATTCTTCATTAATTGTTGGCTGTGAATGTAAAGCTGACCAAAAGGAAAAAAAAAAAAACAAAAAAAACCAAAAAAGGCAAACACCCACTAAACAAGAAATGTATCTTCAAAGAGTGCAAAGACTTGTCCTGTTTCTTTATATCCTTACACCCTAGGAAACAACCAGCTCTGGCTGAAAGCACACTGGTTCCCCCACCATCCATCAATTTAGCAGATTATGGCATTTCCTGAGTGGGATATGCACAGGGAGCAGCTTGCTTCAAGCAATGAAATCCAAGTACACTTTTACCAAAGACCCTGTTTTTATTAACAAACATGAATACAGCTAAATAAATTTAAAATCTCTAATCATTCTGTATTACCTTGATCAGTGCTTCCTGAATACACTGTAAGAGACTCCCATTTATGAGATTTTCTCTTGCCATGATGACAGACTGCATGACAACAGGTTCATTATGCTAGTATGTCTACAATATTAGCAAACAACTGACATTAGTGAGCTAACAAACTCCTCTGAGTTGCAAATACCTTATTTACTAATATGAATTTCCTCACTAGGATGGGATCACATTCCTAGGTATTTTTCCACATATATCGCTCCAGCAGGATCATCACAGATGTCACATATAAATTAAATTTGCCTTCAAATAGCATTATTTGATGCTGAACTGCTCAACAACTTTATTGATGACAGGGTCAGAGGGATTGAAGGCATTCTTGGTAACTTTGCCTATGACACCAAGCTGCGTGGTGCAGTCAACATGCAGGAGGGAAGGGATACCATCCAGAGGGACCCTGACACCCTGAAGAGGGGAGGCTGATGCAAACCTCATGAGAGTCAACAAAGTGAAGGTCACAGTCCTACATCTTTGTCACAGGAATCCCAGGAACACCTACAGCTTGGGCAGATAAGTGACTGAGAGCAGCCCTGCAGTGAAAGACTTGGGGATGATGGTTGATGAAAAACTCAACATAAGCTGGCAGCAGGCACTCACAGGCCAGAAATCCAACACAATCCTAGGCTGCATCAAAAACAGGGTAGCCAGCAGGTCAGGAAAGGTGAGTCTCCCCCTATACTTTGTTCTTGTGAGACCCCACCTGGAGTACTGCATGCAGTTCTGGTGTCCCCTACACAAGAAGGAGATGGAACTGTTGGAGCAAGTCCAGAGTGCCACAAAGTTGGTAAGAGGACTGGAACACCTCCCCTATGAAGACAGGCTGAGAAAGTTCGATCTGTTCAGCCTCAAGAAGAGAAAATTTTGTGGAGACTTCATAGCAACCTTCCAGTATCTAAAGGGGGACTACAGAGAAGCCAGAGAGGAACTCTTTATCAGGAACCATAGTGACAGGACGAGGAATAATGGGTACAAATTGAAAGAGGGGAAATTTAGGTTAGGTATTAGGAAGAAGTTCTTTACTGTGAGGATGGTGAGACACTGAAACAGGTTGCCTAAGGAGGCTGTGGATGCCCCAACCCTGGCAGAGTTCAAGGCCAGGTTGGATAAGGCCTTGAGCAACCTGGTCTAGTGGGAGGTGTCCCTGCCCACAGTAGAGGGGTTGGGACTAGATGACCTTAAGGTCTATTCCAATCCTCAACATGCTATGATTCTATGAATAACCTGTATTCAAACTGGCAACATAACAATTAACACAGTTACCCCTCATGTCTTGGGGTTCATAAAAATAACATTAGACCGATATTTGTTAGAATATTATCCTGGTTCTTCTCTTATCTGTGCTATATTAGAAGTAGACAAGTTTAGAGAGATGTATCCTTCTGCCCTAACCCAAACATGCCTTCCTGAAACCAACAAAAATTGCAGATAATCATAAAAGCAATCCACCGTTCCCCTCACCTCTTCCCTTCCTCCCCCCAAAAAAAAGAATCAATAAAGCCCCCCCTGACATAGACACAGTCTTTATGATGGAACTTAAAGCAAAAAACATGTCAGTTACACTAGCCTTGGAGAAAAATTATGCTTTACAACAGAGTTGATCTGCAAACAGCTGTTGAACCGAATTCCTCTAGCAGCAAACCCTACATTTGATGCTATCACCTGGTGGCACTGTTATATCGCCTGCTGAATCTCCCTTTTCAGCACCCGGCTCTGGGAAAGGCACGTGGTGTTCCTGTTACTCTCACATTATGCAATACTTCCCAGGAAGGTTTGGGATGGAGGGAGCCAATTGACCGTGACACTGGGTTTTGCTTTGGATTTAAAAATAGAGCTGACCTCCCCAGACAGGCATGGTGTTGGCTTGACATTTGGGAAGAACACATAATTACATCTCAAGGCTGGTGTTTGTGTAAATAACACCAATTTGTACACAAATTTTGTATTTCTGATACTCCTGACTTCAGTAACACACTAGCAAGCTAAATGAAGACCTGTGAGGTTTAAATGGGACAAATACCAGAAGAAAGTCAGTGTATTAGTGCTGATGGTTTTAAGGGAACTTGTTTAACTGAGAAGATAAACATGAAGATCATGTAATATAACCCCAAGAAAATAAGAATAATTGCAAATACTAACAATCTGCCCCATTGTAGAAATAATATTTTTAACCATTTCCTTTTGCAAAGATAGAACAATCTATACATTATGCTAAAAAACCCCAAACCAAACCACAAACCCACCACAATGTGCACCTCCTATCTTCCAGAACACAGAGATAGTATTCTAATTTAAAGGCAGCTGATGAACATTCAAAACTGAAGCAGCAGTTGTACTGTTAAGCAACAGACATCTTTTCAGTGTATGAGGTTGGAAACCACTATACATAATTTTGCATTCATACATATTATGTGCATTGGTTAGAAAAACATAAACCCACTTAAGTCTCTAGCAACTAAAAATCAAATTATATTTAGGTTTTCCTCTCTATTTTTACATTCTATCCACACATAAATCATCCTGACAGCAGAAAAGGGGCAAGTATCAAGTCTACAAGTGGGTGGGTACTTACAACATGATAAATGTTCCCACCTTTTCCCCCTCACAGAACTGTAACTGAAGGAAAGCACTTCTTACCAGTACATTATCTATTAGATAGAAATTATCTCCCTGTTCTTTAAAATTAAAAATTTCTTAATATCAAATGTGATTGATAGGAATGTCTTCAGCAGAACAAGAATCAAAAGTACACGGTCTGATTTTATTAAAAGAACATTGGATTATGGCATGAAACAGGGCTTTTCTGATATCCTGCATCATTAGCTGGGCTTTTCTCAGGTGAATATTTTTGATAGCTCCTCTGCTTCTCTCTGCCTGGGCTCCATTCTCTTTTGCTTGCACGCCTACCTTTATGCTGCTCTCTTCTTGTCTTGGTGCTTCACTGACATTGCATTCTTTATACCTGTAGTGCTGCCACTCATTGTCTCCAACACCTTTAACCTCTTTCCCATACCCAGGCAGAGTTTAATAACTCTTGATTTATTCAAATTCATTACAGATCCTTCAGAAATAAGATATCAATCATATGAAATTATCTTGCAGCCTTTCTTTGGTAAGTAATATGGATACAAGTTATAATTGAGAATTTTTGTTCCCTCCCAATATGACAGCTTTACTATTCATTTTTAAAAAATAAATATCCTTTTTTCAAATTGTCCCTAGCTGGCATTTAGTGCATATATACCCTGAAAAATGCAAAAATCAAATCATTCAAAAGGATGCAGGATGTTGTTCTTTCCAGTGTAAGGAAAAATATTTATTGCCCTGAAGAAGAAATTGGTAAACTATCCAAAAGAAAATTAAGTTATGTTTTTTTCTGTCTCTGGTAAATGAAATAAGAAAATTAATCTGATGTGTTTATGGCAGTAAAACAGTGAAGGAGATGGGGCTTCTAAAAGACTATCAAAAGCAGGAACCCTGTTCAGTGAATACTGAGACACTGAGCTGAACCCAATCTGTCTTTAATAATGGGGCTTATTGGAGAAACTGTCTTCTGGCAGGTTATTTACAATCAAGACTAACAAGGACATGCTATTTCTAATAATACACTATTCTACTTGGATGTATTCTCATTTAAACAGACAATCCTTCAGAACTACCTTGTCATGGAAAAATATAACCTACTCTCTTCCAAGAGTTTGCTTTAGGGTTCAAGACGAGCCCTTTACTTCTCAAATTATCTGTCTTAACTCTCATACTTTTTACTTGGGATGAGTTACAATCTCACCTACAATAGTTAAAGAGAAACCTAGTACGTAAAAAAGGCTAAACTACTTGAGTTATTTAGCTTGGTTTGTTTTCCAGCAGACAGTGAATAAGAAATAAGGTGTATTATCTTCTTCTATCTGACAGGTTTGGAATGCATGCATTTAATATTGATTTAAAAAATCACAACAAATCAGTACAGGTTTAGATCAGTTTCAGATGACATGAGAAAATGTTCTACTCTACTACTAAAAACTACCAAAGCCACCAAAAGCAACTCAGCTGTGGATGATGTAGCCGCAACCCCACAGGGATCTTTTTCTACTGGAGCCGAGTTTGGGCCACACTACTAGAAGAAGACTTTGTGTTAGCTCAGAGCCAGCAGTCGTGTTGTTCAGTATTTTCTCAGGGTTCACAGTGGCAATAGCTTCTCTCTGAGATCCCAGCAGATTTCAATACACAACTTATGTCAAGGTTAGCAGTGATGCTGGGAAGCCCTGACCTATGAATAATCAGTGTCTCATGTTTTATTAAAATGTGAGTTTCTTGTTCTTAAATAGAACATAACATGTCATTTAATTTGTAGACTGAATTTAAGTCAAATTCAAACCATCATTTAATTTCCTAGTACATTTAAGTTGTATATTTTTAAAAAAATTACTATAGGGAGGACTTCTTCTTCTCTGAGACTCACTCAAAGCAAGAACAGTAGAAACTTGGCAAACTATCAAACAACCAATCACAGCACCGTTTTACATCAAAGTGAAAAGGGAAAAACCTAATTTAAACTGCAGATAGATGACATAAGCATCTAGTTCCATAACCAACTGGTCAGACCGGTTCCTAAACAAATGTATGGCTAAAGTACCTGAGAAACTGCAAGTCAACAACTCTTTAAACGTATCATGGTTGCCACATTTCCTCTGGCATAGGAAAGAGACTGTCATTCTATCTTCTAGAAATTAAAAGAATAAAAGAATCTCTCAAGCATATTAATTAATGAGATTCATTGGAAACACAGTGGACTGCTGCCACTGTTTAGTTTTCATGAACATATCTGGCCAATTAGTATCTAAATTTATAAAAATACTTCTTTTGTAAATGTTGAATATTTTATGCTTGTAAAGTCTTTGCATACTCCTATGTGCATACTAATCCTCTGTAATTGTGGAATGCTCAACAGTACAATAACTTCATGATAAAATCCAACTCTCTTCTTGGCCCAAGATAAAAATCAGCAATAACACTCAGTTCCCGTAGGGTTTTTGAGCGAAAAGCATAACAACAAGATGGTTTACTAAAATCCAAAAGGAACTTCATAGCAAGCTGTCCTGGAGATGATCCTAACCCAGGACCTCTGCCTCCTGAAAATCACATCTCACTCTTATTTATCTAGCCATATAAAGAGAAAACATGAATACAGGAAAAGGCAAAAATTTGTTGAAAAGAAATAAAATGACGGCTTGTGTGGAGCGCAGTACATGCCAGGAGATACTCGGTAGCCCCTTGTGATCAGGACCAGAAATATTAGACAGTGGGTGGGGTCTGTCCTGGTACAGTAAGAATGGCTTGCATTATATCATTGCCAGACTTGCAGGAAAGCAATCTGCCTGCACTGGAGGGAGACAGTCCCACCTCATCAGCATAAGCCCCCTGGTCATGGTGCCTGAGGCAGGTTGTGCCTCTGGCACCACGATCAGGAAGGGCTGGAGGCTGTGTGGGCAGTGTTACCCATTACAGCACCATCCAGATTTGCTCACTCTGTCACTATATTACAAACCAACTTCTGCTTTTGTGCAGTTATTCTACGGTAGGTAACATCAGATTTTGATCTTAGATTTCATGCTCACGTATATGTTCTACAGAAGGAAACTCACTGGCTTCACCATCTCAGTGTTAGCTTCAAAGGGACTGGCGGCTCAAGGAACATTTGAGATGGTAGAAACCATGTCCCTTTTTGGAGTCATTTTTCTCTTCTACAGAAGACCTCCAATGAGAGAGAGACTGAAGGTGATGCACCCTCTTTCAGCTGAGAGTTTATGGGTCAGATCAGTTCCTCTTTTTGTCTCCTGCCGAGATTCAAATTTTAGTATCCTAGGAGAACACACTGTTAGCTGATCTTGCAAGTTGAGTAGCTTGCCTATAGAAGTATAAAAGATTTCAGCTTTATCCTTCTTTAAAGAAAGAAAATTAGAAAATCCTGAAATATTTTTTGCCCAAAATGACTCAGCAGATGATATGATAGTAATCTATATGATTAAAACCAAAACCAGATGCTAAGAAAAGGGACATACTGAGATGAAAGGACATTAATGAGCATTCCTCTTATGGTGGATGCTGTCTCTATAGCTCAGAACTCATTTATATTCAAAGGATACACAGAGTATCTGTAAAGGACAAAAGAAGGATACAACTGGCTTTTAATGGCTCCAACTTTTAAATACTAAAAAAGAGAAAAACAAAGACATGAATAAATGCTTGCTTTCTCATCCAGAGTAGCTATGTGATCGGAATCACTAATAATAATCTTCAGGAAGGATGAATGAGTAAGAATTTTGCATAGTTACTGTTGCTATGAGAGACACTTTGCTCATTATCCACACATTCCACAAATTATTTCCCTTATCACTCACAAGCAGGTAATGTGATGCTAGGAAAATGCCCTCCTCCTCTAAGAGTTTCCAAGATTGTACTTGAAAGGAAGCAATCAGAACGATACTTCTCAAAAAGCACTGTGTTTAGTAAAGAAATTTTAAGTGGAGTGAATGGGACAGAGTCAAACTGCAAATGTGTGTGACCAGTATCTGGATCCTCTGAGGCAGAGCGGGCAGCTTCATCTCCCATCTGTCCTTCTCTAAAAGGAAGAGGATGTAGCCCGAATTTACAGCACCTACTGCACCAAACTCCCCAACTTATCTGACAACTTCTAATATACCTCCCCATGTTACAAGCTTTGCTAATATTAGCAAACAAGAAAGGTAATTCAGTACCTGTTACAGAAAGGAACCACATTCAATTCTGCAGAAGAGTAGAAGCCAATATATTCAATAGTCAAATGATAAAAAGAACATTTCAAAAATGTGTTTAGAAAAAAAAGTGGAGTATTCTATCCAGGAAGACCTCTCTACCAAATATCAGATCACGCCTTCTAAAAGGAGTAAGATATTTCTAGACCATCTTGAATAAAATCTCACAGAGCAGGAAGGGATTTGCACACTCAATGCCATAATGTCTGTCCTTCTAATAAGTTTTATGCTTATTTTAGAGAAGGCAAGACACAGCCCCCTAACTTTGTTTTTAGTAAGTGACTACAATATCAAGTAGTCACAAGAGATAAACTCCATAAAACTCTCAGCTTGATTGTAAATAACTACATATTTTCACATGGATTGATGTTTTTCTTTTCCAGTTTAGAGTCCAATAACAGATTCACTGTGACATCTGACCAGTGGTCTATGGCTCTCTCACACCAGCTCTCCAAAAGAAAAAGCTCCATTTGGGTGAGAGATCTCTGAAATCACCACTTGAAGAGCTATTAGTCCTGCATAGTAATTTAGGGTTAACAGATTGTGTGACACTATATAAATTAAGTAATAAATGTGTATGAATCCACACTTAATCGGGTAGTTCTGACACATTTTAAAGCAAGTAGTAATTTTACAGGAGCAGACTGGAACGTATGCAAATAGAAAGAAAATTAATCTACTGCATATATAAACAATATATTTATTCTTGCTTCCAAATTATTGTAAAAGTCATGACTTAAACTGACTTACTGGAGAGCATATAGCACAAGGGTTGGGTATAGTTATATCCACTAAATAGTACCTGATCAGTTTTCATTTAGTTTTCTTCTCCCTTTCATAACAGGAGGAATGGACTAAGATTTATCAATCACTTGGAAAAAAGATTATGTTTTACATTTCCCCATAAAATCACCTCTATTATACTATATCACTTTATAAACACTCTTACACTATTTTGTGCATTAGTAATAATTCTTGTGACCAGTTATTACTTATATGTATATGCATTAAATTCCTTGGAATATCCATCTTCTTTTCAGAACAATACATTTAAAAGTACATTTCAGTACAATACATTTAGTAGTGACTTGGGGGTACTGGTTGACAAGTAGCTCACAAGACCCAGCAATGTGGTCTCATAGCCCAGAGATCCAGCTGTGTCCTGGGCTGCATCACAAGCAGAGTGGCCAGCAGGGCAAGGGAGGGGATTCTGCCGCTCTACTCTGCTCTGGTGAGAACCCATCTGGAACTCTGTGTCCAGCTCTGGGGTCCCCGGCATGAGGAGGATATGCACTGTTGGAGAGTCCAGAGGAGGCACACCAAAAAGACCCAAGGGCTGGAGCATCTCTCCTATGAAGACAGGCTGAGAGAGTTGGGGTTGTTCACCTGGGAGAAGAGAAGTCTCCGAGAAGGCTTTATAGCAGCTTCCCAGTACCTGAAGGGAGCCTACAAGAGAACTGGAGAGGGACTTTCGAAAACGGCAAGTGACAGGACAAGGGGGAATGGCTTTAAACTAAGAGAAGTGAGGTTTAGTTACTAGGAAGAAATTCTTTACTGTGAGGCTGGTGAGGCACTGGAATAGGTTGCCCAGAGAATTTGTGGATGCTTCATCCCTGGAAATGTTCAAGGCCAGTTGGATGGGGTTTTGAGCAACCTGGTCTAATGGAAGGTTCCCTGCCCATGGTAAGGGCATTGGAACTGGATGATCTTTAAGGTCCCTTCCAACCCAAATCATTCTATGAGTAAATTAATCCCAACTAAATTTAAAGTGACTACTCACTGAAATTTTGTCTCTTACAAACAAAATTAGGAGACCACATGAAAATCAATCTTTTCCCAGTTATCACCTAAGCATTAGCTACCAGACAATTATTTTGGAAACTTAGTCAATTAAAATGTATTTATTCAGAGTTGCTTATCCCAAAAGCTTCATTTCTCTTCCACACGGATTTTGTATTAGTTAATTCAGAGTGCTAATATGGCAAGGTCAAGCTAGCAGAAAATACTTTCTTGATTAAGAATTCTACTGACCTAATTTGCATGAGTCTGAAGAAGGAAAGGCTTTGTTCTTTTTTTTTTCCACAAGTGGAACATGAACAAATTTTAAGAAAATGAACCACTGAAGAGAAGGGAACTTTGGCAATTACTATTTCCCAAATGTCCTCATGCTGCATACTATGTACACATACACATATTCATTCTGACTAAACTACTAAGTATGTGTAGCTGTAGAGCAATGCTTTCCATTGATGATAGAGACTGTATCAACAAAGATGCCTCCTGAGAGAGTTGATAGTTGTCTTCTAAATGAAATGAGTTGTTCTAGCAAGAGCCTGTACAGCACTACTTGCATTAAGGCTTTTATTACAAGATACAATAAAAATTAAAAAAAAAAAAATGTTGCATTTCTCCTCTCCCCAACACTGTATTCTAACATTTTTTAGTATGAATTACTGCCCTGTTTCACAATTTCTTTTGCCTGATCAAGAAAATACTTTTATGAAACCACGGTATTTTTAAAGTATGTATTTACTCCATACCAGTGTTGCAGTTTTATTTCAATGGCAAATAGAACAAAAGAAAGCCTTTTACATCAACAAAACCAGGGTTAGTAGGTAAATAGTCTACTGATTATATCCTCTTAGAAGTATCTAAGCACTATACACCAGGCTTTCATGGCTTACTTCGAATATATCTCAAATGCATGTCTTTATTAGCTTCTTCATTCACCTTAATAAATTGCTAAATATATAATCTGAGGCATGATACGGTGAAGTGTAGCCCTGCAACCCTTCAGCTGGGTCCTACAAGCAGCACAGTTGTGATGCTGAGCCAGAAAGGAGGGCTAGCTGTAGCTCCTGCTGTTGGATATGGCATTAAGCTGATCCAGCCTTACTGCTTTGAATTCAGGTTACCCATATGATTCTCCATTGTGTAATCCTACAGCCCCCTTTTCAGAGTGCTGAAGACCCAGATACCTTCTTTTTCTCTTTTGAGGGAGTTGTTCAACAATAAGCACTTCAGAAATAAGCGGCCTGAATTTTTAAGTGCCTGAAGCATCTAAAAAGTCTAATTATAGGTTTTTATTTTTTAAGTGTCTTGGGTGCTGTTTCTAGAGTTCTCCAAAAAACTTCATCCAACGCACCATACAGACTGTTTTTCCTACACTCATCTTATTAATCTAGGTGTTCCCACTCAATTTCTTCACACCAATTCAGGACTGGAGGTGCAAGAGCCTTCCTGCCTGCTGAGCCTGCCATATGGAAGAGTTATTTCTCCCCCTCACTGACTCTTCATTTTCTGTTCCATTTCAACCAAGTACACAACTTGTTCTCCACTGCCTATTCCTATCAGCTCTTTTCTCTCTTACCTACTTTTCCTCCACATTTAAAAAGTGCAACTGCGCTCATTAAGCTTGAAAGTGGAATCAATAGGAAAGACAAAATGCAAAATAAGTATCTCGTGCACAGCTCTCTACAGCAGGAGTGGTGCTGATGAAATTTTAAAATATCTTGGAATTACCAGATAATCTTTCCTCATTGCACAATCAGTTTTGAAAGGTCTTAGGTAAGGTCCCTGTGTATAAGGGAATATAAAAAAAAAAAATAAAAAATTTCTGCTGTTAGTATTTAGGAACACAGTCTCTTAGGCTCTGCTCACAGTAGCTGCAAGCATACACAAGCTGCAACAATTTCTTCAGCTAAGAACATGTGTGCAAGGTAAAGGCTCACATCTCTGGATCTGCAAAGCAGAGTGTAATTTATATAAAGAACTTGGAAGTGCTTTCTGCATAGCCAAATCAAGAAAACATCACATATTTTAAAAATAATTTTAAATAGTAATAAATAATTTTAAAATTAAAGGAAAAAAGCTGAGAGCATTAGTTTTCTATCACATTTTCTTAATCCATTTGCTTGACCTTGGACACAGATTTCTTTTAGTAGAACAACATCAAAACAAGGGCAACCCTTGTGTAATTGTATTAACTCAGCAACAGGTCTAATGTGCTTGTTCATGCTGTATCAGAGCCACCCATACACAAAACATCGCAAGAATATGATATTTTTCTATTTGACAGTGCCGGTCCATTAGAGGTGTGTCAGTACATTAAACCTCAGAAAGTAACAAATTATTTAATTAAACTTCAACTGTTAGAAATTATTTTTGAGACAAGCCATAGAAAATTTCTTTTACTCAAGGAGATGATATAGGTCATAACACATGCCAAAGTTGATGGGAGCTCTAAGATAATTATTCTTTCAGGTTATCAAAGCCATGGACTCAATATCAGAACAACTCGGCGAGTACAGTAAACATGTGCATTAGGTACCAGTACTGTGTTGTCCAAGATTAAACTTTTCATATTCACAATATTGAGGAAAGTATGCCATCACACATTTGTGAAGATACAGAAAAATTTGTCTCTTCAATTTTCCTGTCAGCAAAAGTCAAACATTATGCAGTATGCAGTAATACTGGCTCCAGCAACTTGTTCCTTGTGATTTAGAGAAGTCACAGAGACAAGGCTGCATGTATAAGACCACAATACCAATACATCTCCCATGCTGGGTCAGTTCAGATGGGCCACATCGCCCAGTGCTCTGTACAAGGATAATGTAAGATGATATTTGAGAAAAACATGCAGGCTTTGCCACTTTCTGTGCTCTGTTCCCCTCTTACTTCCCTAGGGTCTTCAACTGTTGTTAACAAACGTCAGCATCTGTTTATGGGCAAGCTGCCCATGAATGCTGTTGTCTGTGGACACATTGTTCATGTTCCAGCAGGATATGCAGAGAGGCGGTGGAGTATCCATCCCTGGAGACTGTCAAAATTCAGCGAGACAAAGCTTTGGCTGTTCTGTCTAGTGTTGGCTGAAGTCCCACTTCAAACAGGACAGCAAACTATATAACCTTCAGAGGCCTTTTCCAGTCAACAAGTGTGTCAAATCAAGTCCTGCACAATATTCAAACCAATTATTCAAATGTATGAACATCATTCTGTTATTCCAGCACTGAGCTTAGATGCTGAGCAACTAATGCTCAGACCTTGGGATCAATAGAATCACATCTAGGTTACTAACATTGATGGAGTTCACATTATAAGAACTGTGTAAAGGTTTCCAAAAGAAACTGCAGCGAGTCAAAGTTACCAAGTAGATAAATGCAAACCTGAGTCTGTAGTTCCAAGCCTGTGTTTAGGGTGATCACAGAAGAACATTCAACTATGGTTAATTTGCCAATAATATGTTTTAATCCTGAGTTAGATTAAGAACTCATTTTGATGATGTGGTGGATTTCTACTTTCATTATTACTCTTATGCAACCCCTCCCCTTCCCCCATTCTATCTCCTGCTTTATGTATAAAGCAATCTTGGCTTATCTTGATATTCTTTTAAGATCATTTGGAGAAAGGAGGAGGAAAAAAAGCCATCGAGCAGTATTACTTGGAAAATACATTTTAAAGTAAAGAAATCCTCAAGTGCACCGTTTTAGCCATGGTTTGTCAGAAAATAGCTACTATACTTAAGTATAAAGTTAATTTTAGGGTACTATTGTCTCACACATGATACACTAGAATCTTTACAGAAGGATTATGCAATGTGAGAATTTTAATGTAATATTTTAAACCTGTTGTCCAAGATGCTAATGAAGTCATCAATGCCTTCACTTTGCCTGTTTTATCTGGTGTGGGGTAGACAGGACAGAATGACAATTGAAACTTTTGAGAGTGCTCAGAAGGCAGTTGTGCAGTTTGAATGTAGGGCACAAAACATTGCAAACACAATCACTAACCACCTAAAATACTGCCTTCATTATTAAAATGTGTAGATTGTTAATGTAGTGTCCTTCTTTAAAAGCAACATAACTTACAATGACAGTAAGCTTCAAGAGTTCAGACAGTGAAAGATGTCTAAGGAAACATTTTTCTTTACCTCTTAGACAAGTTAAAAACACACAAATAGTTACCTTGGAACAGAAGAAGTGATCATATTATACTGGCATAATTGAACAGCACACAAACCATTGCCAACCAACAGGACAAGAGGCAACAGGCAAAAACTGATGCACAGGAATTTCCACCTAAACATAGGGAAGAACTTCTTTACTTTACAGGTGACCATGCACTGGAACAGATTGCCCAGAGGGGTTGTAGAGTATCTCACTGAAGACTCAAGAACCATTTGGATGCAATCCTGGGCCATGTGGTCTACGATGACCCTGCTTGAGCAGGGAGGTTGGACCAGATGACCCACTGTGGTCCCTTCCAACCTTGCCGAAAGGAGTAAGGCACAATCTTGACTTACAGGGAATCAAGATGCAAAGTGTCTTCTAAGGTGCCTAAGATGGTTTTATAAGACTCATGTAGATGCTGACAACCCAGATAAACATCCAGAAATCCAAACTATTTGAGAGAGATACCCATAAACCTCCTAAATAATCCTTCACACTCAGTATGCCTCCTCCCTCTCCAAACTGGAAATCCTTTCTAACCATGAGCTTTTAAACAATCTCTGCCAAAACTCCAATGCAATCCATTGTAAGAATTATCTTCTTCCTAAAGCCTTTCTTTCAAAATTGCTTTTATGCTTTCTTCAATACTTGTTCTTATGGAGTAAAAAAAAAAAAAAAAACCCAAGGGGGAAAAAAAAAAAAAAAAAAAAAAAAAAAAAAAAGGCATAAAAAAGAATTCTTTTAAACAGTGCAAGATAAATAAAGCAGATTAATTCTTTAGGATAATCTGACATCAGCATTAAGATACAGTATCTTAATGCTCACTGTGTGCAATTGTAATTTTAGTAACCAACCACAGTTAAGCAACAGAAATAGAACACAAATAAACAGTAAGACCCTGATTTTTTAACAGATATATTTGATTTTTCTGTGAAAGAAAACTCACCAATGGTGTAATATCTCTTCAAATCACTTCTCCGTGGGTTGCGCCTTTGCGTGTTTGTGGTGTTGTTCTGTTCCTCCTCAGAAGCAGCTGCCTGAGTGGCAGGTAAAGATTTGCTGGGCTGAGGTGTTTGAGCTTCAGCTGCCCCTGGGTTGCATCCTGGCCCGCTAATATCCACCGACTGGGACTTTTTCTTTAATCTAAAGGAAATTTAAGGCAGTAAAGAATTATAAATCATCATTCTATACCTTGATTATGTATAAAATAACAGCAAAATATTCATTGTACAACAATTAATGCATGTGACAGCAGAACACAGAACAGCAGTGACAAATTAGGTTTGCATTAATATCCCCTTTCAGTTTCTGCTAAATCAGTTACAACATTTCCATCTCCCATGTAGCTGCAAATGGTAAACTGCCCTCAGAACAGCTTGCTGAGCTACTTGAAGGATCAGTCCCTAATCTATATACAAGATGAGCTGCCCAGAATTATCCTATCATTAAGTTGCCTAGCTTAAGTTTAAACAGAAATGAAATAATTTGCACAAAGTCGCTGAAAGCCTCAAGAGACAAGAACCGACATAAAATTTTCTGAATTCAGATATAGCTCTACAACTGCATTTCCCATTCTGCAATTGTGTCAATATGTTGTTTCTCAAGAAACCCACTAACGCCAGGTGACATTTCTGCATTGCTATAGCAGTGGACAGAGGAAAATAAATTTTCTGTTCTGCAGAAGGAATCAGTATTATTCAGTTCATTATTGGCATCCAGGTACAGTACAACTTATTAACCACTATCCTCCGAGCACAATCATCCAACTAGTTTTTTACCCTTCTAGTTGCCCACACATCCAGACTTAACATCACAACTTGTGCACAAGTATATTCTGAGAGACATTGTCAAAAGTCTTGCTAAAGTCAAGGCAAATGACAT
Organism: Dendrocincla fuliginosa; assembly: GCA_035047845.1. Lineage (NCBI taxonomy): Eukaryota > Metazoa > Chordata > Aves > Passeriformes > Dendrocolaptidae > Dendrocincla > Dendrocincla fuliginosa. The sequence goes on along the minus strand of JAWWMO010000083.1, from coordinate 132,903,385 downwards.
TATCACTCTCCACTCCTCCTCAGCTCTTGTCATTTTATCAGTGTTCTGAGGAGAAGACATAAAATAACTCTCGAATCCTACTTCAGTGTGGGGTGAGTACACTCCCATCACTGATTCACCATAGTTCTGGCATCTCCACTATCTCTAGCAACATAAAATAGAGGCTATTATGATACTAGAGTTATGGAATAGAGACAAATGCCTTTTACGATGAAGTTTAGTACATACACATTGGATTTTGTCAACACTTTTTTCAAATTACGTCTCTACAAAAATATATATAGTTGACTACATGATTTGGTCCCAGAAATAAAAGATGTTTATGGTATTGCAGTGAGATATTGATTTGACAGGAAGGGATCATAACAACTGAAATTTTGCAGCAAGGGAATTAAAATGATAAAGTTTTGTAATGCCAAAGGATAATTTTATTAGGCTAACAACTTAATGCTAAGCAGCCTCCCTCTTAAATCTGTGCTTCCTTATTTTTCAAACATTTTCTCAATGTATTAGTTGTAATTAAACAGTATGGGTTACTGCACTGAGAATGGAATCTGGTAGTTTAAAATATTAACTGATTAAATATTATCAAAATGTTAACTGCTCTAAGTAGATTGGAAAATCTGCAGGTTGTGATCAAGCTCTGGAAGGTACATTAACATATCAAAGTGTACGTAGAATTTCATGAATGACACTGAGGGTAAAATTACTATACTCATACAGGGTATTGCTAGTCCAGAGAAAGGACTAGCAGTTAGAAAATGAGCAGATAGAAATTATCCCCTCCAGGTCATCCATAGAGAAAGACAACTTTCACAGAACCTTTTCCCTTGATGAGTCCAGGGTGTCTTGCATTTGAAGGAATGCTCCTCAGCTCCAATGACTCTGCACAAACAGTTTGGGTTAACAGGGACATCTATCCCTACTACATATAAAAAAGGCTGTACTGGGTCACCTAGACAAATGTCTCCAACAACTCCACCAATGAGAAGAGTACAGACATGCACAGTACTACCACCCCCAGCATATCCTTCCAGACTCCAGCAGACTCTGGTTTATGGATTTTCTGAGTTAGATAATGCACCTTTGGAGTTATTTTTCTTGATCTGTCCTTAATTACTCTGGAACTCATTTAAACCAAGGGACTTAAACTTCCAAGTCAACTGCCTTTGTCAACAGAGTGGATCTCGTTGAGTGAAGTGTAGATTGGTGGCCGTCTTGGCCACAGTGGCCATGAGGCGATTGAGTTTAAAGTCTCTATTGACAGTCAGAAAAGTGCCAGCAAAACCTCAACTCTGGGCATGAGGAAAGAAGAGTTCAGGCTGCTCAGGGAATTAATAAGGTCCCCTGGAAAAATGTTTTTGCTGGTCACTTTTCAGACATCACCTTCTAAGAGCACAGGAGCAGGCAATTCCCAAATGTTGAAAGATCAGGCAGGTGAGGCAGAAGGCCAGCTTGGCTAAGCAGGGATCTTCTCTTGGAAATGAGGCAAAAAAGGAAGGTATATGTTCAGTGGAAGCAAGATCAAGCCACTTGCTGCTGTAGGGAGAAAACTCATGTGGCCAAACTCAACTGGAGTTGAACATGCCAGAAATGTGGGGGACACTAAAAAGAGTTTTTTCAAATAGATTACTGGCAATAGGCCGTATAGAAATACCATTGGTCTGTTACAGGATGGGGATGGTCACTCCACAAAGAGGGACAGAGACAAAGCAGAGATGTTTAATGCTTTCTTTGCCTCTGTCTTCAACATGAATGATGGACCAAGGGGGTCTCAGTGAGCTGGAGAATCATGACTGTGAGATCAATCAACTCCCAGTCAACCCTGGAATTGTGTGGGATCTGCTACTCCAGGTGGATCACTTCAAATCTATGGGGCCTGATGGGATTTATCCAAGAACCCTCAAAGAGCTGTTGATGTCATTGCAAGACATCTCTCGATGATTTTTGAGTAATCTTGGGAATCCAGAGAGGTCCCAGCTGACTGGAAGCTGGCATTGTCCTGGTTTTCAAGAAGGGCAAAAATGGGCAGGGCATCCTCTCTAAGTAAACATTGAAGGAGAAGAAAAGAAAGCTCTGTTACTTGAAATGATGCTCCAGAAATTGAGACTTTGTTTTGAATACTTCTAGCTTTAAGCCTACAGCTGGTCAAATATATTTACCTAAAATGAAGGCTGGAATATTTCACTGACTCATTAACAATGAAATGGTGTTCCATCATAATATTTTTCTGCCATATTGCTGAATATGCCATCTTTCAG
>JAWWMO010000083.1:132871363-132901024 GCA_035047845.1 Dendrocincla fuliginosa | reverse complement strand
CTGTTGATGTCATTGCAAGACATCTCTCGATGGTTTTTGAGTAATCTTGGGAATCCAGAGAGGTCCCAGCTGACTGGAAGCTGGCAAACATTGTCCTGATTTTCAAGAAGGGCAAAAATGGGCAGGGCATCCTCTCTAAGTAAACATTCGAGGAGAAGAAAAGAAAGCTCTGTTGCTTGAAATGATGCTCCAGAAATTGAGACTTTGTTTTGAATACTTCCAGCTTTAAGCCTACAGCTGGTCAAATATATTTACTTAAAATGAAGGCTGGAATATTTCACTGACTCATTAACAATGAAATGGTGTTCCATTATAGTATTTTTCTGCCATATTGCTGAATATGCCATCTTTCAGGTAATATAAAAGTCACTATAATTCCTTACCACTCGAAATCTTTGAAGATTTAAAGGATGACTTTTGAGAAGAAAATGGCTAGTTTTTAAGAAGTAAAACTCTATCGCAGACCACAGCTTCCGCTGTGATTGCAATGTCTTGCTTCTGTGTTGTGCAAAATAGCTGTGGGCAGAGAAGCTACAAAGTGTTTAGGACCTCTCCATAATCTTGAATCAAGGCAAGTGAGGTCTAAAGATCAATACGTGTACATATGTCCTGAATTACGCATGTCTATGCTCTGCCCCAGAGGAAGACAGCAGGTGATCTGAAATAAATTTTACAAATTGAAAAACAGCATTATGATTTATGTTCGCAATTGTGCTATGAACACATTCTTCACCACCAAGGCTGTCTGAAGGACAGTCCAATTAATAAAGCTGTCTGGAGGTAGCTAATAAAATAGCTTGCTGCACTGTAGGGAACACCAGATTGTTGTTACAAATATAGTGAGTCTGTTCTTCTAGAATCACATAGGAATAAAGGGATAATACCTGTAATCTGAGCAGTTAAATTTTCACAGGGCCTTTTCCAAGTGACTTATGATTAATAAAAGACTCAGTTGAAATGCCTGTAGCAAATTAATGTCCAAAAACTTATCTACTCTTGCAATCAAGAATAATTGAAAAGTAAGACTTCTAAAGCAATAAGTACCAAAACCAACAAACAGGAGTCTGACAGCCATGCAAGTGCACATAATATTGTCAAAATGGTCTTGAGAGATCATGGTGACACTGCTTTTGCTGACAGGAAAGACAGAAAGATACAGGGTCTGAATTAATTCAAACTGCAATAATAGGGTCAGCTGAGTAGGATACAGGTTCAAGTAAGGACACAATTTTATTGGAATGACATGACAAAAACAAGCAGCTCACTCAAATGCATCTTCATTCAGCCCACTTGAACTGTATATTGATATAGTCATAGCTAGCAAATAGTTTCAAAAAACATTGCAGTCTTTGAACTGTATCTTTACTAGACCACCAAGTCTTGCAAAGAAAGCCTGAGTTCTGCACATGTTTTGAAACCAAGGGAATGAATTCACTGTAACCCTGACCCTTCTCCAGCACACTGCTTTATTACTAGCTTTGTGTTGCATTTGGCTTTTATTTTTTTTTTTTAAGATTACAGCTGCACAGTTGGGCTGGAATGATTTATTCTTCATCATAGAGGAATCTGAACACGAAATGCCTCAAGATCACATTCCTCATTCTTGCTTTGTTTCAGGCTGCCTGCTTGTAGAAAAATAAATAAAAGATACAAGAAAATACTGTGACAAATCTTTTTTATCTTTTATTCTATGTATTCTGCAGCAACCTAACAAATTCTTCCAAACAGGCAACATAGGATCTTTCAATATTGACTGGTGTGACCCAAAATGCTGCTGCAGACAGCCAGCAGACAGCATGACAGTGAGGGCTCAAAGTCAGAGCTGCACTAGACGGGCTTGGGAAGGCAAATCTGATAGCAAGGACAGGGTCCTAACTAGACTGAGATCTGAAGTAGAAGGGGCAAAAATTTCTTTTCCTGCAGCTATCGTAGTAACTCCTAGGGAAAGAAAACCATGCAACGAAAAAAGGAAAAAATCTGCAGCCTTTGGGAGTGTGGAACCCCAAGTTAGTTGCTGTCATTGTCTTCTGGCTACTGGTGGCTTCTGTGAAATGTGGTTGTCCTCTCACTGGCATGTTCACAGCAAAAGTAGCTCCTTCACAGGAGAAGCTAACATGGAATAACTCTGAAGGATCAATCGTTCAGATTGTTTGACAAGTAATCAAAACAATCCATCCTGGGGCAAAGTTAAAGGCCAGAGCTGGGGTTACTCAACTGCTGCTGATTTGGTCTGTAGATGCTGTGCTTTCTTGGAGTACAGCTAAGCAGCACCTCAGCTCTAGATAACTCTGTTCAAACACACACCTGTCACACCTCTTCAACTGCACTACTGCTAATAAGCCATTAAACCCCCATTTTATCCATTTCTACTTCACTGTATTTTCCTAGAACAGATGTCACTCATCCCAATAACTCCAGCTGTCCAAGACCTTCTATGCAGCCTTGGTGTTTCTAATGTACTGGACAGAGGCAGAAAAAACAAATCTGCCTCTCAGCATTCTACTGGTTACTAACTGCAAAGGATTTTCTCATTCAGCTAATCCAGGAGGAATGTGCATCTCCAAGCTATGTGATATGACATACCTGCAGGTAGATACAATGACTAGCTGTTCAACTTGCACTTTATTTCTCTATCCACCCTCTGCATACAACAGCAAGGTTATCTACTGCATCTTAGAAAACACCTAACAGATGCTTTTACCTCCTCTGGCCCAGCTGGCATTCTGTGCTCCCCAGCAGCACCTCCCAGGAATGGGTCACTTTGAACAGATTCTTACCAGTTTCCTCAATAAGAAAACATGATCATGTGTTTGGGTATCAACCCCCAAGTGCTCTAGGCAGGCTATACATATGGCAAGTTCTGATGTCCTGGGGCTAGTGAATTCCCTGGGAAGTCTGCTATAGAATTTGGGAACATCAGGATTTCATCCCTGGCATTCACTATCATAAACCTATTCTGTTTAAAAAAAAATAAAAATCCATGCATTTTTTTTTTTCATGTTACAATTTCATACTGCATTTTTGTAAAGCAGGACAGTAAAAAAATAAGGCATTATTTTCTTAAGAGAACTTGAAAGCACCTAAAATCATCATGGCTGGTAGTCCAATCTGAAACAAAAAGGGGAAACCCAAAAGTTTTAAACCCTTTATGGCAGAAACAAACACCTTATGAAGCATCTCAGGGGCTGGAAATCTGTAAAATTAAGTCTTTGTGAATTTCTAAGCAAAAATCCCTTACTGCAACACGGATTTGGAGGAAAGCCTAGCTCCTTCTTATCTACCAAATACAAAAAAACCTTCTTTGTTCCCCTTGTGACTATTGCAGAGATTTTACAACACAGTTAATAGGAGAAGCAAAACCATTCATTTGAAAAGTGATGTTTATTCTTTAGAGATGCATTTAGTATTTTTGAAAGCTCTGAAGAGCTGATTATGAATTTAATTTCTTTGTAGCGAGAAATGTTATTTAAACTGATGTCAACAGCCAGGATTTATCCGATTCTGGAAAAAAAAACAGGTAAACTTCTGGTTTAAACACAACACTGCAAGGGTCTGACAAACAGGAGTAGATCTAAGCCCTCGGCATCTGCACAGAGTAGCCCCCATGTTAGTTATTTTATTCACTGCTTGTCCCCGCCACCCACCACACAAATCTGTATTTGCACATGGCTGTAATATTTTGTCTGCTTTGGCAATTTGGAGGCATCAAATAAACGACTTGTCGTCTCCAGTCAGGGTCCATTTGCCACCTGAGGCTTCTCTCTGTGCTTGCAGCATGAAGGAATGCCATGGAGGGCTGGCTGCTAGAAGATCTTTTGCTTATTGCTCTTCAACATCACCTGGTTATGGCTCTGGCCACTCCCTCCCAAAAGGAAGACAGCAGGATTAGAGAGGTACAGACAAAAACCACCTGTGATGATGATGAGTTGGTTTCTCATGAGAAAAGACAAAACAGAGGACCAGTGCAGGGACCTTTAGAGTTATCAGCATTGAAAAGGGAGTGGCAAATGGATTTTAAATTCAGAAGAATCAAGTGAAGGCAAGCAGCATGTTTGGAGCAAACACAACTAAGTACTTCTTCGAATGGTGTATATAATTGCATAACAGAGATAATTGCACAGGCTAAGAGTATCACTCCGTACAGAAAAGAGAGACATGAGTCAGTCAGAAAGCATCTATTATAGGCTGTGAAGCATGCAGGGACTTCAGCAAACACATTCCCTGAACCAGAGATTGCTGCAAAATGGAGGGTTTACACAGGGAAAGAGCCACTCAATGCAAGCTCCATCTCTTGTATGATCGCTAAGTATCCACTATTATGTAAGCACGGCAGGAAAGGAGTGCAACATTCTTGCGACTCCAATCTGAATCGGTCATTACGAATTGCGGGGGAAAGCAAAGCAACCACCACAACGCAACCAAGAATATAGGACGCCACTAAATCAATGTCTGACAGTAAATAAACAAAAAAAAAAAATCCTGCCCATAAACCCTTCAGTCTGTTACTTTATGTCTTGATCACGCAGCAGTTTTCCGAACATGCAAGCAGCTTATGAGATCGTTTGATGGCACAAAACAGGAGCAAGACAACCTTCACATGGGTGGCGATATGAAAGGACTAGGGATGAATTCACACCTACACAGCCCAAAAATCAATTCAAAGTGGCAGGTATATATTAACAACACAACAGTGAGCCCAGCTTTAAGAAAAAAAACATTGCAGGCATGAGAACTACGGGGGGGGGGGGGGGAAGGTGGCATTTCGATATCATATTTTGCTCTATATCCCGAGCATTATGTATTTGAACAAGTACAGCAAGCACACAAAACAACCGTTTTTTTCTCTTTACACACACTACCAAAAACTACCATGCAAAGACACAACAGTTGTTAATTGTCACAGTACCAGAAAGCAAACCAAAACCACCCTTTCTCCACCTCCTAGTCATCCTTATGGAAGGAGTTGCAGTACATGCAGGAAAAATGCCACCATCACTCACTCTGTAACAAGGACATTGTCAAACCAGAAGTTTTGACCAGGCTAGAGCAGAAGAGATGAAGAGTACCTAAATTATTGAGAATTTTTTTTTTTTGCTATTGAAACCAGCAATCCACACCCTTTTAAACAAGATTGATAAGAGAACACTGGAGCTTCATGTGTTTCAAGGGCATATCACAGAATAAAGACTTACAAAAATGAACACAAACCTTGTGATTATTCCTGGGAGCATGACAGCACTGCTACAGGTAAACCCTTGGAGGATCATTTACAGAAGACATATAGATTGGTTGCTGCCAGGTTACATCCATGAACTCCAAGCGAGAGAATCCAGAATCCACTTGTGGTTCAAGTGTGACAAGGCATTCTCACTGCCTGGGAGAGAAGCATTAGTGAGTCTGTGGGCAAAGGAGTCAAAGTGCTCTACACACCACAGATGGGCTTAGAGATGTACATTTGCAGGAGGATGAGGCATTACAGGAGCAGGAAGGGAGGTGATGATGATAATGATGGAGAAGAAAATGGCAGCAGTCATGCTAAATACATAAAGCAACTCAAATAGTCACAGCATATACCATTCATTCTTCTTTTCCTGCCTAAGCTTGTAAGGATTAACAGCTCAAGATCATATGGCTTCTCAATGGCTGTGTAATACTTTACAGCTGCTTTACATGGTGGAAGTAATAGGCTCTGCAACTAAGGTTTGCGTTTTGTCAGGGATGAGAATTTTTTGATCTGTTCTTTCAGGACTCTGAGAGGGTGGGTTGCAATGCTGCACTATTTGCTGACAGTTATCTTGATTCTGGACATGTTTTAAAAAGGATGTGTAAAGTAAATTACTATTTTGAATTTTGCTATTTTGTTAATAGCTGCTATACTGTTATTTGAATAACTCCCACTAGTTCCATTTTCACAAAAGCTCTTCCAATGCATTATGCAAATCTACTTCAGTACAATTTTCATGGGTCTTGAAATTTCCAGCTCTGTCATATTCAGCACAGAAAAATTTTGCATAATGGTTTAAAAATGATGATGATTTCTATTTTATTCTTATTTATCTCATTAATGCTGCAGCATTATTTCTTTTGCAGCTTTATTTATAAGGATGGATTCAAACTGTCCAGACTATTTTAAAGGTGTACCTCTAAGGAAGGTCTTTACTTCACCTGACTAGAAGTTTCTGAAACCTCTTTATTATAGGTTATGCAATGAGCATGCAGATCCCATTCACCTGAAAATTACTGTGAGATTTTCACACATCCTGTACTATGGAGGACCACATCCTATGTTACCTTCTTCTCTCTCCCATGCACTGAATTCAGGGTGTTCAAAGGCAGTTATATCCAGTGATCTGGGGGCTACATGGCATACCCTATGACATGCAGAATACCTCACTTACAGTGAAGTCATAAAAGCTCATAGTATTTTTCCATGTAATTAACTTTGTCACAGTATCACTTATTTTCTGTGCTAACTGCCAGTAATTTATACATCAACAAAGCTGTTTTATCCATGGCCTTTAATTTAGGCAATTGCATTAACATTTCTGATTCCAACCCCACGCTCAACTTTTTTCTGAATTGTTTACAAGTCAGCTGCAACATCCCTGGGCACTTACTGTTCCTGAGATTGCTACGCTGTATGCAATCATAACACACATACATTTATGTAGTCAAATTTGGAAGCAGAGGGGCCTTTTAACTTCTCAAAGAGATGACACAGGAAGTTGGAAACTGCAATGCTCTCACAGTACCACAGAATTTTTTGTTCTAGTTCTACCATCTCTACAAATAATCATCAGCACAGCAGGCAACCACAGCTCAGGTTCGAAGAATGTGGATATGCTTGTCCTAATATATGGAAATGCAAATCTGCACATTCTTCTGCCTTGCCCAGTATGTTATACAACTTGAAACAACCTAAAGACTTCTTTCAAAATGTAAAACTAATTTATACATCATTATTATCACTATTCTATGAGATATATATGTAATGAAACATTCTGATCTCATCACTGAAAATTCAGTGAGGTATAAAGGTATTTTGTGAAAGGGGAAAGATAATAAACAGTGAGTGAGATCCAGACAGGAACATCTAAGCTGAGGCACACACAATGACCCAGTGGCTTCAGTGCACCCAGGCACTGGGTCTGGTCTTCCTCCTGCAGCTGGGGAGCCTCTCTGTCACACCCTGACATCCAGTGCCTTGCTCCAAGTGCTGCTTGACAGCTGCGAGTGCCAGCCCTGGGGCCAGAGGCACAGCAAGCCAGAGTGCTTTAGTGTGAGCATTAAGATAAGCTGCAGACTCCACATAGACCACACTCTGTGACCTGCCAGCAGATCAAGGGGCTGAGGAAGGGTCAGGCCAGGGCAGCAGAAGCACAAATCTCACAAGAAATCACCCAAACTCTCCTCATGCTCCTTCCCAAATGGAACGTCCTCTTGTCTTCCTTGAGCCATAAGATTCATCCCCTTATTGAGGCTGAAGTGCCCGTCGGGCAAAGTCTCCTTGAGGGCACTAAAACTTCTCCTTGCTAGGAATATAAATTGGTTCTCTGAGTGTTCTTCAGGATATAATAATATCAGATAGATCTCTGTGGAAGCACTGAACTTTTCAAAGGCAAGTTAGAAACTAGGCAAAATGGGAATCTTTCATCATCATTGCCAGACCAGAATTGAATTTTTGCCTTTCCACTTACACATAATTCAAGTATTTTGAATACTAAGTATCAGTTTAGCATTTTAGTGAAACGTGCAGAAAACATATAGACAGTATAAAATGAGCTTTATAGTGGCTAGCTTTTTTGAGTATTATTTGATATATGCACCACATCCTCCAGTGAAAACATCTTAATTCAAGCTCCTTTTTCTTGAGAGAGTTTCACTGGGCACTAGCTATACAGGTTTAAAAAAAATTCTTGCTCTTTTTCATTTCTGATTCATAAATCAGGTTAGCCAAGCTTTTACTAGACAGGAGAGAAACATCTTCAAAGACACAAGAATATTTTATATTTAAACAAGACAAAACCATTCTCCTACCCTTCTGGCAGGAGATCCTCCTGCTCTAAGCACTGAGCTCTGACTAACTCCAACCAGCTTTCTCTTTGCATCCAGGGTCTGTAACATGGCAAAACAGCTACTGGCATTTCCTCCAGAGCTCCAAGAATGACCCAGGGGGCTGACTTGGGATGTTGGCCCATACTCTGTCCATTCAGACACTGCAGCCACACAGTACACAGAGATCCAGAGCCCTCTTAAAGTCCCAACAATGCAATTGGAAAATGGGAAATCTGTTAATTGCACCTACTGAGAAAATGCTATCTTGAGCATGTATGTTTTCATGACTTGTCATCCTAAAAAGTAAGCAATGCCCCTTGATAAACGGACTAATAACAGGTTGTTCTGAGAGTCTATATATAAAGGAGAAACATACATCACAACAGATAGGTTGTGAAGGAGTGCTTACTTATTTAAAAACAAACGGAAACCCCACACAACTATTTTGTTTCTCAGTTTTGTGGTAGTAGGAGGAACATTTTCAACAACTTTTTACTTCATGTCTACAAGAGTGTAAAGGTTGTAAAGACATTTCTTTACGTCTTCACCCTCCAGGCACAGCCCACAAGCACTGATGATGCACCACTTTGGCTGCAGAAGGGATTGTGCACCAGGGAAAACTGCTGGACTGAGCAGTCAGAGCCGCAGGAGCTGCAGGAGTGAGAACCAGGGCATCAGCAGCCCCAAGAGAGAATGAAGTGTGTCAGACAAGCATAGATATGTGCTTGGCTGATCCACTGAACCCAAACTGATCAACCTCAACCCTAGCAAATATATTCTGGGGACAACAAACTATAACAAAAGAGGAGAAAGAAAACCCTCCAAGAACATTATAGTTTTTCATACAAGAGTGTTTGAAATTTCAACAATAATTCAACTTTCCCTAACTGATGGAAAAAAGTGAGGATAGAAAATTAGTAAATACTAAGTCTGTAGAGCTGCAACCAGGAGGCACTGCTGGTATTTATCCTGAGCAAATCTTTTTAAATTGGGCATGGGCTCACGATGGACAATGCCTACAAACTTTATCAGGGCCATTAAGGCTCTCTTCATTCCCATCAGTCCAGTTTTCTCCTCATCTTAGCTTTCATTTTAGACTAAGAACTATGACCTAAGAACTACAACAGCCAATTTCTCTTTTCAAGTTACCTTACAAATGCAATTCCCTCTTGCCTCTTAAGATGACTTAGCCCTGGACCCTTTCAGGTCCTCCCCTATAATCCTGTTTTCTGCTCCCATTACCAAGACTCTATGCTTTGATGACCCAATGATCATAGCATGCCACTGGCTGCAGGAAGCCACCAGATATTTAGCTAGCAGATGTCCACTATTTTAAAATACCTACCTTCAATAAAAGTGCCACAATTCATTTTGATTTCTCCCATTTACTGAAAATAAGGCACTTTTAGACTACACAAAACATTGTCACCACCAGATCTCCTGCTGCAAGTGCCCTGAAGGCTGTGTCTGTGCCCTGTGTCAGGGCAGTGGGCTGCTGGAGGTGGCACAGGTGTCCCTGTGGCCTGAGCTTCCAGGAGGCAGGGCGGATATTCCACTTACAACTGTGACAGAACAAATAAATACATCCTCCAGTACTCACATAATTCATATTTATATAAATATGTAGGACTCTAAAAAAGTGTATACTTTAAAACATATATATATATATATTTTAAATATTTAAATAACAGTAGATATTTTTCAGTCTTTCCTATCATAGAAGTCTCTATCCTGTTTCTATACCAAAGAGTAAAACTTTAACATTAGGAAAGGACATTGCTTAAGAAAGGAGGGGACTCCTTTATTTTATATCCATAGCAATGAAGTCAATAAATATGGAAAAAGTTTTTTTAAAAAAATAGAGGAAAGTTCATATTGTTAACTGCAGACTGAAGGTTTAATTCTTAAGCCGTGTGTTTAATAAACGCAACTTGACATTAAGTACTGCAGTTATCAAGTTTGTCAGCATTTTCTCAGAAGCTGAACTTTCTCCTGACAAATGCTACCATTCAATTAAATTAAAATAGAGAGCAGATGAAGTGTGCTACTGCTTAGTCTTCAATAAACCAGTTGTGTATTTCTGAGTCTCTCCCTGCTTCCAGACAGGGGCCTTGTTTCCACAGCATCCTTAGGCCTGATGCTAAAACTACCAACAAGGAGGTGATCATTAATTCACAGCATTGCTTATCCAGAGATACCATCCCTCTGCAGTGTAAATCCCTAGCTGTCAATTTCTATGTTAAGAGTAAAAAGAAATATCCAGTCTGCAGGATGTAGGGTACCTGGGCTCTTTTCAGCATCCTAGTATGGCAGAACCATATTCCTTGAACCATCTTTGGAAGAAGGTCACAGCTTGCCAAAGACCAGTCAGCTCAGTAGAAACATGAACATGCAGAGTGAAGAGGAGACAGCTCACATCCTTTTGTAGTTATCTACCAAGCCACTATACCATAAAAACAATTAAATATTAAAACTCTCTACTTATGTTGCATAGCATCTAGAAGCCTAGTAAGAAATTGCATTAATAAACATGAAGAAGTTGATGCCTGAGGGGCAAGGGAGCGTCCAGGATGATATAAGCCTGTTCATATCCTTGCTTTAAGGCGCAGCTCATAGAAAGCAAAACATTCCTGTGCAACACCGAAGAGAAATGATCCCTCCCAGCTTTTTCCTTGCTTTCTTTCAGGATGTATCTTGCATCTATGCTCCTGTCCTTGAATGAACTGTCTTGGGTCAGTGATGTTTGAGTAGCTGTGTCTTCAGTAATGGCATTCTCAGGGGCACGAGGAGAATTTTTGGGACCGGGGCTTCTAGGTCTGCACATTGCAATAAGCCAAGTGTTTTATTCTTTCTTTCTCAGAGCCTTACAGATATGCTGCTTGACATTTAGGAACAGTTACCAACAGAGCCTTGGTGAACCGAGCAGGAGGGAACACACTCCCAGCAAGAAGGTGAGAGAAGACACCCCAAAGGGCCATCCTCACAAAGCCTGCAGCAACATCGCAACAGTCTGAGAGAGGGCACTAAGTTTTATCCCTAGACTGGGTATCTTTTTAACCTGTCAGCTGTAGATCGGGGGAGACAGTGAGGCAGAGAAAGGAAGAACAGGAAGGGGCAGACAAGCAGCACTCCCAGGGAGCCACTGACGCTTGTGCAGTGGCAGCAGTAGCTGGCACCTCTGCTGCCCAGGCTGCAGCTCCCATTCATGTACACTACCAAGGGCTGCTTACTCCTTTTTCCTTCTGCAGGTGGAACTTACAGGCAGCACATTCAGAGATTCAAGAATTATGTTAAAACCATAATTCAGTTTTACACTGAAGTAAAGACATGTCCTCATCAGCAGATAAGGGTAAGTTTCCCTTGAACCATCATTTAGATTTATGCCTGTGACAAGCAACAATCTTTTTCCATTTTTGTTTCCGATTCACAATGATAGAAAATAGAGTTGGACAAACATAGAAACAAAAGTTTGTAGAACACAGTTGTCCTGCAGCATTTTTTATTATAATTTTAAAATCAATAAGCCCGGAGGGAAGAACTGCTATAAGCACTGTAGCTACACCCACTGCCAAACACTGGCAATCTACAGGCATCACAGTAAATGACATTAATTAAAGAAGAATCTGATCAAAAAGCACTACACTGTCACTTTCCAAAGCACAGTGACGCTTTTTTTTCCCCCCATCCAGAATAAAGAGCACCTCAAGGCTACTCTGGCCTTGCCAATTGAAGATCCCCATGATCAGACATAAGCCTCGATGGGTGGATGAACAGAGAAAGTGCAGGAGACAAGGAGTTAGTGTCTGACAGGATGAAAAAAAAAGAACCTAAGAAAGTTAAACAGTTGGAAGTGAGCAAAACCAGAGCCCAGGAGACAAATGAGGCCACAGTATGTTAAATGAGGCGAGTGAGTTTGGAAACATTTGTGTATTTAGCTTCCTAACTAGAGCTCAGCTCCAAGGCAGAACTGTTAAACAACCACCTGATCAGAATTTGTAAGGAAACAGCATACAGGCTAAAACACGGACGCTGCATTTAGATGCATGTAATAAAACTGTCAAGATTTTAGAAGTCCTACCAGATAAATCAGAGGCTTTATGTCTAAATGCAAAATGAGAATCAGTAAATCCCATTTTCTTTTCAGGAAGCATTGGCAGGATTTCAAGATGTATTCAACTAATCTCACAATGTGTGTTTTTTTCCTCAGCTAATCTATGAAAAGCAACTATTAGAAAATCAAAACATTATGGCTAAACCTTGTTAATTGTTCTCATGAACAGAAAGGTAAAACCTCTCACTCACGTGAAAAACATGAGAAAGAATTTAGGAAGATAAAACAACAGAAAATAAAATTAAGAGATTGCAATCTATTCTCTCCAAGCAGTTCAACAGCCCTCTGCATATATATAGACTTAGTTCATATCCCAGTAAATTTGGGAGTAGCTTCTTACTATATTAGTAACCTGCAAAACACACCTATTAAAACCTGTAAGTCTTTACAACAAACTCAAAGGAATAGGAAAAGGAAGAGGCAGTAAAGTTCCTCACTCTCCTGCCCATCCAGACTGGACACAGGCACTGCTCGGTACCTGCCTTCACCGAGCACGGACGGGAAAGGACCAACAGGCACCCCCTGCTCCTGCCTGCTGTGGTGCTCAATGGATGGATGGCTCTGCTCCAGCTGCATGTGCCAGGCAGTGCCCTCTCCTTGTCTGCATAAATACCTGCGCCCAGCTGCTTCAACAGAGACCTTGAAAGCCACAGTGTTTTGTGCAGTCGAGATTTCCATTTTCAGAATAGTTTATGGTCAAAAAACCCCCAACTTTCCACCAAAGTCAAAACTAAAAAGTAGTCAATCTTTGGATTAGGAAATTCTTATGCTTCACAAATTTTGTCTAAAATAAGACTTTCCTCTAGAAAAATGCATGGGTCTGGTAAATTAACTCCAGATTGAACAGACTTAATTTGGCTGTAAGATTAATGCCAGGTTTGTATTTTTATAGAAATATTTTAAATCAACACAGAGATTAATCTGGAGATACCTAAAGTCAGACAGAAAGCTTGTTCCTACTTGACAGCAGGAACACGAATTACATACACCAGTCCAGTGTCTGTCTTGGTACTGATCATTACAGTGACCTCCTGCGGATCCAGTCCTACAGCTTTCCCAAGACAATAGGATGCCCAGATGATATATATTTAGAACACTGTAGTACTCATAATTTATGTGAACAAAATACAGAGTTCCTTGACCTTCCATTACATTTATTTTGCAGTATATGTACTGCAGAAAAAAAATGGCTTGGAATTCAGTAAATCATAAAAGTACATATATTCTGAGAATATAAAGCTTTTAATGTTAATATGGTAGAAATTAGTCATCTGCTCCTATAGAAAAATAGCACGTTAACATACAAGTGAAGAAAGGGTAGACACAGTATTTTATGCATGAGAACTGAGATTTTCATCTGTGCTGCAGCTACTGCATTTCATCTTTACAGAGTGCTGAGAAACCAAGAAGTTACATAACTTAGTGAAAAGCTGATAGGGCCAGTGACATTTTAAATCTCACTTTGTGAAAAGAAAAAAAAACTCTTCAGGAACCAAAATCTCCATCCCATAATATATCCCTATATACGTATATTTTAAAATAAAAATGAGCAATAAAACTTTAAAGAAAAAGGGAGTGTGGGAGGGATGTGGAAGGACAGGCAGAGCAGAGAAGGAACAAAATAATCAGATCATTTCAAGATGCTGTTATGATGAAGCAAAAAGACTAATTATTTTGATGAAGTCTTTTTGATTCTCCTTATGCTAAATAGTAAATAGGTAACATAATAGCAACTTACAACATGGACCCTAATTGGAATAAGAAAGACAAAGAATTCTTCTATACTTTTCCAGGAAAGTACATGCTTCTTCAATCAGGAAACACAACACACTCCTACTTAGATAAGTCTGCTCTTTGCTAAGGGAAAATAGTGCCATTAAAAGGATTTAGAGCTATCTTTGATTGGAGGCAGATTCGGTAAAGTCAACAGATACTTTTCAGTTGGCTCAGGAAGAAAAACCAAAAGAGACAAGCGTGGCTTAGGAACCATAAAAGAATTTCTACAACTCACAGAAACTGATTTTTTTAACCCCTGCATTTATCAATCTCATCTTTTATCCATTCAAACATAGGCCATGTGGAAAAAAAAATCTGATAATTCCAACTTGATTTATATAAGAGTAGAGTGAGCTTTTAGAGAAGGAAAGCAAAGGAAGACATTTTCTGTAAAATGGCTATAATGGATGAAAAAGGAGCATATTCAAACTACAGCCAAAGCACATGAAAAGAGAATTCACTGAATGAATACCAAATTAGAATCGAGTTGCTTCTCCTCCATTAAGCATCTGCTGAAGATGCCAACCAGACCAAGATCTTCACACGCTTAGGCACAGAACTCCATCTGGACCTAGTCCTGTGGACAAAGGTGGGAGCTGCACAACCACATGGACACAAAAGACACCACTGCCCATATCCCGCAAAGGCAAACCTTGTACTGAGGATAATGCAGAGTTAAAACTCTCACTTGATCATAACCATCAGCAAACTACGACCATTTTGATCCACTGGTCTGTTGCAAAATCAAGGCTGAGACTCTGGAGCACAGCAAGCAAGTGAAATACATACCTGCACTACCTGCACAAGACTTCCTACGGGAAATACAGAGCAGTTTATTTTACCAATAAACTATGTGATTGGGTCAGCTGCCAGTTGAACCTGGCATCTGCTAAACTTGCTTTCATAAGAGTATTTTTTATTCCCAGCATTATATAGAATATCTTTTAGAAGCATAAAGATTAAAAAGTGCTCACTGCATTTTTTCAGCCATTTCAGGATTTTCCCCCACTCAAACAGCAGCAGAATTTTATTGACAGGGAAATTGCATCAGTGGCATAAGAGAAAATTGTACTGCAGCAAATCACTACTTCTGTGTGTTTCCTTCACTGTAACTCTGATCTTCTAAATCTGCTACAGTGCCAGTAGAGATTTCTTTAAAATGAAGCTTTTAGCAGACATTAATTAGTAAAAAAAATAAAAAAATAATAATAAAAAGAAGTTTGAGAACTTCTTAATCAAGTTCTATAGTTACAATATCTAGGAAAAATCTAACCAAAAGCAGAATTCCCAAATGGGTCCCACTGCCACCTGATGACATGAATTCTTTCTTTACTTCCTTCTTTTTAACCAAAATGCCTTTGCATTTTAAAATACACATACATGCACTGTACTTTTCTGCCAAAGCTTCTTCCATGTAGGAATTAAATGTATAATTGACACCTTCACGTCATTAGAAGGCAAATTCAGTGTCTTTTTGAATGGCTGCAGGGAATGAGATAACACAAATCAATTTGATGCCAAGAAATCCTTTTGCATGCATGCATTCAATATGTATCACACGACCCCCTCGTAAGCCTGAGGGGCTGCTTTTCCCACAAAGAACAAGGTTTTCAGGGAAGGGATTTTCAAAGCTTTAGGATGAAGTTCGCACTTGTACTGCAAAGGAGATCATGAGTCAAATATTAAGATTTTAAACTTTTACTGATATTTGAGGCTAGATTTGTAGACAGACATGTTGGTCCAAAGAAGATTTGACTTTCTCCTCTCATTTTGTTCACTAGTCATTAGCAGAGCTGGACTGACTATTCTTTTGAGATTCATTCCCCCATTTACAACTTAAGACTTCCCGAAAGAGATTGACAGGAAGCACTTTATCTATATCACTGTCTTCATACAGTTGACATTCTCGTTTATTCATCAGTGCTTCAGTTCACCACTCACACAGAAGAAAAGATTATTTAATCACTCACCACTGCTCAGAGAAGAGTCATTGATAAAACTGTGTTTCACCAGGGGTGACAAAGCTAAAAATTCATGTTGCTGCTTACAGCTTTCTGTCAGAGAACTGCAGAATTGCAGGAACAATAATCTTGCCTTTTACTGCCTTTTTCACATCTTTCTATCACTAAATGTCTAAAAAGTTTCCAAATAAAGGCACTATTAACTCACTACAGCTCTTCTCATCTCCCTATCTTTACATCCATACAAATGACCCAGGATTCAAGGTTTGTAAGCTCAGCAGACAGTAAGTGCTGAAGTAAAACCACAGCAAGTCTACTGTTTCCCACACTTAGCTGCCTTCTGACTCCTCCTCATCCTCCCATCAAGCAGACAGCACTACTTCGAAGATCTACCCCCATCTTAAACTCCTTGTTTCTCTTGAATACTTCTCCATTCATATTGCTCCACTTCCTCCATGATTACAGTACTAAAGGAACATGTAAGAAAAAACAGATAAGAAAATTCATAGAAGTGAGCTAAGGCACTTCAATAGCTATTTTTACATAGACTTCCCTCTGCAGGATTGTTTCTTGGGTTTTTTTTGGTTTGGGTTTTTATTTTTATTCATTATTATTTTTTTTTTTTAAAGAAGAAAAGATGGATAGAGGAAAAATATAAGCAATTATAAGCAGAATATAAGCAGATTTTGGAAAGCATCCAAGAGCAAAAATGTCAGGAAACTACTGCAGACGCAGTAACCTGTGCATTTCAATCAGGAATACAAATAATAGCTCAAAATCCATTTAAACTAGCTGCACACAACACTGATAAGAAATCATTTCCTTTTTTTATTTTCTTAGGCCTTTAGTTTGTCAGCTGACTAAAATTATCACCCCTTGACAGAGGCTCTCACTCAGGAAGGGAGTCTCATGCCTTCTGCAGCCTCAGTTCCATTTAGTCCCTCTTGAGAGGTAGGGCTCCTTTTTCCTCTGGGAGTGTTTTTCTGGTTGCACTCCTGTTAGCCCATATTAAAGTACCTCTCGTGTATGTGCTCTGTTATGCTGGAGCAACGAGAGGAAAGGAGAGACAGATGCCATCAGTAAAGAGGGCAAAGCAGAATCCAATGAATAGATTAAATCTTTCTGTAGGCTGAGGTAATACACGCACACACACATACACACACACAAAGAGATTATTGATGTCTCTATACTTTAGTTTCTGATGTATGACCACCTTATCCAGGCTACCCGAAAAATGAGGACAGAGAAAAACAGATCTGTATGGAAAAGACCTTCCATTGCTATTTTGAAAGATTTACAGTTGTACAGGGAAGTCCCCAAAGTGAACAATTGTCGTACAGCAATAAAATACAACAGGCACAATTAATAAGGCAGTGCCCTCTCATTCCTTTCACTTGCAGATCACACTGCAGATTTCCTAAAGGTGGAGCCAAAGAAACGTCCCCATGACCTCAGCACAGAAGCCGAGGATGCAGAAGATGCTGTGCTTGATCCTGGATCAGTGCCCAGTGAAGTATCAGTCCCACAAACTCCTCAGTACAGCCTCATCCCAGGTTCTCCAGATCCCCAGAGAGGCCAACAGAGACACCTGCATGTAGCATCTTGCAAGATCATGGCCAAGTTGTGGGGATCTCTGTTGCTGGTGGGGTTTTTTTTTTCCCCACAAATAGCTTTCAAACAAGATGTATCCCCTCTGTTACGGTAATACTGTGCATCTCTCTTTATAAGCCAACTGTAATCCTTTTACCTGTTAGGCTGCTTATGAGAACATGAGAGAGTTTTAATACCAAAGCATGAAGTTGGAAGCACCTTTGTCAGTCAGGATGCTGTCAGCAGTTTTAAAGCAAAAAGCCTGCTCCATTCAGAAACTGTGGGCACTTTCATATACCATATACCAAAAAGAAAAGCTGCTTATAACACATTTCTATTCCCAGCAAAACAAGAATTGCATTAAGAAATGACAGCAGCATTCAAAAATAATTTCTCCATGGGATTCCTCTAATACCAGGAACCCTTGGCAAAAGTAATTTATTTCCTAAGTGGCTTTCTCAGCAACCACTTGCCATGACACTGACGTCAGACATTCTCAGGTCAGCGCCTGTCTGTCGTAATGAGTTTCTCTCTTGTCACTCCAGAATTATTAGTGCCTTCATGACTGCCAAATCAGGAGAATGTTTAATCAGTGCTATGATCTAATACGCAATTCAGCTTGGAAATTAATAAAAAAGAAGGTTGAACATTTCGTTCTCCAGGTGCAAGTCTCTTGACCTCCCTTTATCCTGCGAATTAAGACTGTGAGAGGCGACTGCTGTAACCAACTCCCTTCATCAAAACTGTTAAGCTCATCAAGGAATCACAACAAGCATTTGGTTTTGTTTTCCTTTACCCCTAGATGCTCTGTGGAGGAGGAAAGCCTTAAGTAACTGTTTTTCCCTACCTCTCAACTCATCTCCTGTCCCTCCTACCAAATAGGCCACATGGGACAGACTGAAATGAAAACTCTTGGAGCCAGCAAGCTTCCCTCATCACAAGCCATCTCACTTCTACTTCAGTGACTCATCCGGGGCAATCATATAAATAGGAATTCTCCAGCTTTTCTGCAAGTCACATTTTATTTTTCATGTTCTTTATTTTCACCAGCAGTGGTAGATTGTACCAGCTAGTTCTTAGAGCCATCTTGACACATGAGATATGAGAAGATAGGAAACTACAAAATTTATCAGGGATAACAGGCTTGCAAAACTGCAGATTGAAAGAAACCTTGCAAAAGAGATCACTGCCTTATGGACCCCATGAACCACACTGGGCAGTTTTAGAGACCAACAGAGCTTTAGTCCTGTTGGAAATTGGGGAACTGCAATGTCTCTTTTTCTGATCATAGGTAGGTCAGGAACACTGAAGGTCATTTCAGAAAGAAGACATAAGTCCCTAATTTCCCAGAAGAAAACCGGTTTGAGATATAAACAACTTCTTGCATTGACAGTAACTATAAATAGTGCAGGGAGGCAAAGCAATAGTAGGGCTGTTAGCAAGCATCTCTGAAGTTCAGAAAGCAGGTGGGTAAAAGCAACATTTGGAAACAGATAGGCAATTTATTCTCATTTAGCTGTCATTTACAGGAAGAATGAATATAAAAGTATGAAATAATTTAGTTATTTACCCCATAAAATGATGTATCATTGACAACACCTAAATCTGTTACATTTAACATCATGTAAGAGTGAACCATCTTGTGACAAATGCCTTTTAAAACAAAGCTTAATAATAAAAAACATATTTATGTTTCTATCGATGTTATGATTCCCAGCTCCTGTAATAAAATTAATGTTCCAAAGGCCATAGCAGTAAAATAAACAGTAGAATCATAAACAGTGATTGTTTAATCATTTTGGCCTCTTAGTTGCATCTTGGAATAAAGGCTTCAGTAGGGAACATGCTGACTCCTAGTCTAAATTTTCCTTCTAGAAATGACATCTAAGGGGCATATATTGGATTTCAACAGACTTTTAAAAGGTTGAATGTAAATTTACGAACTCATATCCCCAACGACCTTAGATTTCACCATTTGCCGTTACTGAAACAGCACTGATTGTTAAGTTCACCTTCAAAACAAACCAAATCACATTATGTAGCCTATGGTGTTAACATCTATGCTATTACAACAGTTTTGCTCCTCTCCAATAATTTCTTTCTTCTTGTCCTTTCAAGGAGAATACATGGACAGCCTTGTAAATGATATAGGCCCTGTCCATTGTTCTTCCTCATTTCCACCATGCAATCTGTCAGATCAAATTTCTTCATCTTGAAATTTATGAAACAGAAGTACTTCATTAGAAAGGTTCATTTCCTAAAGTAAATTGTTTTCTAACATCCTTCTCTGTATTACACAAAGGACTTTAAAGAAAAGAAACACAAACCAAATAAGAAATAGCTATTTTAAAAAAGGGGAGATAAGATTAGACCACTCATGCTGCAATATTTTCAGTTTGGTGTTTTCTAAGAAGCTATATGTACAGCACTGCCTGCAAACCCAACCCTACAATGCTCAGTGCCCTCTAGAAAAAAGGCTCAATTGCAATTTCTCTTGTTCCCTCACAGTGTAAGAGGTACAGAAAGATATAGACACTAAAGCACAAGGGCATAACTGTAAGAACAGACTTGAACAGAAATTAATGTCTAGAAATGTGGCGCAGAAAAAATTTCATTCTCTGTAAATTTACTGATGAAAGCAGACACATCAGCAAACTGATATGGCAATGATCTCTCTCCAGTAATTTAGGCAGTGCTTAAACTTGGGTTCCCAGGTCAAAATTGCATTACTGGTCAGAATTCTCCCAGTTGAAAAACTACAGGTTTACTTCCCTAATTCTCCACATCTCGCTACTCCCCTACACCCACCAAGTGCGTGGAGCACCTTTCTTTGAAACATGCAGCCACTCCACTGTGCTCAAATTCCAGATGTTCCAGCTGCAGGAAATTGTGTGCTAGGAAATTATATAGCACTTTAAAGGCTAAGAAACACAAATGAGCAAATAAGAGAAAAAACTATTGACTGTGATATTCATGGCATGGACACTACACTTAATTTTGTCTTAGCAATAGTTTTAGCATCAACCTATCAGAAAAATGAGTCTACATAGTCTACCCACACTGCTTTGAAAAGCAAAGCTTTATCAAGTATACCAGCTCAGTAGGTATTTTCCAACTTCAGCAGATAAAAAGTGAAGTACAGTATTTCTTTCTCATTATTTACATTGACATGTTTTCTGTGCATTCAGGAGAAACATTTAGAATCCAACTGCTGAAAAAGTACAAGTTGTCTCCCTGTTCTGTTCTCTCCAGCAAAAATCTTTCTCTTCAGCAGTTTTCTCTGCTTTGAAAGGCAATGTAATCAGAGCCTGAGCGGTATAATGGAATTACTATTTTCGGCCATGAATTGTACTATTCCTGTTTAGAGGAACATCCTGTGTTCAAAAGCACTGAGCAGTCAGAAAGGAACACCTACTGAAATTAGAGCTAGTTAGTGCTCAGAACCAAAGCTAACTAATATTTAATTTTAATGTTTTGCGTTGATTGAGGAGTTTAATTTCAGCATCCAGTACGTTAACTTAGTATTAACCTCCAAACTGTGGGATTCAAGTTTGGTTTGTTCAGAGAGTGAATGCCTTCACCTACATCCTTACCAGACACTTGCTCACACCTTTACCTGTGAGTGGAAAATCAGTAATAAAATCAAAATCACTAATAAAATCAAAATCAGTAACAAACCAGGTAAAACACAGGAAGGCTCCTTTGCAAAGCCTCCTTGCACTGTACACCTGCAACATCTGCCAGTGCCATTGATCTTCCACGCTTATAATCACCATCAAATACAATGGGAAAAAAACTAAAAACAAAACAGAAGCCACCAGCCATGCAGGGTGAAGGCAGCTAACTGGAACACAGCAGTTCTGGACAGTGACACCCACTGCCATTACATCAAACACTTTCTCTCTCTGACTGAAGCCTAATGGCTGTTATGACCAATTTGGGATTTTGCTACAATATTAAATAAGGACCCCTTGCCATGGAATAGTGTGATCTATCTAATGATACAAATTGAGTTGTGAATGCAGAGGCAGAGGCTGGCATGTGGTACATGGGCACCCAATTTCCAAACTTTCCTTGGAAGACCATACCCCTCGTCACTCCCCAACAAGCCACATTTGTAACAAAGCTGAGTTATTTAATAATAAACCACCAGTACTGAGAATATGCCAGCATCTCTGCACAGTCACTTTCACAAAGCTTGTATTTCCTGCCACTGTTCTTTAACCTTCTCTTTTCCCATGCTGACAGCTTCACACTTGACTCACAGATTCCCAAAACAGCATCAGCTCCTTAGAGCATCCTCTAATGTCATCCTTCATGCTGTGGAAACCACCCAGAGCTGAATGGTATCTTAGCATACCCAAACCTGGAGCCTGTCCACTCCATGGCTCCAAAGAGGAATAAACTACAGTGTGGTCCAAGCTGATCCCTTCTTCATCAGAACTGTATTTCATTCCCAGTGCTCATTGCTTCATCTCAGTTCACCACTTTGTTCACTGGAAGCAGTATCTGTTACACCAGAGGAAATGTTACCTCCAGCTTTGCAGAACATCCATCTCAAAGAAACAAGTAGGAATCAGCCAAAAAGGAACATGCATGGCAATATGGAGGAGGATTCAGGTACTATGAAATCTCTGGAGCTTCCACCACTGCTCCTGAGGAAAAGCAGGAGTGTTATCTACTAACTGCATCCTCAAAAGCCTCTGAGAAGACAGTAAATACCATGCAGCTCCTCCAGACAGTATATCTGACCTTTCATTGCTTTGAATGGACAGAGATACCACAAAGTATTCATATCCCTTCTACCTATGATGGTCAACAAACGTTATTTATAAACAGTTTTTCTCCTTGCATGTTCAGTCTATATGCATCCTCTTGTGCCTTGCAGAACAAATATTCAGATTTGCAAAGCCTCACTGGCAGTGGTTAAGGCCTAAGTGTACATCAAGTCATGTACCTCAGCTGATATGTTTTCCAAACTCTTAGTGCAAAGGAAAAATATAAGAATTAAAACAGATTATCACTGGTTTTAACTGTCAACTTGGTATTTCTTTTTCTAAAGATGATTGTAAAATAACTAGTCCCAAATTACAGCAGCCATCTCCCATCTTAAACAAACTCTTTAAGAAACCCTGACTTACAGCCACAAAGAAAGGGGCTAGGAAAATCCAGAAACTAAGGTCCCAGTGTGGAAAAAAAAAGGTAGAAGTATGCTTGCAAACTCACTAGGGGTTCCTTTAGTGCAAGTAAAGGATTATGACATGAAGACCACAGTATACATTAAGGCCAAATTTTTGTATCAGTGTAAAAAGAAGCAGAACTATTTTCCTAATCCAGCACTGCACTCATGAGGCTGGAACTGAGCCTTGCATTTCCATAGGCACACAAAAAAACCAGCAGGTGACAGTAGAGGTTGTGGTACATTTTCCTTACTGCTATGACCTGCTCTGACCAAGGCTGGACTCTACAGGCAGCTGGAAATGTCCACTGCAATCCCAGTTTTACACTCCGCCAGGAATATGAGACAGATACATAACTGGAGGCAAATTCATGGACTTCCAAGATTTTATGTCCTGTCTGAGACCTGGCTAAAATCCCTTTATCTATTCATGACATTTCCTAGAAAGTGTAAGAATAAGGCTCATTTCATCCAAACAGTGGGGTCTTGGTACCTGGTAGAGCTATGCCAGAGAAATAAAGCTTGGCCACAGGTAGGAATGTAAAATTAGAATGAAACTTTTGTCAATTTGTCATTGAATCTTGCTAAAAAAAACTGCCTATAACTCATATATCTACTGCTTATAAATCTTCTATATTGGAGAAAAAAAAGACAGGCAAGTAATAAAATATCTGCCTTTGTAAACTGAGGGATAAAATTAAATATTAGCTGAGGAAAACTCAGAACAATTAGGTTTTTTTTATTTATTCACCACCTGGTAATATGTGGAAAGGGAATATGACCATTCTATGGCACCACAAAGCATACTGTTTCCCTTACTATTTAGAAGAACTCTAAAGATTTCACAATTTAAACATTTAAAACATTTAAACCCAACATTTGCATAGTAAGTGCACATCTGCCTGCAATGGGCAAACTTTGCTTTTTCTTTAGACTAACGGGTCCACTCTGCTCCCTGTGTACTCCACCAGGTCAGTTAGTTGCCAGAAGATATACTTTTGGTGAAGAATATTGCCTGACATGTACTGTAAATTCTCAAAACAGTCAATACTTTACATCAAAGGAACATAAGACTTCCATAGTGCACTGCAAGAAGGGGCAGAAGCTATATGTCCTTGCTTGTAAAGTGATGTGAAATGAATCCTTTCCATTTTATATTTTCCCTTGTGTTTTCCACTAATGTTTTTCCAAGTTTCTTCAGTTTAAAGTTGCTCTTGATATTTTCCACGTTTCAAGTGATCACAAATATTATACTGGTTCTCAATAGAATACTACATTTTAGCACTTGTGAATTATCACTTTACTCAGTCTTGGTTTTATTTCCTCTTACATATACTACGTCTTACTTCTTCTTTTGTTTTTTTTTCTTTTCCCCCTGTTCTTGTATCTCATTTATTTTACTGCATAATTTTTCTTTCTGTTTTTATTTTTTCAGCAGTCTGCAAAAAAAAGTTTGCAAGAACTTTAGTTTTACAGTGTACTAATGCTATTTTAGGGTTACTTTATAAAAAAATTCTCAACTGAAGAAATTTTATGTGAACCTGTTTTCTCTGCAGGAACATTTTTATGTCCTGCTATCATAATGTTGCATAATCAGCAGTCAGAGAACATCATGTGGACAGGGATGAATTCTGCCTGCACCAGTGGGTTGCATGGAGGGCTCAGACTGATGTTACAGGACTCATTGTATGTCTTTTCTATCTGACAGTCTAGAAGAATCTTGTGGGACTGCACTTTCCCACAGAAATTGGGTATCAATAATGTCAGAACCCAACCATTTTCAAAGAAAAAATTTGGAGAAGACTCAGATAAAAGAAAGGTCAGCAGTTTATAATACATGCAGACAAAGATGTTTTTCTTCTCATTCTGCTGCATTACAATGGTAAAGCCTTCCTATCCATGGCATGTATTGACAGCTTACCTCCCGATTTACTCCATTCCAAACGAATAGCAACACAAACCAGAACCGGACCTGGCAGCCTCTTAGCGCTGCACTCAAGCAGATGCTTAAAATGTCAGCTGTATTCAGCAGTGGAGGGAAAAGTGGCTTTTCACGGAAACATCTCTGTTGGAAAAGATTTAAGGATACCTAACAGAAGAGCAAGGAATGTCTTTGTCTACAGTCTAATTAGCTTAATTACACTACTGTAGGGCTGCTTTATTCTGCTCCATCTACACAGTTTTAAATACCTCCAGGTATTGCTTTTTAACAGAAAAGAATGGCTCATTTCTATGCTTATTCCTTGTCAAGACAGAATTTATACTTTTAAAAAAAATTATATAAATGCCAGCACAAACATTTTAATTTTCAGACAAGTTAGATATTTCCCTTTCCAGTCAGTGTTACATTTTCCACTTTTTAAGACCAAAAGCAATCAAGTCAATTTCAAATGGAGCATCACTGGCAAATAAAGGGTGTCTCTTTTTCCTTGGAAGTCTGACACATAAGGTATAGTGGCGCACCAACACATGCTGGAATGGTCAAACCACAGCAGTTTGTCTCAACACCCTCTGCTTCCCACTCTTTTCTTTTGCTGCTCCAGCATGGGCTCGTCTGTGGGCCACAGTTCCTTTGCTGTGGAGCACCTCCTTTTGCTCTGGCCTTGGTCTTCCCTTTGGTTCCTCTGTCTTCCTTCTCTCCATATCTGTGTACTTCATCACACTTGTTTTCACAGAGGTGCCACCAGGCTGCCTGATTGGCTCAGCTGTGTCCTGTGGTGGATCCATTCTGGAGACCCCCAGCAGCCTCTGACCTCTTCTCACAGAGGTCATCCCCAAATCCCCCCTTCCAGCAAAGCCTTGCTATGGACACTGGACACAAGTGCTAAGTGTAAAACAGACTACTGATTTAAAACATTTGGAATAAGGCTCTTGTAAGTGTAAATAGAAAGCATGGAGGTTAATTTTAAAAAGCATGCTGCATTCTCAACAATGTAAAATATTTACCTTATTAAAAACAAGCAATACAAAGACCTTATTAGAAATAATAAAAACAGTTAAATGAGAAAAATAAGATAAAAATGCATTTTCTAAGATTCCTCAAATTAAGCACTGCCGTTAGACATACACAAACACAGTTTTGTTTGGCACCATATTATTCCCCACCAGTTACTACAGGCCTAGTGTTTTCAAAAAGGGCAAAACTAGATCTTCAGTATTTAAAGAAAGGTAGTGGTAGGAAACTCACATTGGCCTCACTACTTAAAAAAAAAAAAAAAATCACAAAATTCAGCATCCAATAGATTTAGGAATATTAAAGAAAAAGCTATTAATCTGCAACCAATTGCTTACATCTGGAGAAGTGAATTTCTCAGAAAGCATTAGTAAATCCACTGCTTATTGTATTTATATTTAACTGGAGAAGGATCAGTATTTTTCTCTGAAAATAAGGTTTCTATACGTTTTTCACTTCTTAGATTTCTACTGATAAAATTTGTTAAAAAAGAGGAAAATGTTGCATAATTTGTAATCCATCATTAAATATTCTTATATACTGCTTTTTTTTAATCTTTATTTTAATACATAATTAACAGCAGAAGAAAAACTCTAGATAAATGTAGCTGATGGCTTTGGTCAAGAGCTATATAGGAAAATTGTAAAGTAAAATTGAGAAACAGCTGCTAGAACAAATAATTTTCCAGTCTAGTTCTAATTAGTTTCTAATTTTCTTTCCCCCCCTCCCCATTCCAGTCTTATCTTGCAGCTTCCAATTACTACACTCATCCCAAAGGGGAGGGAAAAGCCGTAGGAAGCTGTTGCTACCTAAGTCTTCAGACATCATGGGATGCATTGGCCACAAACCTTTAGGCTCTCCAGGGTACTCCTTTCAGAGTTTATTCTACTGGCTTCTTGTGGAGTTCAAAGGCCGTATGTGTTTCTGCTGTACTCAGTATTTGCACACACCACTTGGTGGTGTTTTGGAGAAGTTCAAAGGCTTTTCAAACTTTACTTGATATTTATTGCAAGTAAAATAAAGCACAGTTATGGGAAACTTTTCGTGCAATAACCTAATCATCCAGCAAATCTGATACAGTCAAGCTATACTCTATCTGACAGTATTTGACATGAGTTATCAAAGGCATGAAAGCAAATGTGAAAACACTCCAAAGTACTGTTTGAAAATGACAACAGAAGAATTCAGATATTGAACTAGAGCTACTTTATCTAGCAATAAAGCAAACTCCAGAGGATTTCAGGGGTCAGGTGATTTATGTCCTTATGAACTTGCAAACAGTTTCTCTCACAAAAACAAAGTCTTAACAACATACCTACTGCTTATCTTTCCCACACATGCCTAAACATAACATTTCATACCAACCTTGAATTAGATGCTAGTAACACACTGCTGCAGAACACAAATCTTGAACACATTTCAGATATTGGTTGGCATGCTTTTAGATGCAGTGAATCCCTACACCAAGGCGTGCTTCAACAGTGCACGACTTTCTCCAAAGTTTCCCAAAGGCCGGAGTGCCCCACAGCAGCTGAAAGAATAAAGCCAGAGGTAGAGGCATATCTACCACCACTTGGCATCAAAGCCTTTCAAGGATTTTGAAGCTAACAGAGAAGTTCAAGTTCTGATCAGAGACACACTGGGGATATGCTGGCAGGCTCCAATGTACCTTACAGCATGTTCTTGGTTCTTTGTTGCTCAGCACCAGTGGCTCCACCCTGGTCTGGCCTGGCTGATATAAATATAACAAACATACTGAAAAAACCCTGCAGCACAGCTGGACTGAACAGTATGTTTAAGAATAATGGTCTGATCCCCATTTCTCACCATGTTCCAAGATAGGCTTTTGAAATTCCCTCATCTACTGCCAGTGACTTCAAAACTGAAAAGCAGCTGATACGAACATGCCTTACATGCAGAGTTATAGCTTTGAGAAAAGTGGCATCTGCGCTTCTTCAGGATTGGAAAATGACACCGTGAAAGTACCACAGCACCGACCAACCTCAACTGCAGCGACACAAACAAGGCTATAAAACACTTGCAGCGACAAATGCATGTGTCCAGAGAGCTCAATGATACATTATGTCAGCCAGGACCAGGCAGATCAGCAAAATTCCACTAGTGAAAGGAGGCCTTATTGACTTAACTCCAAGATAACTCCTCCTGCCTCCTCATCTTTCCTTTGCCAGGAGATCAGCTCTACCAAAAGTACCAAAAGGAGTGCAGCAAAGTCACCATTTTCTTCCTAAAGGCCATCTCAAACAATGAGCTCAGTCCAGCCTTACTTATTTCAGGTACACACATCTTTGTTAGAACAAATGGTTTACACGCACATGGGCTACAAACACCAGAGAACATAAAAGGCATCTGGAGCACAGACTTACGCAAGCTTGGCTTTGCTGACGTAGAAGATGACAGCATAAATCTAAAAACATTTCCAGCTTCTCTTTGAAAAGAAATTTCCTTTCATGGCTAGCACTATTTATTCAGTGCAGAAGAGTCACTGAGTTTAAAAGCAGGATGACTCATGCTTGTTTAGATGTTTATAAATTACGTGCAGTTAAGGGAGATGTTAGGAAAAAATGTCAGGTGGGTTTAAATACTGTTCTTTGAAGGTGCAGTGAAGTGAGAGCTAATGTATTAATTTCTGAGAGCAGCTAGTTGAGCACTAAAATCAAAGTCACTTGGCTTTTCCCTCCATCATTTTATCAGTGCACACCTCTAACTAACAAAGATCTTTTAAATATAAAGAAAAGAGTTTTATAAAGAAATATGCAGTGTTTAAACACATAGAAAACCTCACATGGATTGTCTTGACATTACACCCTTGAAAATGGCACCTCAGCACCGCCTTTTAGAGCAAAGACATACAACAGTGGCTGATAGGACCATAGGATTGATGTAATAATGCTCAAATTACCCAAAGTTTCCTACTTCCACTAAGAGCAGCACAATTTACCTACCACATACAGTGGCAGATATTATTAAATTATTATCATTAATAGCTTTGGTTCCTCTGCTTAATATGCTTGTGTACCAAGGGCAGAAGAAGAAATCCCATCCACATCAGGTACTCTTGGTCTCTGAAGATGGTCTCTACTCAGGACAGTGCCAACAACTGACAGAAGATAAGACAGATAAATAATTTTTTATGCCATGCCCCAGTGTTCATTCTTTTTACTCACTGTATGGTCTCACTGAGTCTTACTCCAATTTTTCTTTTCCTAGCCCCTCAAAAAGGAGGCAAAGTGAAGCAAATGCACAGCACACCCTGAGATAAATCTCCTCTTACCCACCCTTTGTAAAAGCTGAGTAAAGACAAACTAATCAGAGGATAATTAGTTACAATTTGCACAATTTTGTCCCTATAAATAAAAGAACTTTTTCTCAAGATTAAAGGGACTGGAAAACACTATGCACAACCTTTCTTGACTTCTTCTCAGGGGAATTTTTGCAAAGCTTTCTTCCAGTACTTCCTGCAAGGATCTGATTATATATTTTATTTTACTTTCTCTGTAATTAGTCTGAAAAGCTGGGTCATATGAATATTTAAGATACTTTAATTTCAGCAAATCTTTGACAGGGATACATATAATATGAGTTAGAATTTGGGGCACTGAACTCAGTATTCCCATTGGTTGAAGCAGCACTAAGCAACCTTGGTGGGTGGGCAACTGCAATCCAGATTCTGGTTCTCTCCACCCCAAGCCAACCAAGAATTCATGCATTTGCTTAAATTTATAAAAGGTCTAAAGAGCATGTTCTTGGCATAGCAATCTATGCCATGCATAATCAAGCAGAAGCAATGATTTAAAAGAGTTGCTCCCCTGCTGATAGTCCACCACAGCACTCTCATAAACTGCGTTAAACTAATTTTCCTCCTTTCCACTGAAACAGACCACAAAGACTCATATCTTTTAGAAGAGAGGACAGAAATATTTTGAACAACTTTGTCTCATATGGAAACAATTTCCTTTCTGGCTGGATACCAGCCTAGCTGGCAGTTGATAGCTGGTCATTACGTAGTGCCCAATAC
>JAWWMO010000083.1:132860720-132871263 GCA_035047845.1 Dendrocincla fuliginosa | reverse complement strand
GCCATCTCCTTTCACTTCCACTTGAATCGTTTGCCCCACAAACAAAACAAAATATGCAAGATGGATCAGTCTTCCTAAACACCACACCAGTGGTGGAGACAGGAGAGGCACATGCTACCACAACACTGATTTTACTTAGGATTGAGAGACAGGGTTAAGAATCTTCTTTGGTTCCCCATCAGAGAGAATTACAGACAGAAATCATTTTGCCTTGCTCTGAATTCCAGACAGCACACTAAGGAGTTGCATGACAATCAATATGCCTACCTCTTAAAAGAACTATATTGTGGTGGGAGTGTTTGCTTGTTGCATAGCACCATCAGAAGAATCAGGATTGCCTCAGGGGTTTTAGATTTATTTTTTTTTTACTCAAGAGTATTTCACTACTGCAGCAAGATGAGTGTTGTTAATATTCTAAAAGTTTACAATCTTCTGTTATTGTGTTGGAGCAAGAGATTACTGAGAAGTCCAATAAATCTTTTCCTTTAGGAAGACTGACCTCAAATACTGGCCTTTTATTTTTCCTTGATTGCCTTATGATGTCATCACTGTGACTAGTGGGTTATGCTGTTTACTACACTTCTTTAATAAAATACTCTTCTCTAACACTCTATTAACGCACCGTTTGGTTTCATATTTTAAAATTTTAATGTTTACAAGATGATTAAAACCACATGTTCAAAAATGCTGCAAACCTAGAATCTGACAAAAAAATCTTAAAACCCCAAAACTTCTCAAACTAACATTTTTTTTAAATTGAACTGTTTATTCCACAAGTCTACTGGCATCTGAAACCAAGGGGTTTCAAAAAAAGTGTCCCTTTCAATAAATGGACACCAATCTGTTAATACTATTGGCTGCTGTCAAAGCAAAGGATTTGTATATGCTAAAATGAGCTTAAGTCAGACGATGGCAGACTGAAAAAGGCAATCCTAGAAAGATAAAATCAGAAGAAAACTGCAGGAAGATTTTTGCACCTGTGATAGAAGAGGATCAATTAAATGCAACCCGTTCCTGCTAAAAAAAATATCAGTGCATCTGGAAAGCTGACAAAATTTAATCCAAAATGAAATCTAAAATAAAAACCTAATTTAAAAACGAAAATATAAACTAGGGCTTGCAGTATTATACATTTAAACAGTATCCCAGCCTTTGCATTTCTATTGTTACCTACTTGTACTTTATCTGTAGCACAAGTATGTATGTAATATTAATATTGTTATTAAATTCTTTGGTTGTATCTGTATATCCCAGAACTGTGCTTTAAGTAATATTGCAGAGGAATATTTCTCCTTAACATCCAGCCATAAGATGAGGGCGTTTTAGCTTGGACAAACTAGTTAATTTTCTGGAACACATCTCATTGTAGTCAACCCTTCTCTAATTAGATCAGCTGTCAGGAGGGGGTTCATGCTCTGTCACAGATATGGTGCTACTAACATATACATATCTGTTCCTTAACATTTTTTCAATACCATATGCATCAGATTTTATAAAAAATCAACACTAATCTGCTTTTCAGGGAGCCTCATCATCAGTAATGGTTTTATCATCTTTACTGTAAGGCAAGGAAGAAATATCTCCACCTTACACTTCAAAACTGACACCCAAGGGAAATTCAGCACTAAAATGTAGTATGGGTTAAGACTTTGCTTGTCTGTTCCTATGTGATGTCTAAACTACGCAGATCAAGCCAAGCAGATCATGGAATCATAGGATCATTTCAGTTGGAAAAGATCTGTAAGATCACTGAGTTCAACTGTTAACCCAGCATTTCGAAGTCCACCAGTAAACCATGTCCCTAAGTGCCACATCTACATGTCTTTTAAAAACACCTCCAGGGATGATGACTCAAACACTTCCTGGGCAGACTGTTCCAGTGCTCGACAACCCTTTCTGTGAAAAAACTTCTCCAATATCCAAATTCCCCTGGTGCGGGCTTAAGGCCATTTTCTCTTGTCCTATTACCTGTTACTTGGGAGAAGAGACTGATCCCCACCTCGCTACAATTTCATTTCAGGAAGATGTAGAGAGTGATAAGGTCACCCCTGAGCCTCCTTTTCTCCAACCTCCTCAATCCCAGCTCCCTCAGCTGCTCATCGTTAAGACTTGTGAATAAGCAGAGCCAGGCCAGGACCACGTCTGTTCAGTCAGTTTTTCAACATACAGGCATATATTCTTCTGCGGTAAACACATGATAAGGGAGACATTCAATAGACAGAGTGGCAAAATTTTTTTCAAAATCATAGGCTTGTGGCGTTGGGATGTGGGATTTTCAAAGATTAATCTTGAAGATAGAGTTCAGGACAGGAACAGTGCTGCTTTGCAGGCCATATCTGGAGCCCAGTCACCGATGATGGTATAGATACATGACAGAGACAACCTAAATGAAGAGAGACCATGGAAAAGAAATCTACAATATGCCAGGAGGTAAAGCAAGGTTGAGTGCGCTTCCCACTTTGTCTTAATTCAATGTATCTTGCTGGATCACAAGATGCATCCTTCCTCCCCCCTCCTTCTGGATACTCAGGCAACTCTGAGTTACAGCCCCTTTGGAAAAGAACTTTAGCACAGCCTTTCTCGTACAGAGCTGAAAGTTCATAGTTTGTTTTCTCTGCTGAGACACTTCTTCAGTCTATGCAAAGCACAGACATGTAGATCAGTTTTCATAGCTCTCTATCTGCAGTGAGCAGACTGTCTCACACCAGCATGCTACTCACCATCTCGAGTCTATGGCTGGCTATAAAAAGCATGATGAGGCACTGGCACCAGGCAGGCAGCCGTCCTGCAGCACAGTCTGGCAACCGCGAAGCAGATGTGGCTTCAGAAAATGCACTGCCTGCAGCTTTGGAGAGCTGCATATCTCAGGGCGCACATGGAATAAGAATTAATTTCTCATTAAAAGATTTAAATGACAAAATAGATTGTGCTCACTCTCCTAATGCAGCTGGGAATTCATCCTTGTCTCCAAGCTGTAGTTTCCCTTCTGGTAATGTTCTGTGCTTATTTCACAAAGTAAAGTGTTTGGTAAAGTACAACTTGTCCAGAAGGACAAATCCAGAAAAATAAAATAGGTGTCCAGCTCCTAAATAACTGCTTTATCTGCTCTGTTTTACCTTCTTCTCAGCTACCAGAGCTAATTACATATAACATACATACCATCTTTAAAGCAGTAAAGAAAACAACATTTAATAACTAAGTATTTCTGAGCTTTTCTCTCTCCTATGGGCTGATCCAAAACCCACTGACATTAAGCTCTCTTGAGTACAGTTGATTTAAATGGCATGATAGAGAGAATTTCTTGGGTTAGATCCTCTCTGACACACCAAGGAAAACATCCCACTGAAAATCAAAAAAGAGCCATCTCACTTTTCTCTTGGTTCTCTTCTGTAGTTGTGCAATCTAAGTTTTTGACAGTTCTGTTTTAAAAATAGTATTATTTCTAAAATAAAAAAATAAAATATTTCTCCACATTAAATCAGAGGCTAACTGGCATTAGTAACTTTAGAGAAACCAATTTCTTCAACTCCCATGGTACCTGGCACATGGTGATCACTGGTCACTTACAAGAACACATTATACCTGCTTTACTGCTTGCTACTCTCTCTGCAGGATATGATTTTCAAAGAAAACACATTAAAATGTTAAGGAAACAAGATGCTGAACAAAAGTAACTTCTAGCATTATGAAAGCACATAAGTAATTATCAATCTGGATGTAAAAGATATTACAGGCAGCTAATGCAAATCTCCTTAAAATTATCTCAAATAATTCTAAAATATCTATGCTTTATTTGATTGCAAACTAAACACAAAGCAACTGCATGTAAAAGCTCTTGGATACTCCACATATACCCACAGTTTCTGAATACTAAAAATCCTGATTTTCATGCAAGTTTCATAACGGCAGTTAGACACCTTGCTGCCATGAATTATGCAAACTCTGTGACATACGGCTGTGAGAGAGAGGGGCATGTGCAGTTTAAACTGTCCACTTGCAAAATATTTAAATACATTGACATCTTCAGCAGAATTGGTATTTCCAAACATTACTGTTGAACAGTATTGTAATTGGCGGTTTGTTATTCCACACATCAAACAGCATGCAAATAGGTATTTGTTATTACATTTCTATTTTTGAGCAAGTATGTGCAGCTGAGCAATCAAAACACCAACAGCATTTCCAGCTACTACAAAAAAGCCCATTATATCCACCAGGAAGTCACTGTAAAACTGGTGTCAAAGAGATCCAGCAGCAATCCTGTATTCCTCATCACAATCAATGCACAGGCTCGTCAGTAGTACATGGACCCTTCTAATTTCATGCAAAGCCTTAGAAAGATGCAAGCAAGCACAGCTCAGCCAAGCAGGTATGTTTGTTTTAAATATTGTTTCTCTTTCCATTATATATCCAGTGTAACTCTGACAGTGCATGAACTGCAACACCAGCCTGAACAACTCATTTTCTCTTCCTCCATCCTATTCCCAGGAGCAGCCAAAAACTGGAACTACAGAGAGAACATAAGAAAAAGGGCAAACATACTATCCCTTTGTATTTTTCCTCCTCAAAATTAGTAGCTTAGGAACTTGCTAAACAGATCAAAGAGATTATGCATGGACCACTGTGTTTGATCCTTTTATCAACCCAGTTATGCTTTTGGCCCCTGTGGGAACCTGTGGCAATTGTGGCATCTGGGTGAAAAGTAAGTTCCTCTGTGTATCTGGTATACCCTGTTCCTGAGCCTGGTAATATGGTTAGCAGAACCAACACCACTTTCTAAGACAAACAGCCACAGTATGTCAGTGTGCTGGTCACGCACCAACCCCTTCTCTCTTCCTTGTTTCAACACTGTGGTTGTCACCAGGACATGATGACTCCCACTATAAAACAGATAACCTTCCTGTCAGCATTACAACAGGACCATTTGCCCACCAAGCGCTGTGTCCAGGATGTGGTGACACCTGTTAGGGAATAGGGAAGCGTAACAGCACATGAGAGACTGCCTACAAAATCCAACAGCCGCAAGTCCTAAGTGGGACACAGACTGGAACCGCTGCTGGACAGGAAAATCCATGATCCCCTGGGGGCCTGGAGCACGCCAACTATCATCTGCTTCCTCTGAGACTTAGTGACTCATGTTGCTTTAGGTAAAGTCTGAGTCTATATTATTAAGAATTTGACCCAACTTCTAGAGGGTCCAGGTAACTAAAAACTCTAGACAGTAAGAAAGCTACACTAATTGCCAGAAATTCTGTTTAACTGAAAGCTATGATAATTGCTAAGAGTACTCCATAAGCTATGCTAAGTGTAGCTAAGCTAACTGCTAGAAATAGTAGATAATAACTTATGCTGATTATTAAAAATTTAATGTAATAATAAGGCTCTAGTTATAACTACAACCCTGTGGCCAGTCCTCATTCTGCCAAGGATCCTTAAAAGAACCTGCATGTGACAATTTCAAACCTACTGACAGCTAAATTTGATGGATGCTCCACAGATTTTATATATGTGTGTATGTATATACATATATACATATATTGGAACTGAAGAGTCCCTGCTTACTCTCTTGTTCTATGGAGGTCACATCATAGCTCTGAGCAGCTTCGTCTCCCTTCTCTGTCTATCTCTGGTAAACACTGATTAAACAAACAAACCTCTAACTAATGCCAAAATTTTACTATGTACAGTATCCATCCATACCCACTGGTAATCACGTACCAAAGCAACCATGAAAAACTGCTTGGAAGTTTTCCACATAAGCAAAGACAGCTGAAGATGGCAGTGCACCAAATATTCAGGTTTGTATCTTTGCTGAATTGTTGATGTAGCTGAAATAGCTTAAGAAAACTCAGTTAAAATCACTTATTATAACACTTCCATGTGTTGCTTTCTATATATAGGAAAACAATGTTAGGATACTACTTATTCAAAGTAAGCATGATGAATTATAGAAATGCAAATGAATTAAGTATTTTGAACATAAAGCTGCCTTTGGGAAGCATAATGTGAAATAAAAAGGTTAACTTTGAGTTGCATGCTAAAAAATCGTAACACCAGTTCCAGCACTGGTAACAATTACGCATTCTGGAGCCGCCTGCAGTGCTCAAGCAGAAACCCGGGGTGGATCTGTCTGCTGGTTAACAAACTGCTACAGCTCAGTGTACACAGCCAGAGAGTGAACAAAAGCTTACATTTCCTACTTGAAAGGGCCATTTCTGTCACCATGGAATAAGATCTGCCCCTTCAGGATACAGTGTAGAAGCCCTTGGGCTTCTAAATGGATGTCCAAATTGCTAATTTTCCAAGTATAGGTAGACTGAGAGACAGCCATTTTATTTATTGTTTCTTTTTTTCCCAGTGTTTCTAGGTGTAACAAAGGGAAATAACTCCCTGAGAAATATGCCATTAACACACTACAAACTAAACAAAATCCTTAGTGAACCCTAAGGGGTAGCTCTATCACCACCTTTCCCTTCTGCAACCACCAAGAAAGGTGTATCTGTCTTGTTTTGAAGTCTAACAACACACAACCTGTCACTACATCTAAGTAGGTGAACAAGGGAAAACTTTGAAGGTCCACAGAGCTCTCTAGCTGGAGACTGACGCACATAGCAATGATCTCAGCCAGACCTTGGTGATTTGAAAGCCACATGGGTGAGAAAGTACCTCTTGAGTGCTGACCTGGGACAGTGGAGAGATCAGAAAGGGAAGACAGGCATCAATCAGAGGGCCATCAGGCACAGTGCCAAGTTTGCCAATAAAGGCTAAAATCTGTAATGCAAGGCCCAACAAACTTTGTAGGTTCCTTGCCAGACTGTGATAGTGCTTTACCCAAAAGGAATACATCATGATTCAGACATGAATTTGCAAAATTGATTTTCAAACTGAGTGCTTCTGGACAGGAGTGAGTTACACAGCTTCACATGTAAGGAAGGACACTTCACTTCTTATTTCAACATGACATAAAAAAGGGTCTCAAACCCCAGGACAGGCTCCATTTTGCTGCAGGGACAATACTCCCATCCAGGCATCTCTGGGGTCAAACTACACTCTTGGCCATTTGAGAAGTGTTAGTTCCTCAGATCTTGAAAAAAGATACATATTGATATGAAGTAATAGAATCAGCCTTTAAAAGATCATCCTTAAGTTTTAGAAAAAAAGACACAGAGAACATGTCTTGCATGCAAAAAAAGTCCTCTCTTCAAATCTCTCTTAAAGGAGAAGTGCCTCAGACTTTGGCTACTAGACAAAATACTGGACCATTTAGATCAAGTTCCTGTTTCTTTCATCACAATTTTCCAGTTTCAGGCTTGATATTACTTCATTCAAATACTCCTGTTGAAGACACTAAAAAGAAGACTGAAAAGGTAAATAGCCAACAGGAACGAGCAAGACACTACCAGCACCTGCGGCACCTCTGCTATCAGGGAACTAATTAGCTTAAGGATGCCCAGATGAGCCCAGCAAGAGAACCAGTAGGTCTCCAGGTAAAAGATATGGAAGATATTAGATACTAAGAGACCTGTCATCTTAAAAACACCAATGCAAAGAAATAAAACTTGAATCAACAACTCAGCAATGGAAAATCTTCCTACAAATGCTAGTCTGAATACTTAGGTTCAGTCTAAAATTGCAGTCACGCTGAGAATTTGATTCTGTTAAGGGATTTAGGAACTTCAGATTCATTCATTTTTTGATTTTTGAAAAGAGAGGGGGTCAGGAGGGAACAAGAAATACAGAGCTACGTTATGGTTTCATCACCATCCTTTTAAAACAAGTATGCAGAAAGTACAACCAAACAAGATTAAAACCAAACAGATTAAAAGACGAATAAATAAGAAATAAACTGTAACCAATATAAATTGAAATAACAACCCTTTCATTTCTAAAAGGCAGGAGTTCTGAGGAGCGCACAGAATCTATCAGGGACTTGTTATTGCAGACAAGTTTGCATGAATCATGCTTAGTTGCTAAGGAAAGTACAACAGTATAAAGCTCCAACATATGTCAAGAAGACCTTGGAAGCAGAGAGCCCATCGGTTTCACATCATTGTCAACATTATTGCTCTGTCTCCCCAAGTGTCACTGAGACCTAATTCTTTCACCAGCTGATGTCTAACTTTTGCAGTGGTCTCTGGGACCTGCACAGAACAGCTCAAGAAAAACAAGAAAAGAGGGCTACTGCTGCCAAGAAGCTGTAAGATCTATAACGGTCCTGTATAAATCACTTAAGTCTGTCAAAGCACATCCAGACAGCTTAACTTGCATGACCATACTGTGCTCCCTGGGGCTCTTACTTTGCATACCATAATAGAAAGCACTGACACTAGCAGGGCACACCATTCCTTCTTACGTGCATAATGCAGCATCTTGCCTGATCAGCTGCCTCCGTCTGCTGGGAAGGGGCAATTTTCGTGCGGAAGACTTTGCCTACATTCTTCTGCCTGTTGACAGCACCCTCAGGAGAAAGGGGTACACCCACAGTGCTCAGCAGAGTACTGCAAGGATACCAGCACTGGCCACTTCTAACCAAGTGGGAGCCCTCTGGCCAAAGCAGCCACCGAGGATTACATGACCTTGAAAAGGTTCAAGAGAAACAAGTTCACACTCCCTGGAAGAGGCTGGTAGACAGAGGCTGCATCTCTGTGCGGTCAGAACTGCCTAGTGCTGCTGACAGTATAACAGTTCCACAGAGCGTTTGCTGTTCCCTGCTGCAGCCAGGACTCCCTCTCACCCTTCCCAAACCACAGCCCAAGTTACAGACTGCCAGGGGCAATCACAGGAGAGTGGCTGCAGAAAGGCATGAATGCTCTGAGGTTCTTGCACAGGAGGCCTGGGGGATGCACAGCTCCTTCAAACGTGAGTCAGGGGTCCCAGTGGACACCTTCTAGGCTGGGCATCCTTTCAAGAATGCTGCTGCAGCACAGACTTCTGATCAATTTCAAGGTAGCATTAAGGTGCCTTGGGTGTAAAAAAGTACAATACCGTATAACAACACAACAGATACCTATTCCCTGCAACACATTTTTATATTGTTTGCATGCTCTTATGTGATGGTATGGGAATGAAGTTATTTTGAACTGATTTCACTAAGAATTGTGCCACTGTATTAGTGGCAATAATATCAAAGTAATTTTAAACTTGTTGATTAAGGTTGTTACAGGATTAGAAGAAGTTTCAGTCACTTAGGGGAAAGTACCTTAATTTCTGTTTAGAAATATGTTCAGATAAATAACTTCTTTCACTTCAGGAATTTTGTGAAAATTTGGGTCAGGCTGTCATTAAAGTAATTTTCTTTCTTTCTTTACCTCAACGTCTTGAAAGGGTAACAGTCAATATACTCCTGCAGCAAGCATACAGTGGAGAGCCCCTCATTCCCTGTAAATAGCATGTTGTTTTGCACTGTCCAAGCACCAAGTCTGTATTTTAGGAATTCTCATCCTTATTGAGATAGCTAATTTTCATTATCATGACATGTATGTATATTTTCATACCCTATGAAGTATATAGTATACAGCTCAGCTTCTGTGAATTTGTTCAAATGTTGGGAAATGGAATCACAAAATCATTTAGGTTGGAAAAGACTTCTAAGATCACTGAATCACACTGTAAACCTACCACTGACAAGTCCATCACTAAACTATGTCCCTAACTGTCATATTTATACATGAAGAGATAGTCCCAGCACCTGCCTACTGATTAGCTTGACCTTACCTGTTTGAGGGTGATTTAATCTCTCTACTGATGAGAGGGGAACTAAGGGAAAACTTGCCAGCAGAGTGTGATGGGAATGAATACAACTCTGTGTGCCAGGCACTGTGTAGTTCTCTGGATTCAGGCAGAGAGCTCATGAATGGACACTGCACACTGGGGATTAGGTTGCTTTTGTTAGAAAAGCTCATAAAGCAGAACTGTTCTCAAATGGCAACAAAATGGAAATTAGGAGTTGTGAGAAGATCAAACATCTGTATCTGATGAAATATGATATCACTTGTATTCTTCTGATTTTAATTCCATGGATTTTCCTTTACCAGAACAA
Organism: Dendrocincla fuliginosa; assembly: GCA_035047845.1. Lineage (NCBI taxonomy): Eukaryota > Metazoa > Chordata > Aves > Passeriformes > Dendrocolaptidae > Dendrocincla > Dendrocincla fuliginosa. The sequence continues at coordinate 132,861,224 of JAWWMO010000083.1, read as the reverse complement.
AACACTAAGTAAAAACTTCCAGGGTAGGGGAAGGTGGCGTGGAAAGGAAAACATCCATAATGAAACAAAGCAAGAACTCCTTTAATAAAACTAGCAGTCTAGGGCTAACGTGCACACATATACTCTGCACATCAATGCTGATGAGCACATATACCTGTTTTTCCTAATGTCTCCACTGATTGTATAGAATACATGCAGGAAAACAAAATCCAAAAAGCAAGCGGAAGACAACGGATGAACTTTTTTTCAGTTTGATACCTGGAGTGGAATAGGATTTTGTGAAAGTAAATCCTGGCTTTTATGCTACATGCAATTTTCTGAACAGCATAATTTCTTCTAAATGCTCAAGTAAGTAACCAGAGCAGATAGTTATTTTATTTCATCCCAGTCACTTAAGTCCTTATTTAGGTTCCTGCAAAGGGTGCACAGGAAACTATTTCTGCACACTTAAGCAAGGGAAATTAAAAAAAAAAAAAAAAAAAAAAAAAAAAAAAAAAAAAAGCA
>JAWWMO010000083.1:132835906-132860030 GCA_035047845.1 Dendrocincla fuliginosa | reverse complement strand
GGGAAATTAAAAAAAAAAAAAAAAAAAAAAAAAAAAAAAAAAAAGAGCAGCAATAACACAATATTACTATCTGAGAAATTTTTCTTCATATAAGGCTGGAGGTATAAGATACATTAGAGTCTCTGTCTGGCTAAATATTTTACATCAAGTCAAACACATGTCATGGGAATATTGTTTGTTCAAAGTGACTGTGAGTTCTCATTGCTTGATATGAAGATTAGCTCTGACGCACTGGCCTAACAAGTTGTATTTTCACTGGACATGATGCCAGGTTTTCGTGATGTATTTATCAGTTCTTGAGGCAAGTTAAACAATGGACCATGAAACATTGCAGCTTATTTACAAGCAAAGAGCCAAAGTTTCTAAAGCTGACCCTATATGGGCTATCAAAATAAAGAGAATAAGCATTATGAAGAACACAGAGGTTTTGGATTTTTTTCTCCATTCTGAAAAATTAAACCTGTTCAATGCCTTCAATACAAACAAGGGTTAAAGTCTTAGTGCTGAGTCTGGACACAAAAAGTGGTGCTAGACATGGGATTTTGTTTGATTTTTAAATCTCAGAGATCCATTCCAAATTCTATGTTTTAAAATCTGGTCTTCTTAATGGCACCAGACATTTGTGTGTGGTGGGTTGACCTTGGTAGTCAGGTGCCAACCCAGCCGCTCTCATTCCTGCTCCTCAGCAGGATAGGGGCAGAAAATAAGATGGAAAAGTTCATGGGTCAAGATAAGAAAAGGAAGATCACTTACCAATTACCTTCACAGAGCTCTTCAGAGAGTAGAGATGTGAGAGCTATAACATCACACAGTGTGGATTTGTATGGCTGAAAATACAACTGCTGTCACTTTGTGAGGTTCATGAACAATACTGCAGTTTCCAGAAGGAGCTGGCCTCTGCAAGTCACTCCCAAGTAAAAGCACCTGATGTTCCTTCCAGAATATTCATCTTTCATTGCCTCGCAAAGACTACTGCAGGTACAGATACTTTTCCACTGGCATATGAGCTAGGAGTATGGTAATAGAATCACAGAATGGTTTGGGATCTTTAGTTGTCATCTAGCCCAACACCCCTGTAATGATCAAGAGCATCTTCAATTAGATCAGGTTGCTCAGAGCTCTGTCCAACCTGACCTTGAATGTTTTCAGGGATGGGGCATCCATCACCTCTCTGGGCATATGTAATAGTCTACTTCAACTTTTGTAAAACGTTACTCACCTTCTATATTCAGAACAGTTTCAGTAAATGAATATATTTGCTCTTTAAGAAATGAGAACATGTAAAATTCTCACATAATTGCAAATATGCTCAGTGAACCCACGGAAACACCATTTCTTATCAAGAGATAATTACACATTCCCTTGTGATATTCATGCTACATATTCAAAAATGCAAACTCTTTCATTCCAATTCCAAGGCAAAATTTTTTGCCCCACACCTTCCCAGCACTTGTGCAAATTTGTAGACAGTCCAGTCACACACAAAGACCATAAAAAGTCAAGAAGTCAGTCTCTTGTCTGTGCTATTGTTCTGTCCTCCGTGGCAATACAAGAGCCACTCTGCGCTGGATCAGAGTGGAGCATCCTTTACCCGCCAAAGCCGGGAATGCGGTAGCCAGGGACAGCAGCTCAGCCTATGGACCGGGCAGCACCCAGGCAAGAACTCGCAGCTGCTGCCCAGAAGAACAATTTATTTTACGTGCTGCTTCACAGCAAAGGATCCCAGCCCTGCAGGATTCCTCCCCTCGCTGCGGTGGGACAGGCGGGGGATCCCCGCGGAGGAGGGGGCTTATAGTGCGGAGGAGCGGGGCTTGAAGCACAGCCATGTCCGGCTCTCAGAGCATCTTGTACAGCCGGGAGAGCACGGGAGGGGCACAGACAGCGGCTCCGTAGTCGCCTCTGGCGCAGGGACAGCTCCCGGCTCGCAGCATCGTTCGCTGCCAGGCCGAGGGGGCGCGCCCCGACTCCGGCCCATGGCCCCGGCCCCGGCGGGGGCCAGGGGGGTTCCAGCGGGCCCTGGGGACCCGGGATGGTGCCATCGGCAGCCGGTGATGCAGCGCCGGCACTGCGGGCAGGACCCGCCGGGGGACCCAGGGAGCGGGTCTGTCCGTGCCGTGTCACATCCCCCGCCACAGCGCCCCGGCCGCGCTCTGCATTGGGTTTAGTCCCGAGGGCCAAAACAAATTTTAGTTTCATAATAAAGTGTTGACGGTTTTGCTTGTTTGTTAACAGTAAGTCAGCTTGCTGGAGTCTACCCGTGACTTGTAATGACTTGGAAGTGTTTGGGTTGGGAGGGACATTGAAAATCATCGAGTTTCAACCCCACTGTCATGGGCAGGAACACCTCCAATAGACCAGGGTGCTCAAAGCCCCATCCAGCCTGGCCTTGAACACTTTACACAGGATCGATCCCGAGGGACCTGGACAAGCTCAAGAAGTGGGTCCATGGGAATGTCATGAGTTTCAACAAGACCAAGTGCAAGGTGCTCCTGGGTCAGGGCGACCCCCACTATCAATATAGGTTAGGGATCAACTGATGGAGACCAGCCCTGAGGAGAAGGACTTGGGGATGCTGGTGGATGAGAAGCTGGACATGAGCCAGCAATGGGCTCTCACAGCCCAGAAAGCCAAATTTGTCCAGGGCTCCATCACAAGCAGTGATCACAAGCAGGAGGGCACGGGAGGTAATTCTACCCCTCTGCTCTGCTCTGGTGAGAACCCACCTGGAGTGCTGCATCCAGCTCTGGGGTCCCCAGAACACGAAAAACATTGTTGGAGCAAGTACAGAAGAGGGCCACCAAAGTGATTAGAGGGAAGAAGCATCTCCCTTATGAGGAAAGGGTGAGAGAACTGGGATTGTTCAGCCTGGATAAAAGAAGGTTTCAGGGTGATCTGCTTGTAGCCTTCCAACACCTGAAAGGATCCTACAAGAAAGCTGGACAAGAATCATAGAAACACAATAGCACAGAATCATAGAATGGCTTGGGTTGGAAAGGATGCTCTGCCATGGGGGATTGGAACCCATCCTGTGCTGGGTGCCCCAGAGCTGGATGCAGTATTCCAGGTGGTGTCTTATGAGAGATCTGCATATCCGTTTTTAAAATTTAAAATTTTTCATGCTCACCTGGTACTTTGAAACAAGCAGTGTGAAGTCACGGCAACATTATTAAAGCAAGAGTATTTTTATAGCTGACAAGCTCTAACCAGTTGGACCCATGTGCACCCCACAGTGCTCCTGTGAGTATAGAAGGAATGTTTGCCAGTGTTTCACCACCCTCATTGTAAAAAAATTTCTTCCTTGTACCTAAAAAACTTCTTTCTTATATCTAATAGCATCTCAGGTGATTAATTTTCCTCTGTGCTCATCATCTTTGAAAGTGAGCCCACTTGCAACTCTTCATGAGCCCTGGTCCAGACACTGATCATCAGCACCAGCACCAGTACCCAGTGTTGTCTATCCCTTTCTATTACGCATTTGGACTAAACACAGTGTTATCAATTTGTTCTTTCATACATAGGTCTGTAGTCTGAGGAACATAAGGAAACAGACTTTGCTAGCATCCATTGCCAAATTTGAAAAAGACAAATGATAAAGACACATAAGAAGCCTTTAGCTTTTCTAGCTAACACTTTTAAGTCTGACTGACACTTTTGTTCATGATCCTTTTTAACAAGACATTTGGTTCCAGGCATATAATTTTTTATATCACCTACCAGGAAGTGCTAGATGCACACTTGTGTCAGAAGGCTGGGGGAAGTGGTATATTTCTAAAAAAATGCCTTTATATCAAATTAGGTTGTGGGGTTTTTTTTAATTTTCTCTTTTTTTTTTCTATTATTAGAAAAAAGAGAAGCAAATAGTTTGAATTAATCCATTTACTGCAAGACTTCTCTGAAAAGAGACTAGATCTTGTCAAAACTTGACAAAATGTTGGTGGTGTAGTGTTTTGTTTTTTTTTCCCCCACAGAATTATGTTGTTCCATCAGTGGTGCAACATTTCAGAGGGATGAATCAATTTCAGTGGAAAGGTTTCTGTATGGTATATTTTTGTCACTCATGGTCCATTTTTGTCACTTCCAAAAGAAGATGCCAAATAAAAAAAAATCATTCCAATCTGAAAACAGATACTTTCACACAATTTCATTTGTGGTGTTGATATGAAGGTTTTGTATCTATTCCAACACAGAGCAGAAACACATGGCTAAATGAACTTGCCATTGTTCAGAAAGCTCAGTTTGGGAACCCTAGATCTATATCAGCATGTATCAGCATGGCACTTGTGTGGCTGGGCATCAATGTAAGCACCTCTTTATTTGCATGCATGGTAGCAGATTCTTGATCTCCTTTTAGACCACATTAATTTAGAAACAAACATATGTAGACTTTCCCTCAGAGGCTGATAGTTAAAAGGCTGTAGCTGTTCTGACAACTTCCTTGTGGCCCAGGTAGCAGTTAAGAGCAATGCTCTAGAAATGCGAATTTTCGCATTTCACTGTCAAGCAGTCGATGTAGACTCTTCCATCTTGGGACCATAATCAGACCATATGTCTGTCCTGTATAAATCTCTCAGATTTGAGGAATATGAAACTAACCTTTATTGCTGCCCTTCTCTCTCAGTTCTCTAGCACTGGTGATTCAGGCATTTTATTGTACTAATGCAGTATCTCTGCTCCTACAAAAATACACGTGTCAGATGGAAATCATTGACTTGCCCAACCAATACATCCCCAGAGAACAGAGGAGACTGTCATGCTGTGCTGAGCTGGTTACCATGTGTCTCCTACAAGCATTCTGTGTTCAAAGGGTCTCCCCAAGGGGAAAAACCCCACAGATTCTTGCTGGTTACAGCCTTCTGTCACTGCCTACCACGTGACACAGTGAATAAAATCAGTTTAATTACAAAAGGATAGAAACCTCTTAAATAAAATCTGAGAATTCATGTATAAAAGCTGGGCAGTGTCCTTGGCCAACATAAAGAAGCAGTGATAAGAAGTGGGAGAAAAAAAAGAAACACAAGCTCAGCAGCAAAGTTTCAGCAGCCTGCTTCTAGAGCAAAGCATTGCTCTGCACCTTGTTTTGCACACCACAGAAATCCAGCTAGTCCAAAGAAGTGGGAGCTGTAGTTGCAAATGTTGTTTGAGATTTCTATCCCACCATTCATTTCAAGTTCGCATATATTCTTTTCTTGTATTGGACTCTTGAGAAAAAGAGCAACTTTCCCTGATGAGAAATAGCCACAGCAGTATCAGTTTCAGAAATATCCATGCATCCTTACCATGCAGTAATATTTTAATAATGGTTTTTCCATGAATCATAGAACCTGTGACTGGAGAAGCACAACTGATAAAAAGAACGTGAAATAACTGTTTCTGACTGAATGTTCACTGTACTTGATATATAACATTTATTCCGCAGCACAAGAGAAGATTGCTCGCAGCAGCAATGCAAACTGGAAAGAGTTACTAAAGTGATGACTGTCATCATCCCAAACAGGGATGATTCTATTAAGGCTAATGATGAAAACATTCAAGCAAATATATGATCAGTGCACAGAAGTAAGTTTCTCTAGTTTAGCCCATTCTTGCTAAAAACCTCTCTAGCTTTGCTCGTTATGTGCATTTTGTTTCTATGTGCGTTCCTAGGGCTCATGTGGGCACAGAAGCCTGCAGCTTACATTCAAGATAATGGACAAACAGGAAACTGCTGTAACATAACAAAAAATAAACAAATTTCCTGTTCATGCTCTTGTTGCAGCAGCGTCGTGCTATTCACATGCAGAACGGACTGGGAACCAGTTTGTCTCTAACCCCCCTCCTCTCCAAACAGGCCTTCCTTTGTCTTCTGTAGCAACTATTTGAACAACACAAAGGCAGAAGATATATGAGCCTCCTGAATGCAAGGGTTGCACACTCACATTGCCATTGTCAGAGCCCAGCCATGACCGACAGAAGGAACCATGACAGCTGGACCAACACTTAGCGTGTGAAGGTCGGGGACGTTATGTCAGGTTTGTTCTGTCTGCCATCACACATTACCGGAGTAATGGTTTCTTCTGTTTAAAAGCAGTTGTGAACTGTCAAGTGGTATTTGCTTTTACCCTCAGAAAATAGTGCCTTACTAATAACAGCTTAGAGATTTTTAGTACAACACAGAAGAAAAGAAAAACACACAAAAAAACGCCCCCAAACTCAGAAACACAGCTAATGTAATCTACAACCTATTTTACCACTAAGGCTACTGTGGAAACAAAAGAAAACGTAAATATTTTGTTTAATTACTGTATAATCTCTTCTAGGGGTCATACATTATTATAAGCAAAAGTAGACATCTGCCTACTGAGAGAAGGAGACATGTGAGATTCCCTGGTAAGAATTACAGCAGTGCTGCATCTGCTCCAAATTATCAGTACCTAACTAAGGATGCAAGTGTTATATTATTCATCTCCAGACAGCTCAGAAAGAAGATAAATACTAAAACATCAGTAGATTTTGCACACACAGTCTGAGTGCTATGCAACCTTAAGAGTTGAAGAGAGGGAGAAAGAAGAGAGGAAGAGAAGCTGAAAAAGGACCCCGGCTTTGCTCTGTGGCAACGTACAGTAGGGAAGGGAGATTAATACCTAAAACAAAGTATAGGTGCTGCTGCCATTGGAGTACTTGGCTTCTCAGTACACCAAAGGTGTGTGGGGTGGAAGTCTTGTCTATGTTGAGGGATGAAAGGAGAGAAGGGAGGGGACCACAACAGTGCAAGTTTCCAGATATTTTCTAGGTTCTTTCTTACCTGCAAGATTCTCTTGCCTAAAATACTCAGTTTGTTGCTTTTTAAATCACTGATGAAGTGAGACTGGCATGAGTACTCAGTCATACCAGATTGCACTGGGAACCACCTTCACAGGAAGAACAAATATTTGTCTGAACAGACAGGAATTGCTGTGTGAATTCAAAATAAGTTTGAATATTTTAATAAACAAACATTTATAGCTTTCATTAGTCTTCACTGTCAAGGCAGGAAAAGTGTTTTGTTTTATAGGCCCAAACTGAGTTTATATTTTTTTAAGCAAATCTTTCAGAAATAAGTAATAGCATAAATAATTACAAGAAATTGGTCTTAAGGGAAAAAGATCAGTCTTAAAATTCAAACAAGACAACACATTAATATTTACAGAAGGAATAAGGAAAGAGGGGAAGGGACAAGGATTACACAAGGGAGAGACTGAATGCCAATATAACGATTGTCTGTCCTGCAGAGCAGCAGCAGATGCCTCAGCCCCTGCAGCTCTGCCTCTGGCAGAAGGCAGGAGAATCAGAAACTAATAGGATGCTGCAATAATTTTATTTGCACACATTTGTATCCATGTTTGAGGACAAAACTGGTCAAAGAAGCCTTAAAGACCATTCCTTTTAATAGTATTTTTGTGTCAGACTTGTAAACGTGTGATGTGTAGAAAGCACTTTTCCTTCCAGAACAGACTAGTTAAAGGACTGATGCAGCAACTTCTTTGCTATTCCTTATGCTTTTGACAAAAGACCACAGAAAAATTCAACACTAAACTCTTGTTTCACATAAGGACATTTACTCTAAGACTAGTAACTCACTCAGCCACCAGAAAAGTAGGGGTTTATATCGCTTCCCAGTTTTGAATAGAAGTTTTATGGTGGGAGAGTCACTATTTGGATGCTGAACATCACCTGACATAATAAAACTCTGACTTAAAAAAAATAAAAAAAAAAGCGATAAAGTTATAAATCACGCAGGGAGGTGCTTGGCTTTAACTTTTGCCACTACTTGCTTGAATCTTATTTAGCTATCAGTACTAACAAAACAGCTACACCGAATAGTTCCCTAAACCATCAATCTCAAATTTACATCACCTGAGAATGAAAAAAGAAAACAAAACAAACGCTTTCCAGAAAAAAACCCCACAGACTGAAATAACTGTTAGAATATCCCTAAAGTATCTTTTCTTCATGAAAAAGGCAAAAAAAAAATTGGTTCAGAGCTTCTAAACTTTTCATTAAAAGTTACTTTAAATAGAAATAGACTTCTTTTCTTCTCCTCTTCAAGTAGAAATGCTACCACACTAATATGCAATGTGACTGTTACTTGCCTAAACTCTCATTTAAAAGAACAAAACAGAATTTAAAATTTCATAAAATATTCTTTACAATATTTGTGTTAAAAACTATTCTACTATTCAAACTGACCATAGTTCGAAGCTTCTCTTGTTTTCAAAATACTCAAAGGTTACAGATGTTCATTGTTCATTAATTTTATGTGGGTTTAAAATTAGACTAAAACCACTCTTAATATTTTTGCCAATTCTTTTAGCACAATGTGACATCTGCAATATTTGCTGAATGAGGATTTTAGTCCTGACTCAATTTCTGCAAATGCTATGAGTATTTTTCCTCCATTTCAAGGATTAATTTTGCAAATGACACTTTAAGCACTCCAAGCACAATGGAAGAAGTCAAAAATAAATCCTACAAGTGCAAGAGGCCAGTGCAGATGTGCATGAGTCCCAAATGCATTTCATTCCCCATGTTGACAGTCTTATGTGTCCAACAAAAAAAAGGCCATTGATACCACCATACTGATAATACTAAGCTTCATCCTCTTCCCCAGCTGGAAGGGCATTCAGGTTTATGTAATACAGCTATTTTTTTTTCATCACAATTTGTTTGCATGGCCGGGTGATCTGTACAGAAGGCAGAAACAGTTGTCCCCTGACATCTCAAAGCAGATGAGCCCTCAAGCAAGGATATTGGGGGTTTCAAAAAGGCCTGTCATGGAACTGCAAGTCTGAGAGTTCCAAATTCTCCCAATTTCTGGCTTAAGCATTATCCCACATTGTTTCTTCTGCCAGTGCTTTAGCTATTCCTCCCAGTCTTGAACCTCTCAGAGTACGGGAATCAGACTCTGATATAAAGATATCAGATGCTGCAGCTAACAGAGACTTCCAGCGCTCCTGGGGACACAAAGTGAGCCGGATGACTACTCCAGCTCAGTGCCACACATGGGGAATAAGTACTGCTGAGTTTGTGCACAAGCAGGCAGGGTTCTTCACTATTTTACAGCTCCCTGGGAATGTGTAGCTAGTGCAGACTGCACTGCACACAAGGGGCAAGACATGGCACCACTGCAAGAGCAGCAACACCACCCGAGCCTGCAGGATTCACTGGGCAGCTGGGACATATGCTCACTCTTCTAAAGAAATGTCTGGATGCATTCTTTGATTTGTTTTTGAATCCACACTCACTAGATATAAAAAGTTAATTTACCCTTTCTATCATTTTCTAACTAGTTTTGTAACACTCAGAAGAAATGTGCTCAGAAGTTTCTAATGGGTCGGACACCTTCAAGCTCACTGTAGGAACTGGAGTGAGAGAAAGGGACTGCAGGCAGAGCTCAGAGCCAGCGCTCAGTACTATCGAAGACAGTTTAATAGCCAAAGGCAAAAACACCCCGAAGGTCAGTGACGTTCCCCTCTCTATTTCCTGAAAACAGATGGTGGAAGAGTTTGGAATTAATGGCCCTGCAGCGCCCAGCTTGGCACCAGCTTCCTGCAGAGACGATCAGCCTTTTCTGCTGACAGCCTGTGAGACAGCCCTCGATACACGTGGCACTATGTATGCCCAAAGAACCACCCTGCAAATTAAGTCTTGCAAGACAGAACACTGAATGGCATCAAATGCATTAACAAAACCTAATTTCTAGTTTGTAGTAGACTTTATTGTGCAATTCTGCTGAAGTCACCAACTCATCTCTTTTTGTTCAGTAATTCCAATAAAGGAATGCGCATATCAAATCAGGCCCAATCCAGTATTTTTCTCCAGTGAACAGTGCAGCAACACCAAGCATTGCTTTAGTGAAACGTGGGGTAATAGGCCTCCTTCTCCTCTTCCCCACACACTTTAAAACTCACTGTAAATCTTTACATTTAGATTCAAAAGCTAGTTCAAATTTTTTTGTCCTCATTAAAATGTCATAGTATTTACTGCCACGTAAACGTATCCTTACCACCCACAGAAAAATTCAAGACCTCTAGGGTTTTTTTCACTGTTGTCATCAGAGTCATTATCAATAACTAGATGCAAGAAAACTAATTCATGCCTGTCAATAAGATTTTTTGGAAAAAGTCTTGTCACTTCAGTGTTCTTCTTTTGTTCTCCAAGATAACATGTTCCCAAGTAAGGCTAAAAGATTTTGACTTGGAAGGAAACAGCTCAAAGAACAACTTGGTTATCTAAAGCCATGCCTGCCTGCTCATAAAATCTGGGTCTGCTGGGATAAAAATAGTTTAATTCTTTCTCTTTTTGTATGTGATTGAATTAAGACAGTACCAGATTAGAATGACATTTCTGATGATAAAGTTTATTATTTCCACTTACTTCCTGAAAACTTTGAAGGAAAACAAGAACAATCCTATGGCTGAAAAATAAGCACCACAATGCTAAATTAAAGAAGTTCAATCTACTCTGCTTATAAGGGAAGGATAAAAGGTGAATTGTCACTGAATTTATATGATTACATATGGAAAATGCTTAGAGGAAAATTACTTCCCAGTTTTGCAAACAAAGGCATAAGATTCAATAGCTCTAAACAGAGCTTAGATGAGCAAAACCTTAAAACGATGAAATTTCCCGACAGTAAGAGAAATTAAACTTTGGAATAATTTATTGGAGGGAAATCCAGTACAGATGAGCAACTTTGCAGCAGCACTGCTGACATGTCCATGCCTGCCTTTTTTGCTGACTGATCCAGACCCTTACCTCTGAGCCAACCTCACAGCCTGCCATCAGACAGACAGACAGACAGACAGACAGACATCCACCCACTGCCATCAGGCTCTGGAGTGGCTGCCCAGACTTGGGGCTGGCACTGGCTACCATCACTAGCCCTGCCCACCCTGCTCACATGGGGATGGCCACCACACTGGCCCCCTCACGAGCAGCCTGTCTTTTCTCCCCTCCAATAAAGCACCTCCCGGTGGTGCTGCATTTGTGCTCAACTGGTGCCACCAGATCATAAGCACCAGCATATTGCAAGATCAAGCCTTCCTGTGAGTTATTGCTATACATATGGCTATACTAGAGGCAGAGAAAAGAAATCAGAAAGGTGCCACATCATCCAGAGTCAATATTATGTCCTTAATGTAAAATGATGGCAAAACCCAATGAGGCTTACACTGAGGAAATTCTTCTTTTTGTAGACAATGTATGCATGTTGCTACCACACAGCCCTCAGGAGAGTCCTCCTCTATGTCACCCTCCTCTTACCTTCTACTTTGAGAAAAAAACAATATCTGCTAACAATCTGCAGGCATTATCTGAGCACCTTCCCATATTTTCCCCAGCACGTTCACCTGACATTTAGTGTTTCCATACTCTCCTGCACAAAAGGGCCTGGTTTGTTCACCGAGTTGTACCTTCTCTGCTTTCATCAACAGAAAAATTCACTGAACACACTGGGAGTTAGGAAAGTCCAAAGCAAGGTGCCTGCACTCTCTGTTCCAGAAAATATTTTTAGTTAAAGAACAGCGAAGAGCAATGTGCAGAAATTCAGGACCTACCTGTGATCTAGTTCAAAGTCTCCCAGGTCTACACACTAGCAGAGAGGCCAAGTTTCTTGGATTTGTCACTGTCCAGCCACTGCTTCTTCTGCGTTGTGCCTCTCTGCAGCCCACAGATGCCTTACTTCATATTGCTGCGGGTCCTTTGTACCCCCCACCCAACTTCCAGTGCTGGCACTTTTTGGAAATAAAAGCCAGGAGAGGCAGTAGACACTGAAAACAGGATAATATGCAAACTGCAGTGTCCAGCAGAGATGTAGTATAAGAATTTTTTTGTGACAAAAACTACTGGAGAAAAATCAACATAGTGCTCAATTTTGGGGTTATTTCAGTTCCCTAAACACTACCACTCAAAAAATGCAATTACAAAGAAGTTTCAGAAATAGAAAAAAGTGTTCCTGAAACCGTAGTTAAAAATTGAGTATCCTCAGGGCTTGAAAAACAAAACCACAGTCAAAAAATAAATGTGCTTTTCAAAACAATCCAGGCATCTACTCAGCACGTCAGTCGCAATCCACTACCAATACATCAGAGCAGTCCTCCTCTCTTTCCAGCACACAAGCCAAGCACTCTGGAGGCCTCCCAGCAGCTCTAATCACAAGGGCTCTAGCCATCTAAGACTAAAATACTAGTAAAAGAGCAAAGTCAGACCTTAGAAACTCTGGAACTGCTCATGAGGGATCTTGTATGCCCGACAGGACTGATTCACAACCCTTCACGGAACAGTAGTTCTGATTAGGAATATTAGAGAAACAAAAAATAGCTAGTTAAAGTTATGATTTCCAATGTCACAAATTATTTTTTTATGCCAGATTATTCCTATCATTAGTAGTCTGCTGAATTATTTCATAAGTTACATACTCAAATATGCAGTCTTAATAAGTAAAATAAACTAGAAAAAAATACCCACATCCTTTTAAGTCCCCTTTTTCTTTCTATAATTTATCTGAAGAAGTCTTTGTTGAGAATCTAGGCAGATTTTCATAAAGTCCATTGCATAGTCTATTACAAGCTCTGGGAAGTACTTCTCACTAATTTACCAACCCACTATTACAAAAACAAAAGAAGAAAAATATCACAATCCTCAAACACAACTAACAAGACAACAAGCAGCAAGAACTTGCAGGTTAAAGCTGGTAGGCCATTTGATAAGTTGTATAAACACAGGTTTAACATACATTTAGAATCCCTTCCCCTGAACTTCCAGGGAAAACAGTATCAGTGTCTCACTGGAAAGAACAGGATGTGAAGTTTTAGGAGGTTGTTTTGTTTCTGATTTTTTTTTTTTAATTGAAAAGTTGATTTATCAGAGTAAAGCAGGCACCAACCTTGGTGCAGCTCCAGAGCAGCCTCTTCCCCCAGGATTCAGCTATCAAAGCTGTACCTGTGAAAAGCTGTCAAAAACCTCAGTGCCATTCCTACTGGGAGTACAACTAAAAATATCAGTCCAAATTAGCAGTGTGCAAAGACAGTCATTAAGTACCTTAACACCTTCCTGACAGAACACATGCAGAGCTTCTACTCAAATTTTATTACCATGTACCTGAACCAGCTATCTGTATTGAACCACAATAGTTCAAACTATTTTTAGGCTACTACTGGGAAAAACAAAAAAAAATCCCAACCTGACAGCAAAAGTACTAAAAGAAGTCCATTCCAAGAAAAGTCCCTCTGTCCTTTCATATATCCATGGAATAGCTATAAGTACCATATTTATATGTAACCACTTTATCAGCATATCTGATATTCTTTACAACAGGTGAGTTCTGGAGACAGTAAGTTCTGCTGCAGTCTTGAACTCCAGAAACCTGTTTTTCCTTCCTATTACTGAGAGGCACTATTGAAAACACAGACCATATGTATTCATGCAATTACTTATAGTTCCTGCCATAGCACCTGTATCACTGTTTGTTTTTATTTTCCAGAGTCTGAATGTGCATATATAACATGCTTTAAATAACAGGAGCTGGTGCAGGTACCTGACTCAAAATTGCCAAGGACAGCTGGTTTCTTATAATTTAAGTTATTAGTGACACTGTTTCATCTTACTAGTTAGTTGGATTAGCTTTTTTCCCCCAAGCGCATTTCTGTCAAAGCGATGCTCACACAGGAACAAGGCAGACCACACTTCGTAATTCAGCGGATGCTGATGTTTGGCCAGGGGAGAAGGGAACAGCACTCCACAGTGCCTCTGACCACTGGGAGACAGTGGCAACAAAGCTAGCACTGTGACTGTGAACGTGCCACACATTTTCCATCACTTCTGTTGTTTCATTATCTGAGTGCTGTAACTGTCCTTGTTTCTGGGTTTATCAGGGTCAGCTCTGCCTCCATCCCTATCTCTTTCCTTTCCACCTTCCATCAAATGGACACACATCTAGAGCTCTAACAGTGACCCTTAACCATAACTATCCTTTTATTTCCTTTCATTGTTTTAATGTTACTCTACATCTCCTTTCCTTCAGATAATGCCAATGTCATTTTGATGCCATTTTCAGCACCACCCTTGATGTCTGAAGCACAGCTACACAGGTGGCCAAGCATCTTCACACTCCTTTTTATATTACAACCAATAGTTTCAAGGATTCACAGCAGTGAATCACAGAAGTGAGGAGCAGCAAGTGCACCCTATGCTGAACTGCTGCCCCCTCCAGCCGTGCCACTGCTGCTCCTCTGCTTCCTGTCAGCAGCAAGGACTCAGGTGAAGACCAGAGAACAAATTTTTTTAAAAAAATCAAATCCAAGTATCAAAAACTTCAGTTCCCCTTCAAAAATAAATTAATTCAACATTTCACTGAGTCACCTCAGAGGATTGTCTGGTTCTACACATTTCAGGATACAAGACGGTAACTTCTACTCTATTTGGTGTCATTTTCTCCCTTCCTTTTTCTTCCGATCCTCTAGCTGGCAGCTAATTCACATTCAAAAGAGATGGGAAGAGGAAGGGAGCAATCATTATGTTTGTTCACTGCTCTTTATTTCAAAGTTTTGTGGAACACCATGTCTTACCACACTCCTCAAGTGAAGCTCTGCAAGGCTTGGACAAACTGCTCTGCTCACAGAGCCACAAGCTGGCCTGTTCTAGTGATGCCTCCATCCCCCAGAACTGGCTCCTTCTCCTCTCCTTGCAGGGACTGGCTCACCAAGGGTGGGTAAAAAGACCTTTTTCCTCCTGCAGAGGTACCACCTCAGCTGCTGCTGGAACCCTGCAGTGCTGGACACGTGCCCTGTTTGACACAGACCACGAGGCTCCCAGCACAGTCCTCTTCCATCACAGCAACGCAGCACCAAAACTGCACAACAGGAATTTTCATGTGTAAAACATCATAAATAAGCATTTGAGCTAATCAATCTTTTAGTGATTTAGTTGCAAATTTTCATGCATAAGAGATTCTAAATCCATACTCTCTCAGTGCAGAGACCAGTGCTAAAGGCTTTGCTTTAGCAGAAATGCTCATCAAGATGTTGTGATATAGCTTGAAATTTTGGCATTAAATTAGAAAGGATGGAATGCTTACTGTTGTTAGCAGTCCATCAATCTAATTTAAGCTGCAATCTAATTTAAAGTGACATTTTTACAGTTCCTGCAGAAACATGAAAATTAGACGGTCAACTTCTTTAATAAAATATGACAGGGCTTTTTACTATGACATTTTTCTTTTTATATTCTTATTAGAAATAATTAGAAATTTAATTAACAATTGATGATCAGACTCAATGTCTCTGATGAAGCCATTACCACCTGTGAAAAAAACAGGCTAAAAAAGGCCTAAAGGCTAAAACAGGCCCTAAAAGTAAATTTAGATTCAAGCAAAAAGCCTACAGACAAAATTCTCTGCTAAAATTGAACTTGTGCCTCTTTGTAACAGGGTGGTGCTGACTTCCATGAGCACTTCTGGTCTTACACTTCCTGGGTACAATGTTTTGAGTTTAGGTCTTTTGCAGTCTAACCTTCCTCATGATCATCTTAACTTCTGGTTAAAAAGAAACATCTAAAGTAAAAATAGTTCAAAGTATCTGATTTCATTCTGAAGTTCTGTCTTTACCCAGCCATAAAAGCTGTCTGTTATTTATTGCACGTAAAAATCAGGATCTTAATAAATAAACCTCCTTATTTGAGAAAAACAGCACAACAGCAGCAGAACAATAGCTGTACTATATAACAGTCAATTGTTTTGAGTATGTCATGAAAATAATTATGACAACAATTATGACTCAACTGACAATTTAACAAAATAACACTCACTTTTTACTCAGTTACCCGTTTGCAGTACCCCAGGATGGCTGCTCAGGCCAAATAAAGTCCTTCTAGCCAGAACAATACAGTCTACAAAAACTGATAGCAAGTATTTTTTTCCAGATTTTCACTGCCCCTAGGCTCTCATATGTGAACTTCCTTTTAAAAGGAATATCAACCAAACAGCAAATCTCGTTTGAGAAGAAAAAAGGGAATTTTTTTCTCTGATATTCAAAATGAGAGAGAAGATTCAACAGACATGGGAACAATTCACTGATGCTTGTATATCATTTTCAAAACAACACAGCTCATGTTTTGATGACAAGAATTACAGCACTCACTCATAAAAACTTGCTGGCAGTTAGACACTTAGAACACAATTTTTAATAACTGAAGTACACAGAAGTGAGTTTGAGACTCTCAAGGCAAAGGAAGAATGAACCAATAAGGATGTCAACAGCAACTGCTTCTTACCCTCCATTCCTGGTGCCATAAATATGCCAAAGATGGATTACTAAAATATCCCCCTGCATGGCCTTTGCACAAGGAAGAGTGCTACAAGGGTGGCTCACCCCCCATTTGGCAGGAAGTAGGGGATTTCAAGCATGGGTGGCTACAATTATATGTGCAAAATGATGAGACCATCAGCAGCAAAATTTCCCCACCCATCCACAATCTGCCCCAGGCACCACAAACATAAGGGATACTAACAGACAGTGGAGAGCTCTCCTTCCATAGGAAAATGTCTGAGCCTGGCATGGACTATTATATGTCCCTCATCTATCTTCACTTGAAAACAAATTACTTCATCTCTTGATTTATTACCACAGTGGCAGGAATACATCACAAGGTACAACAGGGAAGTTGGAGTGACCCTTGACTTCCCATAGGATACCTTCAGGAAAACTGGCCTCAGGACCTACAGATATATGAATCAGAAGGGATTACATTCTGGATTTACAGTCTATTGTAGCTTTATGTCCTTTTAAATTTCTACAGAGATGGGGAACTTCAATAAATTCTGATTCAATAAATAAGCCAGCAACTTGTAATGTGGAACCACTGAAATTCTGGAGTCCTGCACAGCTGCCCAGTTCCTTTCCCTGAGACAGAAATCACATACTCTTGAGTGCAGGAACAGCAACACTAGAAAAGGCATTAGATGCCAATTTCTTCATAATACATCATCATTTAAAGTTCAGGTCTAGCATTAATCATGACTAATATGTTAGGATCAGTTACCTACTTCCCCCCCCCCCCCCTTTTATTTTTCTAATAGCTTTAGGCCTATGAAAACTCTGGCTTACCACATGCAAGGAAGATGACCATAAGCATTTCCACAAGGATATGTATTTTAACCTGGCAGGGACACTCAGCAGGCAGTGACAGTATAAAATTACCCCTGCATAACACAAAACTATTTTCATGCCAGTCTCCTTTGGAAGGAAACAGTATGTTCCTATGAAGATAACCAGGAATAATGGCCACTTATAAAATAATTCTGAATACAAACTATCAATGTGCTTGGAAAACCAAACTAGCAACATTTGTTTAATTTCAGATTATAGACACTGCTGCTTGGAACTCCAAATATTTGATCTACCCAGTCGAAGTTCACTTTGCATTTTGTGACTTGGCTCAGATATTTCAGTCTTCACTGTACCATGCCTGGCACATTCTAAGAAAAAATAATGTACTAGTCTTAATTCATTTCCCTCCTCCAGTGATTAAAAAGCTGTGTTTTTTCCTGTCATGGTCTGTGTGATGATGTTGACTGGTTCCCAGACCATTTCTTGCAATGCCACCACTGTTTGAGTACATAAGTCCCAATTGTAAATAGAAACTGTATCATTTGGGGATGTGGTGATAGAGCCAAGGACACTAACCATATTGATTTTTGTTGTGTTTATCTGTCTCTTTACATCTCTGCAAATCCCTGGTGATTCTGATATCACTTTCTGACAGTGCATTTTTCCTGTTTTCCACTGAATTAAATGTCAGCAGATGACAGCTTAGTCTTTGTTTTTGCCATTTGGAAACTTAACTGCTTTAAATAGGGAACAGCATCTGATTGCAGAATCTTTTTGCACTAGCTCTGTGTTATTTTAACATCTTTTTCTGCTGTCTTACTAGGTTGAAGATCAAGAACATAAATGGTAAAATTGTTATCAGCCTCTACTTCAGTGTTAACCACTTAAACTGTGATTCAGCAACTTTGCAAAGCTGACAGGTAAAACTTATGTAAGAATCAGATTTGACACACATGGTTAACTCCTCAGACTTAGGGGGTTTTGAGAAGATTACCTTGGGGAAATATGAATAAACAGTCCAGCACATTATCCAGAATCCTTGAAACATTTAGGTTGGAAAAGACATTTAAGATCCAGTCTAATCATTAACCACTATATACTATTCCCATCAATGTAAACAAATCTCTATCTATTTTCTTGTACAAGAACAATTGTTCTTATCCTGTGCCACCAGTTCTTCTGTTTAATTTGCTCTATGCTTTTGATGCATAAAAAGTCATGGAGTTGGTTCAACATCCCTGTTCACTTCAAGCCTCAATATCACAGTTCTGCTCTTTTCTGGTTTTTTATCAGTCCCTAAATTCATTTATACTTAAAGGGTAAAGGACACCCTTTAAGAATATTTTCATAAAGACTAGGAGAGCCATAACATCCAAAAATAGGAGTTACGTTGCCTCTAGTGGGCTTTTAGCCACTTTTTCCTCCCGTTGTTCACGGGGTACGCAGGGTGCTCTGCAGGACTCTTATGGGGCTCCAGGCCAGTGGATATGCTGGTGGGGAAATAATGTCTGCGATGAGACCCAAGGATGGGAAATAACCTATATCAATGCACCTTTAAAAGAATTTAATAAAAATAAGCATAAATTGGCAGACAAAACATAAGCATTTCAGCATTGTTGACTATCATAGCAGTTTATAGGAGCTGTTCTAGATCTTGATTGTCTCTGAGAATTAGGCCCAATACATAAGCAAAGCAAATTTTTACTATCTATATGAAACCACAAGCCCCAAATGTTAATGTCTGCAAGTAAAACAGAAGATTCAATGGCTAAAATGGTTGCTAGTAAGCCA
Source organism: Dendrocincla fuliginosa (assembly GCA_035047845.1). Taxonomy (NCBI): domain Eukaryota; kingdom Metazoa; phylum Chordata; class Aves; order Passeriformes; family Dendrocolaptidae; genus Dendrocincla; species Dendrocincla fuliginosa. Next base: position 132,841,119 of record JAWWMO010000083.1, on the reverse strand, counting down.
CATGCCTGAAGACTTTATCAAGGCACTGTCAAATCAGAGAAAATCACGTATGCATGAAGTTGTCACCCGTCACCTTGGATATTCATTTTTATTTATTGGAGCTTCATCTCTTGTGCAATGAGTGACTCAGGCTGCTTCAGGATCCAGCATCTTTCACAGTAATGGGTTCACTAAAGCTGTAGTACTGCTCTTGGCTTCTGCTCAGCAGTTGGCCTGAGGTTACAAAGTGTACTGTTTATTGAGCTTCATTAAAACCACTGTCATGTGGAATCAGCTTAGCTTGGCTTTAAGAAAATATAGAGTTGCCTAAATGTGTAATTCCTTTTGAAGTTGGAATGCTAAGTTTGTACCATATTCCAGCGATTCTAATAACTATTCTAATCATATTCCATGAGCCATAAATGGTCACATGTGTTTGCCATTTTAAACCTGACTCTGCAAAAATAATAATTATACTAAAATAATTTGAAGTCAACTTGCAATTAATGTTGCAAAACAATATTTGTCTAAGCAACAAAACTTGAATCCTGATCATGCAGGAGTTGCAAATGCACAGTATGTGTCCAATGCCTTTGGCAAGAAACCAAGGAAGTATTTTAAATTTCATATTCAATGTTCAGTTCATCTAGGCTGGCCCTGAATATTTATTGAACTGTTATCTCACATACTATAAAGCAGTGAGGAAGTGGGCTCTGCATGAGTGCTATTAAATATCCTCAGTGTGCCATTACAACTGGTAGCCTTTTTGTAGAACAAGACCTTAGAAGGTTGTGATATATTGTACAGTAATTAATGTAACAAGCCTGTGATATATTATCATAGTGTTCCTGCTCTAGAAGTGGGGCTGGCTTCTGGGAGATATTGAGGAGGAAAAAAAAAGCTTCCCCTAATATGTTTGTACACTCCCTTAGAATTATTTTATTTGTCCATACAGAAAGAAGTCTTAGAAAATGAGTATGAAAGAAAAGGGTATTTAAGCATTCATTATAAAAATGGAACATGGGTAACAGTTTTAAAATGGAAGAGGGACAGATTTAATAAGCTCTTCCAGGCCTTTTTGCTATCATAAATTGTGATGAAAAACCCAAGAGAAAGAATAAAGTCAAGCTAAAATAATGAGATAATTCCTAACACTAGCATCAATTAATAAAGGAATCATCCAGGCACTGAACTTGCTTCTCCTAACATCAGCAGCAAAATTCTCAGCAATTTTGCAAGATGATATCCAATGCAGGAAAATTAAAAGCCCCCTTATCAAACCAGATGCCACAGCAATTTCCTCTGGGAATTAGGCTTTTTTTTTTTTCCTCGAGTTATTCCTATTATTAAAAAAAAAAAATAAAAAAATTAAAAGAACTTTTGCCTTGACAGAGAACAAATTTCCCTTGCCTGTGTTACCCAAAACCATTCAGAGCTGGGACTTAGCATTAAGCTCATGTAACTTCTAAATGAGGGTCTGATCTCCTGACCAGAAAGCCCACTGTTAACTCACTGGGTGATGCACAGGAAGGGAGGGTGGGGACCAGAAACTGGAATAAAGATGTTTTTGGTATTCTCAGGTTATAACCACTGATAAGAATTACCATATTCTCATGGACCAAAATTACTTTCAAAATTTGCCAATCCATCTTCTTCACATTCCTTCTTTGAATTCTCTTCAGTTTATCAGTTTTCATGTTCTTTCCTGTACCTTCCAGGACAGGACCTTCTGCACTACTAAATGTATATAGAAAGAACACTGCCCGTCAGAAAAAAAAATCAGACATAAGAATTTCATCTTCTATATGGAATACTTGATTACTTTTACATTTTTATGTGACTATTTTAAGTTCAGCCGTAAAATGGAAGGAATGTTGTAGAACTCCTCTGATAGCTGGTTTACAGAAGAAAATATAGTGGTTTCTTTCTTCTTTTATTCTGAAGTACATTTTTTTCGTTACACAGTGAATTTAAGACTCAATAGTCCATCAGGAATTAGCCTCTTCCAATGTGATATTATCTTTATTTAATCCAAGAATTTTCTGACTGCTTAAATTTAATGCCATTATGGTTCTTAGCTGAAAAACATACTCTCAAGTAATCACTGTTTGCAAGCAAGAAATAATCAGATGAATTCAAGTATCCTTTCTCCAGCTGAAAATCAGAACCTAGAGGAAGAAGTGAGTCCAGCATGGCTTAGTGTCCCCCACTAACTCAGCAGGCCAAAAAGAACTGTAAGAAAACAAATGCAATACTCTTCAGATTAACACATGATATAATTATATCAATCTTGTCTTTTTTCTTTTCCTGCTTGAAAAGTTATGCAAATTTCTTTTCAACTCTCTATCACTATGATCACTTCAAGTGAACAGCAATCTGATAGTCTGTTTTATAGCCTCTTTGGAATATTGTTTAAAGTCTGGGCTCTCTTTTTTGTTGTTATATCACAAGTGGGTATCAAACTCTGAAAGAGAGTTTAAAAGTCAGTACATTTTATGAGAGAAATCAAGAAAACTGGAACTGTCTCATGGTGGCATGTAAAAGAAACACATTAAAAACAGGTGGCAAGTTAAAGAGCAATCAGATAATGGAGATGGATATGCAGGAGGCAGTAATATAGCAATACTTCGCACTGAAACCTGAACTCTCCTATCATTAGCACAATGAAGCAAACATTTAACTATTGTTTAAAGGCAAAACAAAACAACTGGGAAAAAAACCCCAAAAACCATTCTATTAGATAAAGTATTTTTGTGCTGAAATAAAAAGGCACACCCTCCTTCTCACCCAAGAGAAACGAAAACAAGACCAAAGAGGCAATAATAGCAATACATGTCTTCATCTTGCGAGTAAATTTTCGTTCAGTGATATGCAAACACCTCACACAGAAATATGATTGTGGTCCATTATTATGGCAGATGAAATGTCAGCTGATGTTAACTCATCAGACCTTCATCTAAGAAGCTTTTCTTTCACTGCAGAAATGGGAAGTGGATGGAGTGCTGGGCTGTAACTGTGATGTCTGTAATCTCCTCTTTGCTTGGCCATGACCTCAGAAGTACCCTTGGCAGAAGACCATGCTTTTAGAATGCTGTATCACTTTATGCCCACTTTTTTCTAGCATGAGATCTGTGATTTAGCTCCACCACATAAAGAGAATTAAAACACCATAAAAACCAGTGTAGAAAACTAGAGTAAGAACAAGGGTCCTATTATTAACAAGCAGCCAGCACCCATGAGCCGAACACAAAAACAGCTTTCTCCATATTGTTGTCAGCCAGAAGTTTCATTCCCTGAGCAATGAGGATTTTTCTGGTAATTCTGAGAAAAAACAACACCCTGTGGTCACAAAATCCTTAGTTTTTCATTACCCCTGACAAATGTAAAGTTCCTCTTGCACTCCCTAGAAATTTTGTCTCTGTGGCATCAGCTCCAGAGGTTAATTAACTTTTTGTGTCAAAAAACCCCATATATTTTGGGTAGGCATAAAATAATCACCTTTTAAATTCTTTTAAATTAGCATATTGCCCTAGAATACAAAAAGTAATATGAGACTTACATTATCTTTTCTAATACCATCCTTTTCCTGCTCTTCCACTTTCCAGTGATTCAAACAAACATATCATTCTCTGTATTTCCCATCAACCCCTTCTACATCATGAACATCAAGAATCAGCACAACTTTATTTTCCCATCCAGGTCAGGTATCTAAAACTGTCATTGAAAATCAGGCTCTAGCAACCAAATACACATTAACAGAGGTGATCAGACAGATAGGTTTGATCAGAATTAGACATACATTTTTTTGAAAAGCCACACACTATGTAAAGAACCTCAAAATTACAGAATTACTGTGAAGACAACACTAAATAGGGAGATAGCATATATGCAAATATGTTTTCATATAACACCACAGACAGAATCACTGGTATTGCACAAAATAATTACATTTCAGTAGAGGAAATTAAATCTGCACTAATAGGTGACCTATATTTTAATTCTATCTTCTGTTCTTAACACTACTTGTTGAAATGTTCTGTTCCTCTAGGAACAGAATAATGTGGGTTGGGAGGGACCTTAACGATCACCTAGTTTCAAACAGCAGGTTGCTTAAAGTCCCATCCAACATGACCTTGAACATTTCCAGGGACGGGGCATCCACAGCTTCTCTGGACAACCTGTGTAAGCATCTCATCATCCTCACAGTAAAGAATTTCTTCTAATACCTTAGCTAAATCTACTCTCAGTTCAAAGCCATTCCTTCTTATCCTATCACTTACAGGCCCTTGTAAAAAGTCCGTCTTCAGCTTTCTTATAGCACCCCTTTAGATACTGGAAGGTGCTATATGGTCTCCACAGGATCTTCTCTTCTCCAGGCTGAACAGGCTCTCTCAGCCTGTCCTCAGAGGAAAGGTGCTCCAGCCTTCTGATCCTCAGGTCCCTATGAATTCACTCCAACAGTTTCATGTCCTTCTTACATTAGGGGCCCCATGTCTGGAAGCAGCACTCCATGTGGGGTCAAGACAGCAGAGCAGAGCAGAGCAGCAGAATCCTCTCCCTCGCCCTGCTGGCCACCCTGCTTTTGATGCAGCCCAGGATACTGTTGGCTTTCTGGGCTATAAATGCAGCATTGCAGTAGGGAAAGCAGCATTGCAATGCTTCTGATGAAATAACTTGATTATTTTTTGGCATATTTTCAAATTAGCTCATTCACACTGGATTTCTATTCCATTTCACCCAAAATACCACTTACTTTGAACCGTCAAACAGTATAAATTTGATATAAATGCACAAATGGCTATAGGTGGGAGACAAATTTAAGAAGAGGAGAAACCTAAAAGGAAGATTAATTTCATGCTAGTATAAAAAACAGATACAGTTTTGAGAATAAACACTTAAAGTTTCACATTAGGAAAAAACATTCTCACTGAATCAAGGATAAGCATTATCTAGCTACCATGTTAGAAAATTACTCAAAATGTCAGTGCAAATGGATTCAGAAGCAGGGGTTAAGAAAAGATTCATTTTAGAGAGCCCTATCCTGCCAGGGGCTAAGCAACTCTGGATGTTCTTTAACTCCTGCTTTCACCAGATAATACGATATGACGAAACACCTAGCAGGAACTTTTCTTAAGCATCGTCTCAGATACCAACTTTGCAATTCGAGCTCTTGAAGGCATTGAATCCACTTACTATTGCCTACAACAAAAAAAAAAAAAAAAAAAAAAAAAAAA
>JAWWMO010000083.1:132771270-132835806 GCA_035047845.1 Dendrocincla fuliginosa | reverse complement strand
AAAAAAAAAAAAAAAAAAAAAAAAAAAAAAAAAAAAAAAAAAAAAAAAGTGCAAATGTCAATCAAGAAACTTCCTTGTAAGGCTAATTGCAAAAACATTTTCTTCAGAATCAGCAGTATCACCCTAAGCTGTGCTCCCTTCATACTCAAGAAAATCAATGCTCAGGTGCATTTATAGGCTGAAAACAACAAACGTGATATGGAAAGAAATTGAAATATGTTTTCTTTCAATTACTCTGTAATTTTCTTCACAGTGTCATAAATGTAGCAGTGTTAGATGTAAAATTGAAATGCAGAAAATATATCAGAAAAATAAAGCCCAAGAGAGTCACATACAAAGAGCAGTAGTGTAACTCCACAACAACAGTCATGCCGGAGGAGTTCTGTTAGAGGTTTATTTTCTGTTCCTCTATCAATGGGTTTTGTGTTGCAGTGATATCACATCATATCAAGGTAATGATAGTATTTCCAGTACAACCTTTACTATGAGGAGATACTAAGGAGCAGTTTCATTTAAATAACAGATCAACCAAATATCAACAGAACTGGTAAAGATTTACATACTAATGAGCTAATAATAGAGAAAACTTTTTGATGTTCAAGAGGTCAGAGCTCCTGGTCTACTGGGAACACAGACTAATAGAATCCCAAAAGGTTTGGGTTGGAAGGGACCTTTAAAGTTTCTCTAATCCAACCTTGCTGTGGTCTGGGACACCTTCAACTAGATCAGGTTGCTAAAACCCCATTCTGCCTGGCTTTGAACATTTCCAGGGATGGGGCAGCCACAACCTGTTCCAGTGCTCATCAGCCTTATATCCAATCTAAAGTATTTCAGCTTAAAACTGTTACCCCTTGTCCTGTCATTGTAGGTCCTGTTAAAAACATTCTCTCCATCTTTCTTATAGGCCCCCATTATATATTGAAAGGCCACTATGAGGTCTCCCTGGAGCTCCACCCCTCTGACAATTTTAGTGACCCTCCTCTGGCCACACCCTAACAGATTCAAATCTTGTGCTGGGGACCTCAAAACTGCCTATGGTACCTTGTGCCATAAGAAGACTGCAGAATTAGCTACTGCAACTTTCAAGCTCACTAGTCCACACTTGCCTATAGTACATTAACTTTTGCACCCTTTCCTGAAGGAAAAAATAACCTTATTTTTCCCTCTGTAAAAAGCACATTGTTTCTGTGAAGGGAGAGAGGATTGAGAGGAGACAGTTGCAATGTTTACAAAACAAATTTTTTTAACTTATTTTGGGTCATACTTTAAAAAGAATGGAAAAGACAAAGTGATTTTAGAAAGCATTTGTGTTCTTCAAAATACCCCCCAAAAACCCCAAAACATTACTAGGAGAAGCAATCTGAAAATATTTGGGGCCCTAAGTATGACCCAGAAAATAAGATGCACTAGAGCAAAGTGGATTTAGGCAGCCTTTCCTCTTTGCTTTTCTTGCGTCTGTGATCACCTTAATTCTGCAGTACACTACTCAGTTTTCCCCTTTTTGCTTATATTTTATTTTTTACATTTAAATACGTCAGAAGCAACTAAAACCTATTTACTATGATGTAAGACATCTGGAATGTTTTCCCCATATTTTAAAAATTGCAATTTCTGATGTGCCATGTCTTTCCTTAATTTATAATCCTGAAGCTATTCATTTTCCTAGAGACATCAAAATATTTATACCTATGTAACTTCTCTGTCCCCTATTTTCATTCCCTCCTTTCACCTCTCTTTTCTTTGTCTCCTTCCTTTATTCATTCATTCATCCAGTCAGACAGTCTGTCTCATTCTCAGTCCTCATAGAGAGAGAAAAAAAAAGAAAGCAGGGTATTTATAATGAATTAGTTGCATTCAGAAAGGAGTAATAATAGCAAATTCTTATGGCCATTTCATGACAAACAAATTGGGAAGCAATCAGCATCTGCTGAGGTGTGAGAGGTGTAAGATGAATCTCCGGCTGAATTATGCCCTCTTTTACTGAAGAACCCCTGGGATGGACATGGCTAACAGTGCCCATTTTAAGTCCAGGATGCCCAGGCCAGCAAGCCATGCCATCCACGTTAGACAAAACATCTGTCAATATTTGCATCTCACAGACCATGGTCTTTAGAAGCAAAGGACTGCACAAGCACAGTGAGGGACAGAAATCTGAGCCAAACACTAGATTCCAGTATGTTTACCAATATCAAATGTAAAGGTGGATATTAGATTTCTCTTTCTCCTCTATCTGCCAAACATTTTAAAAAAAATTATTGTGTATAAAACTATCTAGCTTGAAGAGCACATTAGCTGTGAACATGTTATAAATCCAGATTTTCAGCATCGCAGAAAGCTGCCCTTCCTACATTAATGAAAAAATTGAAGGACATTATTTTACTCTTAAATGCATCAACTTAGTTGCTGTTGAGGCTAATGGACTATTCACAGTAGTAATTGCTGCTCTTCATAATTACTAGCTGTGGTCACTGGGGACTTCAGACAAGACTCTACATTTGTATAACACTCCATATATCTCATAGTAAGTGCCACACTTTGTGGCACTCTCAGGGAATGTCCACAGCCTGGGTGAGACTACAGGTCTTTTGGCAGAACATCTACCTCCCCTCTACTTTGACATCTACCTGCACAACAGAGCAGGTTACGCTGTGGGAAGCTGAGAATGTGTATATTTATTGTACCTATGATTTTCCTGAATCTGCAGATAGTCTTTCTGAAGCCAAATGTCATCTCCACTTCTTTACATCCAAAGAATAGTCACAGAGGGCACCTTCCACCTCTTTGCTTTCCTATTTACTGATGCAACCACTATGTGTAGAAAAAAGGGACAGGGTGTTATGTTTTTTTTAAATGGCATTCCAAATACAACTCTACATTTCAGAAGGAAAGAAAACAAAAACACTGTACTGCTCAAATATTAGAATACATATAATTTAACAAAGGTCCCACGTATTTGACAGTAGGAATGCGATTTTTATTAAGGAACCATCTACATAATGCAATTTCTTATTTTTCTTATATCCCCATATCACTGCTTTCACTAAAATGCAATGTTTTAAAATTAAAAAGGTTTTTCCACTCCTTTGGGATACATACGTAGAGATTCCACTGGGAAGGGAACAGCAGTGCCCAAAACCAAGTGGCAGCAGACCCCATCTTGGCCTCACTTCAGGTGACATGACCCACCAGGTTCAGCTCATGATGCCTCATGTACAATGATATGAGAGTACAAAGATGTCTCACAAGGCAGGGATACTACTGCAAATACACACCTGAAATTTCTGGAGATTCATCAGGCTGTAACCTCGCTGTAAGTCACAGGCCATCTGCACTTACATGCATAAATCCGAAAGATTTTCATAAAGAAGTGACAGCAAATAATTAAACCCTCTTACAGACATTACAAGGAAACCAGCTGATCTCCTCAGTACCCTAATACCTCAAAACACGACTTCACTTGGCGAATCCTGGCTGACCATCTCCTGCTTACAAGCAGGAAGGACCATCTAAGAAATCCTTAATCAAAACACTAATTGAAAATGTGTTCTACACCCTGGTCGAGGCCAATTTTTTCCTTCTGAAACACACACAAGACAGTCAAAAGGACACTTTATTTAAATCATTAAGTAGTAATACCTGCGATGATTTACTGCAATAGTAAATAGTAGAACAACATGCACATTTGAGGGAAGAGTATCTTCTCATCTAGGTTACGAAGCTCTTTAAAATAGAGCCAGAACAGCATTCTGATCCCTTTGGTTGCAGTGAATAGTTTGAAGGTTGAAATTACATTCTCTGTTGATCACTGGGAGACAGGCATAGGGACAGACTATTGAAAAATTTCACAGTGTCCTTTTGGCTGCCTTCCAGTCCCATCTCCAAGTGGCTGCTATTCTATTTAATGTAACTGGAGTCTACCCTTAGGATGAATATCTTTCTTCCTGACAGTTTTTCTTCTTTTGCAAGGCAGGGGAACAGTCACAGACCAACAAAGACTGCCTCTCTCCAAGCTTCTGCTGAAGGGCTCAAAAAGAGAACAAACAACATGGACAAAATGCTGCTGCACGACCATCTGGGAAACAAGTTGCTCTACAATTTCACTGAAAATGCAGAGGGTTTAGCAGCTGAGGTTAGGATAATCCCAGAAACAGGAATGCTTTTCAATTGAAAAGATTTCAAAATAGCAATGTGTTTTGAGGAAAATCCGTTCCATAGCTGCAATACATGGTGATCAGACATAAAAAGATACTTTCGTTCTAAAAGACTGTAAGCTATAGCCGGTCCTTGTAGTATAATGTGGGCATTTTTAAGACAGACACAGGCTAAACCAGCTGTCTGGTTGCATACTTTTAATCAGGGATTCCAGAACAAAACCCAACCTGCTTGAAGAGTCTTCAAAACCTTCAGCCATAAAAGGTTAAGTAAAATCTTTAAGTGGATAGTCCTGGGTTAATTGCTAATGTCATTATACACTGTTCGTACTACCAGATATTAAAGCTAAGGCAATGCACACATTCAGAAGCATGGCTTATAAAAGCAGACTCACAACAAGATCAATCTATGTCTAACCTAGAGTACCCTTGGGGCATACACTACACATACAAGGGCACGTTCTGCTATGTGACTTTTTTTCATGGCTACTGGCTCCAAAATTAGCCAAGCCCCTAACTGCCCAATTTCTGCTGGTAGAGTTACAAGCTCCCCTGGCCGTCAGGCTTCACCAATTACCAATGCTCCTCATGGACCTTGTACCCGCTCTGCACTGCAGATGTTTGTGCAGCACAAAGGCTCTGAGGCACACAATAAATTGGCACCTTCTGCTTGTTATATCTGCAAGAAGCAAAACACTAAGTAGTTTAGCAGACATCTATGCTCCCCAAAATAGCCAGGACTGAATCACATTTACCCTGACTCACATAAGTTATCACAATCACATTACTTTCGGCAAAAACATCAGTTAAAAGGAATTTGTGTCACGGCCACAAGTAAAGAACTATTCCATTACAGCATGCCTGTGCTGGGAAGTTGTTAACATCTTCAGCAATTCCCTTAGGAAATGTCAACAGCAGCACCACAAAAAGCAAACATATTTGTCTAAATATTAAGAAGAGCCTGAAACAGTTTCTAAAATGTCAACATGAAAACCACACTCAAAATCAGCATGATTTCTTTTTGTTACAAACATAAATCGTTCTTATGTTAATTTGGAGAGCAATCGATGGGGAGTCAGCATGGGTACCATAGTGAAGCAGATATTCCTCTTCTCTGTATGCAAGGAAGATATTAATCATGCAAATAGCCTTTTGAGGGAAAGAAAAAATATACTATCTCTCTTTGGGATAAAAGAAGTAACCATGTAAATATTGGCTTTTAGAAAATGAGGGAAGTCTAAGGGATGGCCAATATTTGCCAGTTACTGGGTTACAGTTTTCTGTAGACAGTGAACGGCAAAGTATCTTGCACTTAACACACTGCTTTTACATATTGCATAACACAGCCACAAGGCTCTAGTATTGACAACCACACTAACAAACCCCACTTTCCAAACATACAACCCTCTTAAGAAACCTTCTACACTTTATAATATGCTAATCATTAATGATTCAATATTTTAGTGTTCTTATTACATAATATATATAATATCATTGCTGTTTATCATTATCTTTATTGTGTGATAATTAGCAGTGCTCCACTGGTTGCACTCTTTTTATTGCAAATAGGCCCATATAAAATCATCTGGAAGCTCATTGCCTCGGTCCTCTGCACCTCAGAAGCAATAATCACCTGCATATGAGAGAGCAAATGGCCACACACCCCATTCACTTGATCTGGAGAGGAGAGAAAAGATGGAATGTTCAAAAGGAGGTGCCAAGCACAACTAATAGCCAGTACCAACAGTCCTGGCATTTACTGTTTCCACAGAATTTTAGTAAGTAGGAAGTGCCTTTATCACATGGAAATGGAAACCAAGCCACAGTCCAGTACTGTCCTTTATTCAAAGCTTGTTTATTACCCTGCCAAAAATCTGGAATTGCCAATGGCCTGCAACACTCTAGATAATCCTATATGGTTCTCCCTCCTCTACCTAGCAGGAGGCAAGCCCTTCTTGAACTGCCTGTTCACTAAATCTTCTTTAGCTGCATCCTGCCTGCCACAGCCAGGTCTAACAGCCAAACTCTGTTCAGCACTGTTTAAGCCAAAACTTCTCTACCATGCCTCAGCCTTTCTGGAAACTACCAAGAGAGGACACAGGGTCTCCATCACAGGTTATGTGATGGGTACTACTTTTATCACTGGTTTTTCCCCTTGAGAGTCTGGGAAACGGAACATCATCTGATTCTTTTAACTACAATTAATTACCAAGGCTCCTTTAGGTTCACTAATTTGTTTGCTATTGCCTTTATTTATAAGGACAGAACTTCATAGAGTAAAAATGTGCAGTTTTGCTTCAAATATTTTAGGAATTTGTTACCTAAAAATGAAAGTAAATTCACTGTTAACAATAAAATAGTTATTCTGTCACTATGAGTTTCCATGTTTATCACATCTCCAATGATTTACATATTCTTTTTTCACTTTTCCAAACAAGCACAAGGATATTTTTCATTGCAGAACACTTGAGCTGAAAGCTGAAAGTCAGGTTAGATGCTTACTCATCAATTAGTAATGAGGATTTTGCAGGTCAAGTTGTGCCCCAGTGTCAGCTGTCAAGTTACTTTTTACTGCAGCCATGTTAAATATACACCCTTATCCACTCCCTGTATCGATAATCATAGATGTAACTACTTCCATCTGTGGGAACTGAAGGGTTACTGGACAGGAAGAGGACAGGTTGGGAACACAATTGAGCTCAGCTCTTCACCTGAATATGTTCTAAGGAAAGCAGACAAGAAATAAGAAATCCACTGACTATCCTCAGGTCTTAATGACTTATTCTAAGCAGGAACAAAAGCCCATACTTGTGAACTTGTGAACAGAAGACATGATCATTAAAATAAAGGCAGTTCAATTTTTTGAAGAATTCCTCCATTTCCCTTGGAATTAAAAGTATTAAGGAAAAAAGTTATTCCAACTCAACAAGCAGCAATCATAGAACAATGAACTCTCCAGCTGATACTCACATTCATGAAGAAATAGTGATTTGGAAGGAAAGAAAAGCTGATGTTTGGCATCCATTTCAGGGGATAGAGGGAATTCTCCCTCCCCTGCCACACACACGGATGTTGTATCTGTTCTGAATCCTGCTGATAACATATGCTCCTGAGGCATTTTCTGTCATTATCACAGAGAGTGCAGACATGCTATGCCAGCCTTCTGTAGTATTCCTGATCTCCTAGAAATACCACAGGGTTCCACATACTTAATCTGATTTATCTTTGCAAAACTAGTTCACTTATTTTGGTTATTTAAGGGAATGTACTTAATTCAAATGAGGTTTCTGAGCATTCTTGCTTAAAAGGTGTTTTGAGGATGAGTTATTTAATAAAGAAGACCCATGTGAATAGAGTAAGGCGATTACTTTTTTTCTTAGCTGCATCCTTCACTCTAATTCCCATTAGAATGGAGAAAATATGCCCAGAACAAAACCTCTATTACTATTCAAGCCCATTCCTACCTGTGACCAGGACAAGACTTGAAGTTCTGCTGCAAAGACAGCTGGCAGCTGAGACAACACAGTCCTGATGCACAGCAGTCTTTTTTCTCGCTTACAGTCTGTTTCTACTGATATAAATATATAGATGTAAATATATATTTTAATATAAATGAGTGAGTCTGGTCCCTAAAGATTTCAGGGGGCAGGAAGAGAGTTTCCCAGGTTCTTGACAACATTTTGAGTCTATGCATCTCTTTATATTTCTGTTTGTGCAACCAAAAAAATGGCCTGGCAACAGGACTAGTAATACCTGTAAAGTCAAGCACATCTGCTTTTGCAGAACTAGGGGCAAAGTGTGAAGTTGAAAGAATACTGAAAAAGCATCATAATTTTAAGGCAAGTCTCCATTTAACCGTGTTTAACCTCATTATGACCCATATAACAAGTTCCCCTTTCTCTTTGGAAGGAGATGCATTGGTCCCACAGGATTCAGCCATTCTTTTTGAATTAATAAGTACTTCTTTCAGTTCCCCTGGGAGAGCCCTGAAACATAAGGAGGAAAACAACTCTCCTATTCAGAGAAAGAACAGCACAAAAGATGCTCTCACTTTGCTAGAGGCTTTTCTTAAAATAAGACAGAAACCCAAAATGGCCCAGGAAGGACTATCAAGTAACAGGAGGGATAGCAAAGGTGAGAGAGAGGCCTTTCATATCCAGGGACGTTGTGATGTGTTTTATCTCCAGTGCTGGAGATACCGGACCCTGCATTTAAATAGATTGACTGCTATTGTACACTGATTTCAGTGTAAACCACTGATTTGGTTGGAAACTAGCAATAAAATGAGAGTCTATCAACAAGGACACCCTTGCCAAGGAGTTGCTTCTTCACCTGCTATCATCAGAACACGTACTCAGGAACCAGTAGAGAAAACCCTTCCAATGAATAATACCAGTGTACTTCTCATCCCAGGGTCTTTCTTTTCAGTGGCTAAGGAACACATTTGCTGGAGCCCATCAATATCCTGCAACCTTCAGAATAACCTTCAGCCTCAGTCCAATGAGTCTGAATGTGTGATGGACACACAGTTAAGTCTGTGCCAAAGCATGTGAGAAATACATTCATTTTTTAAATATGACAATTTTAGTGAAATTTCCAGTTCACTTAACTAGAGCTCAATGCAGTCAGTATGACAACTGCGTATCTAGGACCACTACATTTTGACCAGCAAGTTAGCCAGGTCTGCAGATTTTTAGGCAACAGCCTGAGTGCTAACTCTTCAATCACCTAAAGTTCTGGGCCAAAAAATGCCCCCTGTTAAAGAACTGCTGTCCAGGAGTGGTTTAGGCAGATTCTTCACCAAGATCACTGTATATTTGGTATGCAGTTAATTCTGCCTTTCTGTGCATTCCACAAGCCTTTAAGCCAATGGGTAATGTTATCTTTACAACTTAGACAAATTAAGACCTATTTAGTTAATTTCCCAGCAATTCGAGACATATTTAATCAGCTTTACATCATCAATGTGTCTTGAAGTAGGGAACTTAAGGTTTTGGAGATGTAGGCTGAAAACCCAAACAGTTATCTGATGACAGGAGAAAGAGTGTAGTTTGCTACCGCAGCTCATTCTGGAGCTGCTACCCTATGAGTGGCCTCTGCCATCTGTATTTCTGTTTATTGGACTCTGGCCACCTTGCCATATACCAAAGCTGGAATAACTCTACTTCTGTTGACTCCACCAGTTATGGTTTAGAAACAAACAAACAAAAAAACACCAGCACATTGGCTAAGAGCCTTACTTGGGTGCATATGAACAGGTTTTGTGACCTGTGGTTTCAAGTCCTTGTTTCCACAGAATTTAAATATATTACTAATTCTAAACATGAGAAAATTGCACCTCTGCCCATCAAAGAATCACTTCCAGTAAGTCAGCCACAACTGGAATGCTGAAATGCATTACAGCATAACTTCTGACTCCCATTATAAGAAGAAGCATACTATTTCCAGTACGTAACAAGAATATTGGTTACATAAGCCAGTCTTTTCCTACAGTTAGGCCTCAGACAAGACTGCTTGGTGCCCTAGAATGAGTACAAAGGTAAAAATGCAAAGGTCCAGGACATATTAACTGCATATTCAAGACACATTCATGAGATTGTTCTAACATAAAATTGTTCAAAATTATAGCACATCATTGTAGAATCGCAAAACAATTTAGGTTTGAGGGGATCTTCGGCACTTACCTGCTCTAAAGTTGTTCAAAGCAAGGTCAACTTTGAAGACAGATCTGACTCTGAAGTCAGGACAAGAGAGGGCCTTGTGCAGTCAGCTCTCATATATTCCAAAGAAGAACATGGCCAGTAGGCCAAGACAGGTCATTATTTCTCTCAACTCAGTACCTGTGAGACTGCATCAAAGTACTGAGCCCAGCACTTTTGGCCCCCCAGTGCTAGAAAGACTTTGTCAAACTTGAACCAGAAGAACTTGTTTCTCCAAACAGTAGCAATAGTTTTCCTTCAATACAAGTACCAAATAAAATCAGTATCAATTTTTGGCCAATCTGGTAGAGACTATAGCCGTTTTCTGCCATTGGAAAACATTGCTTTCTAAGGTTCTGAGGAATGATTATGTTCTGAGGCCAGAGGTTATACTTGCCAATTCTGATAGTCAGTTTCTGGTTGTCCCATTTCAAAATTGGATTTCTTCTATTAAGTTTACATTCCAAACAAAGACATTGGATTTTAAACCTGATGCTCCCAAACAAGTAGACTTCTTGCCTTTCATATTGACTTTTACTCTCAAATCCTGACCAAATTTTTATATTTAGAGCTTCCTCGATGCAGCTTTCAAGCACATGAATTCTTTTGGGAAAAAAAAAAAAAAACAGCAAGGGGACATAAAGTTTGTTTCATGTCATAGTCCCCTTTCAAACATCACAGCAAATTCTCACCATGAGTAACTGATACATATCTCAAGGGAATTTTCATAGACATTACAGGAAACAAATCAGCCTTAAGCAATGCCCTTATGCAATATACTACATTTTTATTTATTTCTGTACACCTTCAAACTTCTGCTTCATGGCATATGTAATTTATGTGCAACAGTACCCACTTCTTTCTCAACATACCAACACTCAGATACTCACAGAATAAAACAGCTGCATGTGTCAAATTCACATCCGTTATTATAGTTACAATAGAGTCAACACAAAATGCGTTTTAGTTTGGAATATTTTTTTAACACCCACTGCGTGGAGTACAACGGGACTGCATTACTAAAAACATCTACAAATAGAGAATGACACAGCAGTGCCGACAACGCCACGTGAGTCAGGATGGCCGAGCGGTCTAAGGCGCTGCGTTCAGGTCGCAGTCTCCCCTGGAGGCGTGGGTTCGAATCCCACTTCTGACAGCTCTTTTCCTGCGGCGATGGATTTGGGGCTCGTCTGCTGCGGAGAAAAGGAGGCGGAGGGCCGACCTTACCCTCTACTTCTCACTGCGGAGGGTAAGGGAAGGTGCTGATTGATCTCCTCCTTCTGCTGTGCAATGGCAGGATGCGTGGGAGAGGGTCAAAGCCGCAGCAGAACAGGGTCAGACTGGACACTAGGAAGCATCTCTTTACTGATGGGTGATGAAACACTGCAACAGGGCTTCCTAGAGAGGTAGTCGATACCCCAAGACTGTCAGCCTTTAAAAGGCATTTGAAAAATGCACTTAACAACTTGCTTTAACTTTTTGTCAGCTCTGAATTGTCAGGCAGCTGGACTACACGATGGCTGCAAGGTCCCTGCCAGCTGAACTATTCTATTCAAGTTTAGTCTAGTCTAGTCTATAAATAAGTGGGGTCTTAAATTAAATTGGAAGATCTAATTGTTTCAGCTTAAAGAAGGAAGCAGTTTGTAATGCAACCCCCAAAATCTGGTGGGCTTTCCACTTCCTCCCCACCACCATGCCTGCACTAGCCATCCACCTTTCTGCACTGGCTGATGCTGGGTGTCAGGCTCTCCACCTTCACTGTTACTGCCCCAAGCTGGTCTTCTGCTGCTTTAAGGGAATGGAACCTACCTGCCAGGCAATCACCTAGAGAGCTCTGGCACTTGCTTAAGTGCCAAGAGAAGGGGAGTGAGCAGAGCAGAACATGAAAAGGCATAATCTCCCTCCCCCTTTTGCAAGAGGTGAGTTCTTATTTTGACTCCAGATGTGTTCTATACTACAGCTTCCAGCTCAAAAGAAGCCACTCTTTTTTTTTTTTTTTTTAAAAAAAAACTTACTCTCCCAAATACTTTGGATATTACTTTGTGTTCTTGATTTGTTCAAATCTAAAAACCTCTCAAAAGCTGATATGTATCAGTATATGAATTTAATTTCCAAGATACATATTTAAATACACACTAAGTGAAATTCCGGAATACAAAGTATTTGTGAAAAAAAGACCACAAACAACAGCCACAAGAACACTCTTCACATGAATGAAGTGGAAGATTAATAATTTTAGTGCCATATTAACACAGACTCTGACAAAGGTAACAAAACATTCCTTGAGTAGAGTTGCTTACCTACACAAAATATCTACCACACATTGTGTACAGAAGATATGTACCTGTTTTTCTTTAGAACCTTAACCCATTTGGTGGTGTTAACCCATCCGTTCTTACCAGGCAAGCAGCACTACTGGCTGTCAACATATAGAGGGATTCTTTCATCTCCTGAACTGTTAAAACTAAATCGATATTTAATTCCCCATTCCTGACAGCAATTCTACCAGTACTGGAATTCTGAAAGCAGTACCTGATATGAACGCACAGCAAGTCCAGCATGTTTAGATCTGTCACACACACTATAAAACCATCTGCCAAAAGCAGTAATCCTGAACTCTAGATTACAGGGTGCAGGGCTGGCTGGTCTTCCTGTTGAATCCATTTTGGGTGAAACCTGAAATAAGCATCATCAAGTCCCACCAATACAATTTACAAGAGTAGTATATTATCTACCTTACAGATGTATCAATACAACATTATTAGGAGTAATTTGATCAAAACTAATAGTGTAGACTTTTGTTTGAGGAAAAAATATAACTGAGGTAAAGACATTGACATACAGATATACATATAAACCATGAAATAATTGTATATCACAAGCAAACGAGCAACTTTGAAGTCTTCAACCTCCTTCACTTCAATTATAATGTTAATACTGAGACCATATAAATCAGAACAGATGTACCTACAGTCGTTGAGATGGTTTAAGCATCCTAGAAAACTACTAAATAATTCACAAAATAATTACACATTCAAATACCTATTCAGAACTGTAGGTTTTTTCTGCGGTCCCTTACTGAACCTACTTTAATCCCCCTAGAGTGGCTCACATAGAGGGCAGCAGGAGAGAGAACTGCACAGTGCTCCAGCCACCATTCAGGATAAGAAAAACCCTAACTCCAGTGGGAGTCCACAAGTTACTTCAGTACTCCTCGGATTTCATCCCCTAATGCAAATCTCCTATGAAACAGCAGCAATGTAACAGGATGCACAGAGCCCCGGGATAAAACGTCTGCAGCCAAGAGCTCTTCATAGCTTGTAGTTAACAGCATTTCCCTTCTAGAAACACATTGTAATGGGTGAATTATATATGCAGATGAGATTTCATTTGGATTTTCAATGTAATTACAAAATAAAACATAAGTCTGCCAAGTCAGTTCTTTCATAATCACAGACTTATAATAATGGACAAAAGAGGGAGAAGGAGGGTTAAATCCAGGGCCATCATAAACAACATAGACCACAGCATTTCATCAAGAAATCCCTGTGCAATTCCTTGTTCTCAAGCAGATCATTTATCCTGAACTAAAAGCCTGAACAGAATAAAAAAATCTGTCAAATCCTTTGTTAATATGTTATGTAGGTTACAGTCACATTTAAAAATATGCACCAAATTGTGGCAAAACACACATGAAATGACAGTAAGAAGTTCTGTGGAGACAAGACTCTTCCTATGAAATTGCTTTCAGAAACCTTCACAAGATAGACTGGACAGAATCTGCAGAGGCATTTGAGGAAAGAAGAACAATTATTTTTAAAAAAAAATCTGATTATGAGTATGTATGCTTGGTATTTCATAATCACATGCCAGTATCTGCACTCATACACAAGCTGAAGTTGTTTAGTGAGGCTAGGTTCAAACTGTTCATGTGAATATGTTCAACTCTGTTGTCAATTTAAAACCAAAATGATTGTATTAGCTAGACAAGACCTTCAGACTTAAATAACTTCCATTACTGAAGGCAGCACGATCGCCTTTTTTTGAGATTGAAACTGCATACATCTTAGCCATTGCTAGTCACAAGGATGGAGCCCAAATTCTCAACATTTGCATGTGCTGTGAATATTTCCTGTGAGAAAATGTCACAAGGCGAGAAGTACAGAAAAACAGAGAGCTCAGACATTTTTTAGCTCTGTGGCATGGTGCACGAGGGAGTGCTTCTGGGAGAATGGCAAATCTTTTTTTTTTTTCTTTTTTTTAGAAAGGGACTACACACTTTTTCAAGGCAACATATTTCAAGGTGCTAATGCAAACGGGAGGTAAAAGCCACAGAAAGCTGTTCTGCTTTACCAAAGGCACAGTTTGCTTCCAGGAAGCCTCTACTAAATACTGCCTTTCCATTAATAAGGAACAAGGATTCCCCACTTCCTTGTAGCAGCTGCAGCCAAAGCTCTGTGTGTGAGCAGAGCCCTTATTGCCAGAAGGAGAGAGAACAGAGGCAGACCCCACATCCTGTGTGAAATCTCTTTGAAGGGGTTTCAAGGAAATAGATAATTTTATGGGCAAGGTGGGCTTCTGCCATTATTAGTGCGCTGTCATACATGTGAGGATACTGCCACATAGTATTTATTACTTCAGATAAAATTTTCTCTAGCAAACAAACAGTTACCAGCAAACTTTCCTCATCCGGGTTTTATGAATGTTGCCCAGGGACTAGAGGAGAATACAGCACGACAGAGACCATCTCAATATGCCCATCACAAAGCATAATAGATACCCAGATCTGATCTGACCTTATCACTCAGCATGAGTGACTAAATGACTTGAAACTACTTTCTCTCCTGACAGTATTTCTCTCCTGACACCAAAGCCGCACATAACTTTGAAAAGAATTAGATGAAGTTCAGACAAGTATATGCTAAGTAGATGGACACTAAGGGAGTTTTGAAATATCTCATTACTTCTACTACTCATTAGTGGATAGGACAGTGTATTTCCAACACTTTGTGGTCTTCAAAGATTCTTTTTTAAACAGAAGTAAAAGGAATAATCAGGATACCATGGCTCACCTGCTCCCTTTGTCATTGAAGTGAGCCTACACTGGCAGTTCAAAGCATGTCTGAATTTGCGTTTATCTTACTGAGAAACAATCCATTATCAGCTGCTAATAATCTTTTTTGCCCTAATGAATCTACCTTGAAAGGAATCTACCTGGGACTCCATACTGTTCACAGTTATTAAAACATGAAAGATAGACTAACTCTGCTGAGGACATTGATAGTTCACTCTGGTGTCAATTAAATGTCAGCTTTATGAATTGGAATCAATTCAGACAATGCAAGTTGATCATTGTATTAAAGATGATGGATGAAGAAGCCCTTCTCTCAGTGCAGGTGTTCTGGATCTCTACTGGCACTGCAGAGGGGCAGGCCCAAAGGGCAGCTCTGGCATGAGGAAACATGGGTCCCTGGAAAGTGAAAGTAACACATCGCTGTTTGTGATTGCAGAGAGACCCTTGTGACAGCACAGGCAAAAAGCTACCTGCTGCAAGCCAAGCTTGCACCTGGATCTCCTACAGACAGACATCATCACAACATGGGGCACCCTGTTATTCTTTCTGCTGTTAGTGCTTTTCATGATACACACAAATTATTGGAAAAAATAGTATTCATTTGTAGGCATGCCTGTCCTGAAACCAAAGTCTTGCTCCACTTGCAAAAGTCACATTCCCCTTTGAAAGGTAATGCTGTCTTTTTACTGCTTGCCAAACCACTGCCTGTTTGCCGCTAGAAATAGTCACCCTTACCTCAGAGTAGTAATGTCACGCTCGTGTTTAACTGGAGTTAATTTATTTTCCTGTTCCCTAATGTCAATGCTAGTGCTGTGTTCTGACAGCTTCTGCTCTCCCCAACACAGCATGGCATTAGTGCATGATCCCCATTGTTGTTGCACAGCTACACAGACTCCCCACCAAAGCACCCAAGACCTTCAATGCCTCCTCAAAGAGGAGAGACACCCAGAAGCCTTACATCATACAACAGATAAGAAAACTAAGCCTCATGCAAAATCTCAGCATCCCTCGGCTGCCCTGCATGGATCACAGGCATAACTGCATTGCTTTAACCTCCTCTCCTAAATAATCTCTCTTCCATAATTAGACTTACTCCTTATCTGTAGCCTAGCCCAATATCCTCTTAACACTCACAAGAACACCCATGCTGGATCAGACCAATGGTCAGCCTAGCTCAGCATCCTTTGGGATGGTGGCCAAGACCAGCCCTGAGGGAGAAATCAATACAGGCAGTGGTAAACAGCAAGACAAACAGTAGGACAAAGCTTCACTGCTTCCAGGAATTTGGGGTTCAGAGGCTTCATATTATAGAGGTATTTCTTTGTTTCATAGCCTGGTCACTGAGGCTGGTGGGGGACCCTTGGGGATCCTCCTGCTCAGAGGTAGCTCAGCTGATCTTGGGGCCACAATTACTCGGGTTTTGATTATCTCCCAGGACACAGACCATAATCTGTGGCACAATCTTGTGGCAACCTCTTTCAGTGTTTGACGACCTTCACATTAAGAAAGTTTTTTTCTGACATTTTCTGAACTTTTTAGCATTCAGGTGCTGCTGCAAAAAATTCCAGAGCCTGCCTATCCTGTGCCTGAGGAGCCGAGCACAAGCCTGGTGTATGGGTAAGGGCAATGCTCCTCACATCTTCCTACACTTCACACGGGATCACTGCACTACCTTAATGTGAAGTGGTGATCTTACAAAGGTTTTAAGACCACAGCATTCATTACTTTTATTGGAATACTCTGAGATATGTTATTTTTCTTGGTTCTAGACTTTCCCTATATTGTCCATAAGGATTCCTGTCTTTGTCATGAGCGGTGGAGGCATCTAGCATTGCTCCATAATAGCCAAAGAAACAAGACAATTCTGTTTATAACTAGTTTCTCATAATAAATGTCAAAATATTTTTCATCTCCCACACTAAAAGAAGTTAGGCCAAATCCAATGATTTGCCAAAAGGTAAATAACCTTTTAATGGCATCTTCAATTGGAACTACTGTCACAAATAACTTTTTTGCTCTTATTATGCATCTGTTGCATTTATTTCTCCCCTTCCCAGGAGACTTCCCATCTGCTTATACATCTGAAATGGCACCTCAAAATTCCTGCTAAAAAATGTAGACTTACCTATTCCAGTATTCAGATTCACATTTTCTTAACAATAGCAGGAATAGAGTCCTTCTCAGACCTGCTCTCAATCCATCCTCTACCCAGTCTGTATTTGTGCTTGGGATTGCCCCAACCCATGTGCAGGGTGTTGTACTTGGCATTGTTGAACTTCATGAGGTTCACAAGGGCCCAGTTCTCAAACCTATTAAGATCCCTCTGGATGGCATCCCTTCCCTTGAGCACCACACAGCTTGGCGTCATCGCCAAACTTGACTAGGGCTCATTCAATCCCCCTGTCTGTGTCACCGACAAAGATGTTAAACAGCACCGGTCCCAATATTGACCACTGTGAAATGCCACTTGTCACTGGTCTCCACATGGATATCGAGCCACCTTCAGCGACTTTTCGAGTGCAACCATCCAGTCAGTTCCTTATCCACCAAGTGGTCCATCCATCAAATCCATGTCTCTCCAAGTTATAGACAAGGATGTTGTGTGAGGCAGTGTCAAATGCTTTACACAAGTCCAGGTAGATGACATCAGTTGCTCTTCCCTTATCTACCAACACTGTAACCCCATCACAGAAGGCCACCAAGTTTTTCAGGCACAATTTGCCCTTAATGAAACTATGTTGTCTGTCACAAATCACCTCCTTACTTTCCATGCTTTAGCATAGTTTCTAGGACAATCTGCTCCATGATCTTGCCAGGCACAAAGGTGAGACTGACTGGCCTGTTGTTCCTTGGGTCTTCCTTTTTTCCCTTTCTAAAACTCGGCGTTTTGTTTCCCCCTTTCCAGTCAGTGAGAATTTCACCAGACTGCCACAACTTCTCAAGTATGATGGATTAGCAACTGTTCTGAGAGTTCCCTCAGGACCTGCGGATGCATCTCATCCCATCCCATGGGGTTGCGCACTTTCAGGTTCCTTAGATGGTCCTGAGCCTTCTCCTACAGCATGTGTTTCTTCATTCTCCCAGTTCCTGCCTTTGCTTTCCATGACTTGGGCAGTGTGGCTAGAGCATTTGCCAGTGAAGATTGAGGCAAAAAAGGCACTGAAGACCTTAACTTCCTCCATACCCCAGGCAACCAGGTTTCCCGTTTCCTTCTGGAGAGCGCCCACAATTTCCCTAATCTGCCATTTATCACTGATGTACCTACAGAAGCTTTTCTTGTTGCTCTTGGTGTCTCTGGCTAGATTTGATTCCAGCAGGGCTTTAGTTATCCTAACCTGATCACTGATTTCCCAGACAATTTTTCTGTACTTCTCCCAAGCTACCTGTCCTTGCTTCCACACTCTGCAGGTTTCTTTTTTGAGTTTGTCCAGGAGTTTCTTATTCATCCACACAGGCCTCCTGACATTTTTGCCTGATTTCCTCTTTGTTCGGATGCAACTCTACTGTTTGGAGGTGATCTTTGAATAGCAACGAGCTTTCTTGGGGTCCTTTTCCCTCCAGAGCTTCACCCCATGCTACTCTATCAAGTGGGGCACCTCAAGGGGGACAAGGTCTGCTCTCCTGAAGTCCAGGGTAGTGAGATTGCTGTGCATGCTCCCCGCTGACCTAAGATACTGAACTCCACCATTTCATGGTCACTGGAGACAAGGCCGCCTTTGATCTTCACATTCCCCACCAGCCCCTTCTTGTCGATGAGAACAAAGTCCAGCATAGCACTTCTCCTTGTTGGCTTCTCTATCACTTGGAGAAGGAAGTTATCATCAGTGCATTCCAGGAACCTCCTAGATTGCTTATGCCCTGCTGAGTTGCCCTTCCAATAGTTATCAGGGTGGCTGGAGTCCCCCATGAGCGCCAGAACTTATAAGAATGTGAGGCTGCTCCTATCTGTCTATAGAGGGCTTCATCCACTCAGTCTTCCTGGTTGGGTGGCATGTAGTAGACCCCCACTATAATGTCACCTGTCACTGGCTTCCCTTTAATCCTGACCTGTAAGATATTGGATGGCTCCTTATCTATCCCCATATGAAGCTCTGTGCACTCTAGCTTGTCACTGACATAAGGCTCCCTCCTTGTCTCCCCTCTCTGTCCTTCCCAAAGAGTCTGTATTTTTCCATTCTGGCACCACTGTTGTAGGAGTCATCCCACCATGTCTCCAGGTTATTAGAAAATCAGACCTAGAATCCATGTTCAGAAAATGACCTTGTCCTTGTTAAGAAATAAACAAAAAAAATGGAGCTTTGGGAATGGAGGAATGTTTCATCTGATAGTACAGTTCACAGAAAATATGGATTTAAAGTAAGATGAATAGATGGAGCTGACTTTGTCACAGAGAGGAACAAAACAATTCACTATGACAAGGCTTAAGCCACTGGTGTTGTTCTTTTACTGTAGTTTTTAATACAAGGGTATCTTAAAGTTATATTAAAGATGGAAGATCAAGCAGGGACAAAAGATAACATTACATGGTCATCCCTAGCCCTTCATGGAGTTTGTTACACAGTCTTGGACTGGCTCTTGAGAAAACTCCATTTCTTCTGGAAAAACATTTAGTGATTCATAAGTCTGATTTCACAGAATCACAGAATATTCTAAGTTGGAAGGAACCTACAAGGATCATCAAGTCCAACTCTTAGGTGAATGGCCCATACAGGGACTGAACCCACAAGCTTGGTATTATTAGCACCAGGTTCTAACCAACTCAGGGTGGAAGCCATGCTGTAGTAAGACCATAAAAAGATTACAGGGATTAAGGCAAATACAATATGACATAACAACCCCTGTACAAACAAAAGGGTTGGCCCTTTTGACTTTGCTGTAGTGCAGATAGAACAATGATATACCAAACATTATTCAAAATATATCATGAACCATATGTAGTGGTAAATTATCCCTGCTCCTCAGAACTGCTCTTTTCATAAAGAGCCATCCCTCTAGACACTCTGAAGAGAAGTGAGTGAATTTTCTTTCTGTAACTATGAGAACAAGGAAGTAGAGCTAAAATTCCCATGTGATTACTGCAATTTCAATACCTAGAATTTTAATACCACTACCTATAAAATATTTGCTATAAAATTATACTTTTATCAACAATGAATTTTTGGATGTTTATAAGCTTAGAAACTGCTATAGAAATGAAAAATCAAAAATACTGGCTGTAGGCAAACCAGCTTTCAGTATTCTTCTGATAATTACAATTAGGGAGCTTAATGAAATCTAGCATATCAGATTATTTTCACAACCCCTATACCACTGATCTGTACTACCATGACATCTTACAACAGTATAGAGCAAATGGTTTAGATCTAAAGAATAACGTTATAGTCTTCCTTTCAGAGTGATTTTTCTTGTCCTCTCTGGCAATATTTAGGAAAATATTTTCAAATTAATTGAAAGCCATTTACTGCTCTCTCCAAATTACTTCTCAATGACTCTGGAGCAGATACACTTTCTTTTTCCCAAGCGTCTTTGATTTCTTCTCTGCACACACAGACATGCACTTAATTAAAACTTTCCATCGAAGTGGCACTAGTTAAGACACACAAGGCATACCAACTTGCTCTTAGGCTTCCTGCCAGAAAGCCAGCAGTGCTGATGCTTTCCTTCATTTACTTTAAAGTGTCAGCAAAAAGGCAATTTATGGCCACATAAATACAGAGCCATCAACCCATGACCACAATCTGCAGCAATACAGCACAGACACAGACGGTTAGTTGGTCCCGTTCCCTTAGACTGGTTCGTATTGCTGAATACAGAATCAGAACACACTTTACCACAGTGTCTTCTTTAACACCATATAATAAATCAGTATGAGCATTTAAAAAGGTGTCAAGGAGCAGCATGAACAAATCCCATTAGTAAAGCACGAGACTTGTGCAGGTATCTACTATTCTCCATGTTGAAAATTCAACCTGTGGACTTTATACATGTACAAGCAGGACGCAGACACATCACATTGTAAAACAAGGTTTGGATTTTATCAGGATATTGGGATTTTTTTAGGAAATAAAGGACAGGGAGAAAAGCCTTTTGCTCTGATATAGTGGTGGGATTGTAGGCAGGATTTTAAAAAAGCATCCATAAAAAGGGAGACATCTGAGAAATCATGTAATTGCCAGAAGCATTTGAAAAAGTCTGTAGGACACAACTGCTCTCATTATGTGGTACCAGTTCTGCTTCGGAAGGCTTCAAAGATGTATCTGGCAAGCAACCCCTGAGAGCAAATGTATTTCTGACCACCAGTGTAGCTATTCTTACATGTGAAAGATGCAGCAGAGGCTGAATAATGCCATTTAGCTCTGTTAGGTGATGATTGTCATACATGTGCTTTTCACACTGAAGCTTGAATTACACTAGAGCAGTTTCAAACTGAGAGTATGTTTCACATGTGGCAGTACTGCTAATTCTCCAACTGACAGACTTCATTTCCTAAAAATGAGAGAAATCTTTTTACAGTCAGACTCTAAGTGGAGCAGTTCTGCTAAGACTGGAAACATACCATCAACTGGACATATCTGCAGGGCACTGAGGCCCAAGCTCAGCATGAAATCTGAGCTCGAGGAAAAGTTCATCCTTGTCCAGCAAATTTCTTCATGCTTTCCTGTGCAAGAAGAAATGACTGAACTGGGGCATGAGTACCTTCAACTGACTTCATCATTCAGCAAGACTGACCTTCAGTTTATACCTTGGCATATTATTCTTCCAAATGCATTTTTTAAAAAGCAAAACAAAACATCTTCCTCATCCTGCATACTCTTGATAAAGAGCATTATTAGGAAATGTGAAATCCTGACTTCTAGAATAAAAGCAAAAGAATTTCACTGACTTTGGAAATGCCAGCATTTTGCCCTTCAGCAGGAACTTGAACAGGGTATAACATTCCTGTACACTGAAAAGCCCAGCCATGTACACAATACATCTTAAGGGTCTTGCTCAGAAAGTCTGCACCTCCCGAATCTTCTTAAGCATGAGGGAACTGGAACCATAACAAGAAAGGTGTCTGCAATTTTGCTCACACATTAATTACTTGAGATCAACTGCAGAAATAAATAAAATTTTTGCATTCTAATACAAAGAAAATAAACAAAACCAGTCACTAAGATGCTAGGTCCACTTTGTAATTTCAAGTGTCAGCAATTTTTGAAGAAGAAATTTATGGTATTAAAGGTTATAACTGAAGTATAAGTGTAATCTTATAATTAAATAATCTGCAGTCAATAATCAGACACTTTTGCAGAAACTCCAAGACACAGTAAATAAACACATCCGGATAATTAAATAATTCTCAGTATTAGACCTACAGCATGAAGTTGGTGAAGAAATGGAGATGACTTTCTCTAACAAAATATATATGCCAAGTTGGCTGATTAGCTCATGTAAATGCCTTTGAAAGGCTCTACACAAGGCAGAGTAGAGTCTTACTGTGAAAAGAACTTCTGTCAAAATAAAACTGAGAAGACAATAATGAGTTAAGAAAAAATTAGACATACTTGAATTTCTTTCATATTTTCATACCTAAAAACATACATTATATCCAGACTTGAATTCACATTTTCTAATAAAGGATGCAATTGCCTAAAGAAAATTTCAAAAGCTGTTCACCACTGTTTAAAAATGTTTTGACTTTACTTGTATGTATAGGAAGCCGAATTTTTATTAGATGGACCAGTAAACTAAAAATATGTATTTTTGATCTTTTGTTATGTACGCAACCATTTTATTGCAGCTTTAAGCACCTGCATATTGAGCGTTTTACATTCTACTGGGTTGAGCTGGGATACAGTTAATTTTCTTCACAGCAGCCCATATGGTGCTGTGCTTTGGATTTGTGATTGAGAAACTGCTGATAACACATCAGTGTTTTAGCTATTGCTTACACAGTGTCAAGTCCTTCTCTGTTCTCCACTCTTTCCCCCTGTCTATTTTATTACACATTCTGTGGCCCTACATATATCTGTATTCTAGACCGTGTCTGTTCTGGTTGAATAAGAATCCAAGTCCCACAGCCACCTTATCATTTTGTATTAGTCAGCCTCCAGACCCCTAAGCAATAAAACAGTGCAAGACATTAGAAGTTCATACTCAGGAAATAGTAGTAAACTTGAAAACAGTTCATGTCAACAGATAGTATTTTGCAGTTCACTACCATAACAAAGTTCAGCAGTAAGAAAGTTAATTGATAACAGAGCAGAAGACACAAATTATGTTAACAGCTTCATTCAAATAGTGTCACTTCCAATTTAAAAGCAAAAGAAAGGGTATAGTGAACACTATATTAAACTTAGGTCAAATAATAATTTGACCAGATAATTACTTTTATACACTTAAAAATCCCAAAGGAAAAAGCTTTGGGACATGCTCTAAGTGTTCAGTACTGGACAGAGCTGTGTGAGTATCCACTGGCCATGTTTCAAAATGTGGTAGAGGTATCAGAACAAATAGAGCAAAGGTGCAGGACTAATGCCAATTAAAAACACAAAATTTAGAAACCACGTGTAAACATAGCCTCTCTGCAACCAAGGGAGAAGAAGAAACTAGGTTTGTATTATCTTGAAAACACTATAATCTGTTCATATTGGGAGCTTATAAATGAACACTATTTCCTTAACCTTCTAATCAAAATCAGATATAAGAATAAGAAGTCAGTAACTGTCAGTGTCTTTCCAAATCTCATTATCCTCCTTCTGTAACAATCACACTACTTATCCAGCTCAACTATTAGCTAAGTTTATAAACATGCCAATACAATTAGACACTGAAAGAAAGGTTCATTTTTCTGTTTATTACAGGGCTCAAATTGCTGCTGAGGGTAGCAATATAATTTGGAAAGGAAACTATTTTCCTCCATAAAAAATGCTGGTTTATGAAACTCTTGGGCTACTGGCCAAGACTGACCTGGCCATCCATCTTGAGGCACCAAACCAGCCAGGGGCACCTAGCAGAAGCTACCAGCTGCATTGGCCACAGCACCTTAGGCTGGACTCACACCCTATAAATAAAACACTCTCCACAAGAGAGACTACAGCAAAAATAAACACTGAGCCCATTGCAGGGTGATTGGGGTGCCTGGAGATCAGGAGTTCTTCCTTTCCTTTTTTTCACTCTTTCATTCCTCCAAAATTGTTTGAATTAAACCTGGCAGAAACTAGCCCTCACCAGCCTAAGCACTGGCAGCAGATCACACAATCTCTAGCTGGTCCCTTAGCATTATGGACCTTCGTGAGGTTCAAACCAAAGAAGTAGGAGACATCATACACTTATTGCAGGAGACAGACAGACTTGGAGGTGGCAGCTAACTTCTAATTAACCAGAAATACTAGTGGTAGTCTGTGCACTCCACAGGACCAACATGGTATTCTCTGTAAGCCCAGTTCAAACATACACCATATGCAAGGCTCTTCAAAAAAGGACAAATGGATGCAGCTTAAAAATGGAGTGATATCACATATACGTTTAAGCAAATGTCCTCATACTCATGTCCTGCTTCCTTTGGTCTGCTAAATTCATTTATGGGCCAAATGGCTCAGCACTGGAGGTTGGTTTTGTCACTTAGGCCATCTTTTGAAGTGCTCCAATCTAGGCTACAGAAGGAAAAGAAAGTGAGCATGCCATCTAGGAGAAATACTCTCCAGCTGCATGGACACAGTTTAAATGTGCTATACAGCATGGGGTTTCCAAACTACAGAACATAAATAACCACAGGTAAGAGTATCCCTGAATATCATGAGAACAGTGGTAGGCAGACGATCAGATGGAGTTTACTGCAGATCCTGAAGATGTGCTGATTTGGAGCCTATCTTTGCCAAGCATCTTCCACACACAAAGTTGGTTCCCACAAAATAAAAATCCCTTCTCTAAAGCCATTTGAATACCTTTCCCTTTCACATGAGGAGAATGGTATCAGCAACTGCTCCTGAAAGACGGAAATAGGTACACAACATGAATAATACAACACATCAGAAACTCATCGGTGTATGTACTGACCTCTGCTATTTCAATGATGGTGTCTATTGTAGATTAATTAGAGAAAAATTAGCATGATAGAGAAACAGATGAGAGCAGAATACAAGACAACACAGAGAAAGCATAACAGTTCAGTATTTAAAAGCATGGGATCACTCTCAAATTAAAATGAAATTAAGAAGAATTCACCTCTTTGTTAGCAATGTTAGTTCATATTAACAACAGTTTCTTATAAAGCAAATGAGAAATATCTGCCTCACATACAAAGTTTGTCAAAGCCATTCTGGTTGGACAGTCACTTTTATCGGCCCATTCAACAGGTATTATCCACTAAAAAGAAACACATAAACGAAAAAAAAATGCAAAACTAAGAGAAAGGTATAAATGAAAAAGCAGAGGAGATGCTATATACCTGGTGACTTTCAAAGATCTCGTGACAGGAGATTACTCAGTTTTTGAGTCAGAGTTTTGCAATTTCATTAAGTTTTGTGGAGACTATAAATAGGAATGTATTACCAGAACTAATTAAAAATTAATTTTTCAAGGAAATAAACCTAAAGTCATCCTTTCCTATAGAAAATAGCTTTGTTCTTAATTATATTTCCACATTAATACAGAATTTCTTTTTGGGAAGAGAATTAACATATCAAACCATGATTTCAAAAACTTTCAACAATTTTAGGCAGTCTATCTGTAGAAGTTTATGAAATTTAAAAATGATCAATAGAACCTCAAGATTTTCTTGTTTACAATTAATAGTTTTCTATCAAATTAAAATTCAGAATGCACTGCAATTGTTAGAACAAACACCTAACAAGTACTCAGTTATTGCCTATCATGGTACCAATCTCAAGAGTACTTGATGTAATTTCCCAGTCTACACACAGAAGGCCACTACTATGGAAGTCCACTATAACTCTTTCCCTCCAGGAGGCAGAACATCCTTTATTTATTACAAGTGATTCACAACAGTCTGCATAAAGGAAGAAATAGCAGAACACAGTACAGTGCAGAGACAAAGAACTTCTGTTCCTCAAATGTGCCTTTTTTCATAAAAACTTGTTTGCAGATATGGAAGACAATTTCTAATTGTCTGTAATAATCCTTACTGGGAATTTTCATTTGCATAGTAATCAAGATTGAATCTGTGAGGAAAAAGATAAAGAATGACAATTCAAGCCTACCAACCAAACAGAATTCTTCATTTAGCCATTGCTTTATAATGCTAAGAAAAGAAAAAGAGATGATCCCAACAATAAAAAATTGTTAGATCAGCCCACAAGGGGCTCACATGGGGTTATAGTAAACAGTAGCAAAAATAACTAACCCACATGAATATAATGTATTATAATAATTTATTTCAATTACAGAATATCTTTGGTTTACCTGAGTGTTAATATTCTATGGAGGCAACTAATTAAAAGCAGAAATTCTCAAATGGGAAGTTTGCAATTCCATTACTGTACCCTCAGCAAGAGTTATCTCAAACTCATCATACTGACAAAACAACAGATTCTGCCCCTATCTAAAAATATGACCAAAGTTTCCTTGTCTTGAAATGATATCCTAAAAATGTACTGCATTTGCATCTCGTATACACGGTAACAGAGTCTGAAGACAGATGCCAATGCCACTTCAGACAGACAGAGAACGCCCCACTGAATTTGTGGCCACATGAGGCAGCTGTGCCCACGGAGAAGGAGTACAGGGCACCAGACAGCCCCTGGAGGCACCCTGACTCCAACAGGACTGCAGCTCACCCTGAAGCCTCATACAACCAGTGCAGCAGCTGATGTTTCAGAAAACCAGGGTGCTTTTTCTTACCATTTGCCAGACCTGACTCCTGCAGACATACAATATGCTGCTTCGTACTTCGTGCTACTCCAGGGAAATATAGACTCCCCTCGTCACAACAATTCAGAAGAAGCGAGGTACTTCTTCACGTACCAGATTAAAGGTGCTCTGCCACTGCATCGGGCAAGGGTTTCATTAGGCCGCCTTGTGACTGGGGCAGGAGTGAGGAAGTCCTTGACTAGTTTGTGCTAAAAACCTAAAAGCCTACAACAAGCACAAAAATCAGGGAGTTCACACAGGACAGGAATAGTCTATAGTATCTTTGCTATGCAGAGAAATCACACTCCCCTGCAGAAGGCCCCTGGGTGCAGTAGCTGGTACCTGGCAAGGGGTCTCAGGGTGCCATGAGAGTTCGTGCAGCCGCAGGAACTGTGGGGGAAACAGGGCCATGCTGCCTGATGACACAGGATACCTGATGCTTAGGAAGAGGACTCAAAGATGCAGGAAGTAGACACCATGAACTCAAAACTGTTGATTTTTTTGAGACATTTGGGGTATGACATGGAATCATGCAGAGTAAGAGGTGAAGGTTACCTTATATTCAGTACAGACACCCTAAAATACAAAAAATAACCTATCTTCCACCGGTGCTTTGCTGTCCTGATGTTATTTTCCACACCTGGAAAGCAGGAGGGATGCTCTCCAGCACTAGCACAGTGTTTTCTTTGGCATTCTTGCTGTGACCCTTAATGCCTTGGGGATGCTATTTGTCTTTGTGATACATGGCCTGCATGCCATCTATCTGTCAATTAAGGTAGCCCAGAGCTGTACACCAAAGACAACCCAGTTTAATAGAAAGAGTAATATATCTAGCTGATGTATTTTGTATAACAATATATTTGGAAAATGTAAAATTTTCAGTTTAGAGTCACAACAGCCATTTTTTTTTTCGGAGATGAAAAGAATAACAAAAACAATGGAAACTGACCTCTTAGTGGCAAACATGATGGTGCGGGCTTGTTTCACATTTATGAATGCACTGCTCTGCACAGGCTGTTTATATTGACCTGGATGAGAAGAAAGAGAGATTTTTAGATCAAGAAACTCAGGACCTTGATTTTAACATCCTGAACAATAAGTACATTAGTAAACATCTTCCAGTTAGAATTCACAGAATACTTGGCAATTTTATAGAAATAAAAAAATTAGTCACTATGTAAAGATTAACAAACAAAAGGTAAGAGTTAAAAAGCCTAAGACCAAATCCTACTAGTAAGGCTTAAACCTGTTCTTGCCAGAGCAGTTACTCAACAACTATAGTGAGGCATAAGGCTATGTGGTAGTGCAATATCTAAAAGTCCTTGACTCTTACAGTGAAATTCATGTGCACGAGTCAAATGCATGTGTCTTAAAGCAATTAAGCAAGTCTTTCTGAATTGCCAGTCTGAACACAGCCATATAAATTTATATTTTATTGGCATTTTGGTGCTAAATTTGTAGAATGACTAGATAAGTAAAATAAGTCATTTCTTCCAGCAAGAAAACATTAATATAAATATAAAATTTCCTGATCTAGCTCCATCTCCTCTATATCCTTCACTCAGGTACTCATTGACAGCACTAAGGTGGTCTCTTGGCCACCTCTTCTGAGCCTGAGCTGATCCAGTTCTCTCAGCCTTGTCTTGTATGCCATTTGCCACAGCCCCCAGTTTGGTCTCTGTAAGTCAACACCCTTCTTGTACTGGGGAGCCCAAAACTGGACATGGTACCACATTCATTCTGACAAATATCAAGAAGAGCACAAGGATCTTTTCCTGACCTGTTGGCTACAATTTTGCCCATGCAGCCGAGGGAAGTAGGTGACTTTCTTTGCCGTAAGAGCACACTGCAGATTTGCATGCAAATTGCTGTTCACTAGCCCTTCGCCACCATTGCTTCCCAGGCATTTAGTACCCAGCCATCGTTTTACACAGGGTTATTGCACCCCATGAGCAAGACTTTGCATATGCTTTTGTTGAAATTCATGAGGTTCCTGTCAGATCACTTCTTTGGCCTACCCAGGTCCCCCTGAACAGCACCACTGCCCTCCAGCAGCTCCTTCCTAAGGCAAGTCAGCGCCTCGCCCAGCGTGCCTGTGCCCAGGAGACGCCTCAGGGGCTCTGCAGCCCCAGGCCAGCAGTGGCTTCCTCCATGTGCCAGCCAAGACAAGGCCTCCAACATGTGAAGGACACCAGCACTAGTCAGTGGCTGGTGAGATACCCTGTGGGGTGTTGAGACCATCACTGCACACCCTCCACACCACCCCAGGCAGATTTAAGCAGAGATGCTGTGTGTCCCTGCTGTGCCAATGGCTGTGGCAAGGTTGACACTGCTGCTCCTCACGAGCTCAGTCCTCCTATCGCAGGATTCAGCCACTCCCAGCAGCAGCCAGAAGCAGCTCCCGGTACAACTGGAAGTAGAGACTAAAAACGCTGCACAAACTGGGAAGAGCAACTATGGCAAGCAGCCCAGCCAGTGCTCTGGGTGCCCTGCATGCTCCCAGCACCACAAATCAGGCAAAGTCTGTTCACAGCACTCCAGTCTTTCACTGCCTAAGGAGCGGCTAAGTAGTGACTGGAAAAGTGCAGGCAGGCACCAGCCCCTCCAGCTCAAAGCTTCTCGCACCAGGTCCCTTCCCACAAGACTGCAGCAGCTCCCGACCTTGGTTCACTTCCCTTAAGAATGTCATTGCATACTCCCACTGCCCTCACAACATGTAATATTGATGCTAATGAAATCTTTCTGCCCTACTCTCAAATGTTCAATTTAAAGCAAAAATATATAGCTTACAAATTCAAACATTCTATCCTGGGGTTTTTTATATGTTAAATGTAAATGTGCTATGTAGATACAAATGTTTTGTTGATCAGGAGGAAGCTGTGATTACATGATCTTGACTGACAAGATTTTTGTCTACAAACTCCCTCCTAAATTCGTAAGATACTCAAGGGGACTTCACATCTCCATGTCAGCTCATCTAAAATGACACAAGATAAAATGCCTTGTTACTTCCAGGCAAGGAAGTGGTATTTTCACAACACCATATTTCACTATGAGTTTGGGCAATTACATTTGTGTCTCAATTTAAGAGCTGCTCTTAAAGCATTTCCTTTTTTGTTTTGTGTAGGGGATTTGTGTTTCAGTGTCTCTTCAACTTGTACAGCTGCAAAGAGTTAGAAGGGAACCTCCCTCTTCCTTTCCATGCCCTCTTGTTCCAGAATCACAGCCTTGCAGCTGGGCAAGCAGCAAAAATACCATCAGCCTGAAGTACATTTTCTTTCCCATGCAATTATTCTGCCTGCCAGTCACTAACATGAGTCCCTCTACTTCGAGAGCACAACAAATGCATGCTTCAAGTTAGCTGTCTTGATTGGGAATTTCTAAAGGTTTTAAGTAAGCCAAGTGTCAACTACAATTGAAAATCAATGGATTTGGGGCATACACATTCCCTGCATGTCTTGCAAAGTCATACTGCAGATCCCTATTTATGATTATAAGGCTAACCAGGAGCCTAAGCTATGCCTGCACTGTCAGATACACAGCTCAGAGATGGAACATGGATGAGATTAAGGATTGCAACTTGACCTCTGCCCCAGCACACACATTAAGTGCCTCAAGCTGTTCAGACAGCTGATTATACAATGTGGAGCCTAAATATGTAAATTAGTCAGACATTCCTTTTCTCTTAGAAATAGCAAGGGTTTCAGGATTTTCAGAAGTATTTAGGTTGTGACCTGAAAGTTCAGCTCCCATTTGAAAATGACACAGTCACTTATTATCACAAAAGCATTAGTAGAACTTTGACCCTGAAAATTTTAACCCCAGTTTATTCAATCAATTAATTGATGATCATCTCAATTTCCACTCAAGAACACCATTCACAAGCATCTTACATTAGTAGATATGACTGCTTTCACATTTGTAAGAACTTTAACTGAAGGACTCTGGTGTTTTTTATCTCTTCTTGGATATAAATAATAATTTTTGGGATGGCATAAGGTATTGCAGTTTCTCAGAAAATAGATCAAGCTATTTGAGAAAAAACAACAGGAATAAAATTGATGAGTAGCTGAAGCAGCTTCCTTGAAGGTAACTAGTGCAGAAGTAGGAAGAGCAAGGCCTTGGACACAGAACAAGAGAATCACAAAATCATTTAGGTAGGAAAAAACCTTTAAGATCAAGTTCAGTCATTAACCTAGCACTGCCACCGATCTCAGCAGAAACTTTGCTGGCATTATCACCTTCCATTCCCTCTAGGCACTATTATATCCTTTTAGAAAAAAAAAAGACTAATACAGTCAATAGATACATTAAATGAGACATTAATTTGGGCATTGGGCCTTTTCTCCTTTGCACAGAAAGTTTTTGGGTTTGCACCAAAATGTTTCCCATAGCATTTCACTGGCTTAGCAAGTGAACTTTGTGTCAGCTGCCGCCTTTCAGCAGAACCTACTCCCTCTCTGGTGGAAGGTACTGTCCTCAGGGCAAAGTGGCATAACAGCCTGGGAGAACCATCCTTACTTTCTTCTAAACAGTCACATTAAACTGCTAAGAAAGGCTGGTTAAAGTAAGAAGAGTCTCTTTGCACTGAGGCAGATGCAAAATATCATCTCTCTGCTTGGAGATAAAATCCTGAAAGCTACAACTTCCAAAAGGAGATTAGAAGCAATAGTGATTTCTAAAATGATGTCTTAAAAATGTCATTAAAACTGGCATAAAAACTCAGTGAGCCTTTTCATTTGCACCAGACATATTTAAGCATAATTTACTGAGATTCACACTGACTGCTCAAACCCATGCAAATCTGAGCACAAGTATCAAGAATGAAAATATTTTCTGTTAAGAAACAATTGTATTATAGTGAAAATTATGGCAAAATATGTTCACAAAAAATTATTAAATACGATAATTATATATGACCTGGAGGAGGCAACAGAATGCAGTGTCATCCAGTCTGGGGATAGCACCATATTAGGGGAGACCAGCTGATATGTGTGAGGGCAGGGCTGCCACACAGGGAAGGTTGGACAGGCTGGAAGCATGAGGTGACAGGGACTTTATGAAATTCAGCAAGGACAGAAACCAAGTCCTGTACTTAGGAAGGGGGAAAATCTTGCAATACCACAGGCTGGGCACTGCCTGGCTGGAAGGGCAGCAAGCGGAACACAAGTCAGCAGCGTGTCCTGGCACAGAGATGGTGAACAGCATCCCAGACTTTTTTAGCAGGAGCATAGGCAGCAGACAAAGGGAAGGGATCATACTGCTTTATTGAAAAGTCACCAGATCCTTCCTGTAATACTGCATCCAGTTCTGCAGCCTGCCCTCAATGCAAGGACAATGATAAACTGGAGTGAGTTCAGTTGAGCACTGGCCATACCGCCCAGAGGTCGTGGAGCCTCGCTCATTCAAGTTTCTCAAAACCCATATGAACAAAGCTCTGAGCAACCTGGACCAATCTCACAGCTGACCATGCTTTAAACAGAAGGATGGACTAGATTCCTTCTGAGGTCCCCTCCAACGTGAGTTATCCTGTAATCCTGTAAGTCTATGTATAAAAAGGAAAACATGGAAGGGGATGTGAAACGATGATTGAAGCTGGGATAATTAAAATATAATGCTGGTGCAAGTACAGCAACAAGGTAAAAGATTATTTTCAGCTTTAAGGAAACAGCACGAAGAAAACGCTTTAAAATTTCTGTTCTGAAAGGTTAGGAAAACAATTACATTATATTCCTCTCAGAAGAAGTACATTCAGTATATTTATATATGAAGACTAAGAGCAGCAAACAGGAACAAAATATATCCAACTATAAACCTGACTTAGTTGAATCTAAAAATATTGAAATCCAGAAGGGGGCAATAAGCAGATGACAACAAATCTGAAAAATTAAACACTACCATGCACAGTAAGGCTTGAAAATTAAAAGCAGAAGATAATATTGTCCATAGGCAATAGGAAATACTGAATCACAAAACAGCAATAGAAGCCAAAGATTTTGAGAATTTTTACCTTAGAAATAAAAAGAACAATACATAGAATCTTACCAGTTCAAAAGAAATAACCTAAAGAATAGAAAGAATGTGACTTCAGTACTCATATCACTAGGGACACCTGGAATATGTAAGAATCTTATTAGCAGCATCATTATTTCAAAGATTTCTTTGCAGAAGAAAACAAGTGAAGAAATAAAATGTAAAAAAGTAGAAATGAGAGAGAGAACTCTAGTTCAGTACTTAGGCAACTACAAACCAACATGGCCATGTTTACATAAGTTACAGTATGATGAAGTGACAATGAGAGCTATCGGAACAAAACATTTTTTGCACTTCAGGAAAGCTTTGATATACTGCCACATTAAAGATAATATGTGCTATCTTTTGATGTAAGTGTCATGCTTGCAGTAAAATGGAAAGGAAAAATCTGAGACTCAGCAGTCGGTTAATTCAGGCTATCTCTGGAAAAAGACCGATGAGAAACAAATCAACAGACAAGTAAAGCATATAGTTAACTAGAAATATTCCTAATTCTGTCCTTGCTCCAAAGCAATCACTTAGTCAAAACAAAATTTCTCTACCAAAATCAGTCACTGCCGTACTTCATTAATCATAATTTAAAAAAAATCCCAAAATTCCAACAAAGCCAACACATTACTAATAATGTAAAAGAATCTAAGATTCTTAAATATTATTCAAACTTCAAAAGACTGTCGTAAAATGTCCCTGTGATCTTTAACAAACATATTGCTCTGAATTCTTTATATTCACATCCTAAAGGCCTCTGTATTGACAGGCCCCTCCAAAAGATTTCAGTACTGCTTAAACACTTTCCTGTTCTCAGCTAGATTAGCTACTAGACCAAATTTATGTAGCTAAACTGTACTTTCATATATTTGAGGCCTTCTAAGTAATTCCACTGAATGCCATCAGGGAGGATAACATGTAATCTTGGTATTCAGTGTCCCTCGACAACATAGCATATCTTATTGAAATACCATGCCCTATTAAAAGCTACTGATTTGCTGAAGCTTAGAAAAAACCCACTCTGATAAACTTGCCAACACTCTTTGAGATACCAAAAGATGAAAAAAAAAAAAAAACAACTCAGAAGAAAACAATAAGATCACCTACTGCATAA
The DNA here is from genome assembly GCA_035047845.1 of Dendrocincla fuliginosa. NCBI lineage: Eukaryota > Metazoa > Chordata > Aves > Passeriformes > Dendrocolaptidae > Dendrocincla > Dendrocincla fuliginosa. Next base: position 132,801,894 of record JAWWMO010000083.1, on the reverse strand, counting down.
CACGTTTGGTAGGTAGATCAGTGCTTTTCTCTTCCCCTCTGACTTGAAAACGTTGTCTTTATCCTGTAGATGTCTGTCCTCTTCCATACTTGGGCAACTGAAGAAACCATTTTAATCTAACGGTCTGAACCGCGCAGAGAAAAGGAGCTGAGGGATACACAGATATATAGAAACAGAGAAAGCAAGAAAATGCCCCCTGAATTTTTAAGTACTTTCCACAGTAGAGTAAAAGAACTAAAAGCATAGAGCAATGTGGATGGTTTTACAGCAAGTAGTCCTTTGCAGTATAATAGGATACTTATGTAGGATCACAATTATCTTCCCTAAAGCTGTGCTTCAAAAAACACAAGCTATGTCTAGTCAAGGGGATCATGCAGGATTAGCCAGAAGAAATGTAATAGCCTGTGGATACAAACAGTGTGATTGATTACTTCTGGCCTTAAGCTCTGTGAAGCACTGCCTCATCACTTATGTCAGCTTTTTTTAGTATATTGCGCAACTATTCCAAAACTAGAAGAAATAATTTCCCCAAAACTTTACAAAACACAAAACACATTTATTCTCTACCTGAGCTTGATTTTGCTTTGTTTGTTTCTTTTAATTATCCCAACTCTTAAAGGAAGTACACCTTACAATTCAAATAAACAATTAAAGGTTTAGTTTGGCAGCTCTTGGAGCTAACTGATTAGTGACTTCTTAAGCAAATAAATTATGCAGAAAAATAAATGAGTTAATATGTAGTTACTAATGTAAAGACTGATTTATCTGAAATGTAAATGAAATCTTTAACAGCAATCCTTATGCAGTGAAATAAACCCGACTGCCACCTGTTGTTGATCAAAGGTCAGTTCAGTATCTAGAGTTTCATGAATAATTTATTTTACCACTGTAAATCATGAGAGCAGCCAGCATTATGGCCATCCAAAAGTATTAATTCTATATTTTCATTAATATGGGGTTTTTTTTCTGATATCTGAAGGGAAATGATTTTAGAAATACAGAAATTATATATTTGATTATGATCATTATTTCATCTGTCAGCAGTCTTTTACAGCAACCATATAGTTGCTAAAGATCTAATGCCATTGTCTGTTATGATTACATTTGTAATCCTGTTAATTTAATCTTCTTACACTACCAGTATTTTCTTTACAAATTAATTACATTATTACTGCTGTATGCTTTTCATTTGAATCACAGAGTTTCTATGACAGATGTTTGCTTCTTCCAAAATGAGGTTAAATATTTCTGGTTTCAAAACAACAACAACAAATTATGAATTTGCCTCCTCATTCTATGACCTCATCTGATAATTCTTCTCTCATCCCTTGTTTTTACACTCTCATCTTTCATTCTTTAAAATAAACACAAATGCCTCAAAATATGCTTCATTTTCATTTTCTTTCTTCTGCTTCTTTTCCTTTCCTACATTTTAAAACACCATATATGTATCTTTCTGATGTCGTAAGTGTAGCTTCTGCCACAAAATCCACATAGTACATTTAGTGCAGTGATGTAGCTGTGCTCTATCAATCATTCCCTGTTAGATCATCCACCTCTGCCTGTAGGCAACTCATGACAAACCCTACATATTGTAATAAGAGAGAAAATAATTCCTCGCATGCTTTCTGTGAGCATGCTGAAGAAAGGTATTGATTTTTAAATGAGACTGAAATAAACAACCAACCACTTGCCCTGAATATTTTGGCCTTCTTCACATTCAGGGCAGCAAATACAGCTTCCTTTCCTATGATTTCAGGATAAAGGGTCATTCCTCTACATCCTTTACATCACCTTAAAATCTAAGTTCCTTGGAAATCTAAGATGGAGAAGAAAAAAGACTGCTAGAGACTGCTTGTCCTTCTCTAGGCACAAATGCTGGACTATCAGTAATTTATTATTAGTTAAGCAGTGGATGTGCATATGAACAGAAAACAGCATGCATACGGAGAAGATTCAGAGGGAGTAGACAGGACTGATCAGGTTTACATTATTTTTCCTTATTTACAAAGGTTTATAAAGCCTGATGAAGTTTCTCCCATCCATCCCTACTTCCCAGGCTTAACTTGACTCCTGACTTCTATCTCCTCTCTCAGGCAGCACAGAGGGATAAGGAATGCTGCTCCTGTTCCAGCATGTGGTTCCTCCGCTGGGATCCAGTCCTTCACAAACTGCTCCAACATGGGTCCTTCCCGAGGGCTGCCATTCTTCAAAAACTGCTTCAGCGTGGGTGCTTTCCATGGGGTGCAGACCTTCAGGAATGTACTCCTCCAGCATGAATCCCCTGCAGGGTCACAGGCCCTGCCAGAAGACCTGCTCCAGCATGGTCTCCTCTTCATGGGCTCTCTGTGGGCTGCAGCCTCCTTCAGAACTTGTGCATCTGCTCGCTGCAGGGTCGATATCTGCTCCACTGTAGTTCCCCATGGCCTGAAGAAGGACAACTTGCTTCCCTCTGGTCTTCTCCACAGGCTTCAACGAATCTCTGCTCTGACACCTGGACCACCTCCTCCCCCTCCGTCTTCACAGTGTGTGCGAAGTTGTTCCTCTCTTTTTATTTTTTCCCCCTCACTCCTGTTCTTACAGCTGTCACAAGCTTTGTTTACCCTTTCTTATAACGATTATTACAGAGGCCCCACCACATCGCTGATGGGACCAACTTTGAGAAGCAGCAGGTCCACCTTGGAACGTCTGGAACTAGCCCTGTGAGACACTGGGATGGCTCTTGATGTCTTCTCATAGAAGCCACCTCTGCAGCGACGCCCATTACCAAATCTTTGCCATGTAAGCCAAGTCTTACTTCCTTCTGATTACAAGCCATTTCAGAACCTGTGTATCACATTTCTATGTATCATTTTCTAATGCTGCAGACAAAATATAACATTGTTATATAATTTACAGCAGCAGAGGGAGGACTTCAGGGATCATAAATAATTCCACATAAATAAAGTTGTAGAGATAAAACAATTCTTGGGACCAAAGCTGATGAATTGCTCTCTTTCCTGTACTCTTTCTCACTATTACAAAATGTAGTGGTACTGTGAGCTAAGTTCAGTATTTCACAAGCATTGTGTTTTTTAACAGATAAATGTTCTCTGTCCTCAGAATAAAATGATGTCAGCTAAATGTGATCAACAGCATGGAACAGAATAATACAGACTTGAGTCTCTAGCCAGCCAAAATAAAGGGAGAAACCTTTGGAGGAAGGAGAAATGGAGATGAGCTTTGGCTGTAGTTATCTAACTAATTCAAAAGGGAGTACAGTGAGTATGACTTGGATAGATAAAGCAGAATATGTCAAGCACATGAGTTTATGAGCTATCATCATAAAAAGAGGCAAAACGGGGGTTTTGTGCTTGATTACAAATGCTAGAGACAACATCAGTAGTAGATTCATCCTAAGAATATACAGATTCTGTTTTTCAAATTTTGAATATTAAACTAATGCTATGATAATGACTTTCATTTTAACTACAGTTTCAGTGATAATTATTTGTATCTAAGTTAAAGTTGTCACTTAACTGTACAGAATGATGCAAAATAGTGATTTCAGTATATATATTTCTTTGAAAGAGGCACTCAAGCACTTTCATATAATCTAGCCTGTGTTATTCAAAAGAAAGAAAATAAAAAGAGAATGGCATTCATTCAATATGATGTGAAGTGTATTTGTGCTTAGTCAGTAGCTGGTTGATGATTCTATCCCAAAATATGATAATGCCAATTTTCCTAACTATATTAAAAAAACCTTTCTCAGTTCACTTACTAAAAGTCTCCCCTAATCAGCTGTCAAGTATATCTATTTATTCCTGTGTTATCAACACCAAATATTCCTTTCATTCATAATCTCTATGGTTGTCCCACTGCCGTTCATTTAATGACATTAGTGGTTTTCATCCTATCTTTTGAAAGCCACAAGTACAGAAATGACAATACACCATATTTACAGGACTTTCCTTTCACAATTTATATATATCCAGTTTTGCTGCTTTCTACTTCAGCACCTTTTCAAGAAGAAATCTGTCTATACATGAAGTTCTCAGATGGAATTGGATCCAAAAGTACTGCTGCCAATAGACCGTGCCACTCTCAAACCAAAATTTTGGCCCAGATCTGTGAGAACTAGTAAACAAGATTCTTAGATCAAAGGTGACACTTCCAGTTTGGTAAATAACTAAAATATTCCGAATCTTGGCACTACGCAGGTGTGTCCCCCGCCACCAAGAACAACAGTAGCTAAGGTGAATTTATCAAAAAAGAAAAGGCTCATACATGACTGTGGCCCTTAATGGTGATTCTTCATTAATTTGTCTCCCACAGTCCTATTCTGAAGAACCCTGGCTGCAGCCACAGTTCTAATGTTTCACTCCAAAAGATCAACTCCTACTGTTTTATTTTCCAAGCAGAAGTTAAAAAATAACTTTCACAGAAGACACCATTCTTAGAAGACACATTAATTTATTTTACAAAGCCAGCAAAAACTAAAGAGAAAAAAAGAGCATTACTCCAAAACCAAAACCAGTCAAATAAATGCTCAGCTATGTTAAAGCTCTGTTTGGCAGACAGGTGGAACAAAGAAGCAGTGAATACAGGAGCGTCAGAAATTTAGTTAACAAAGAGAACTAAACAGCTAAAAGTGATCAAAAGACTATTTTATAATCTTTGCCCAAAGTAAAATATGATGTATTTAAGCCATTTCTAATACATATTGGCCTAACTGCAACCTGTTCTTAAAAACCTCTAAGGATGGAGATTGTACAACCTGAAATTCTAAACATTAGATATTTGCTCCTGAAAACAGCATTCTTTGCCACAACTCCAGCTCATTATTTGTTATTTTCCCAGTAGACACAAAGAAAAATTCTTTACCCTCCTTCTCACAAAAGCACTTCACCTATTTGAGTGTTTTTCCCATGTCTCCCCAGTGTGTCTCTTTTTAAGGCCAAACATCAACTCAACTCAATTTTTTCTAGAGATCATGTTTTCTGATCACCCTTTATATTTTAAACTGTGGATGCCCAGAACTGGAATTAGTATTCAATGCAGGCTGAGTAAAATAGGAATTATTTATTATCTTACATATGGCAATGCTAGTTCTACATTCCAGTTTGGTATGTTCTCTTTTTCTTCCTCATCAGTCTACATCAGTAGCTAACATTCAGTTTGCTGTTCTTCTCTTAGGATTTTTCCCTAGTGTTCCTACACAGCTAATCATTCCCTGCCTCTTATTTTGTGAATTCTGAGAACTCAGCAATATATCACACTTCTCATGAAGAATTTATTAATATGTCCTGTGACTGATTCAGCCAGGTTCCTATATATTTTAGTGTGAAAATCATTTCCTCTCATAGGAGTTAAGGATGGACTAATAAAAATAATGAAATACCTAGTCCATCAATTATCTGTGGGGCCAAAATATCTTTGACATTAAATCTAGAAGAGGCAGTCTGAATGCAGCATGTTTTACCACCACCACCACGCTCACCATCATGTAGAAGTGCAGGAAATACTGCACTGCTGTTAACCTTTGCTGCCCTCAGGTCAGGAGCTGGTGAGAACCAAACAAGTCAGAGAATAAGAGATTGAAAGGATTTTCTCATCTTATAGTTTCAGATAAGCTGTGAAAATCACTTAGAATGCAGGATATTCCTGCACATTTTCTTCACATGCCTCCTTTTGTCTCTTAACTCTTCTAGCCTTCAGTTTACTTCGTGTGTCACCCTCCCCTCGGTCTCCTCCAGGCTGAACAACCCCAGTGACCTCAGTTGCTCCTTGTCCCTCTTGACCCTTCACCATCTTCAAAGCCCTCATATCCCTCTTATATTGTGGCACCCAAAGGAGCACAAAGTACTTGAGGTTAAGCTGCACCAGTGCAAAGTGGAGCAGGACCGTCACCTCCCCCAGATGTCCAGCTGTGCAGTGCACTGTTCACTTCCTTATTTTTGTGCATTCATCTCATTCTTTTCTTTCTAGACAGGGTCTGACTCACAGAGTAGCAAAAACAGTAACCCACTTACATACATCCCAGTGAATCTTCTCATTTCTCTGACAGTTAACAAAGAAGGTTACATAAAAACCTGTCTGTAGCTCAAAAAGGTGGGAGAACAGACTTGTTAATGGTAAAGTCTGTTTGTGCCAGTTTTGGCTTGGATAATGTCAGTTTTCTCCATAGTAGTTGGTATGGGGCTGTGTTTTGGATCTGTGCAGAAAAGAGTGTTGATAATTCAGGGATGTTTTCATTATGGTTGAGCAGTGCTTACACAGCATCAAGGCCTTTCCTGCTTCTCAGCCCAGCCCTCCAGAGATGAGGCACAAGACTACAGCTGACCAAAGGGACATCCTGACAACATATGGTATCATGATCAGCATAGAAAGCTGAGAGGAGAAGAAGGAATGGGGGGGACATTCCAAATTATGGCATTTGTATTCCCAAGTCACCATTACACATGATGGAGCCTTGCTTTTATGGGGATGGCTGAACACCTGCCTGACCATGGGAAGTGGTGAATAAACGTGTTTTGCTTTGCTTGTACATGTGGCTTTTACTCTACCTATTAAACTGTGTTTATCTCAACACATGAGTTTTCTCGCTTTTACTCGTTCAATTTTCTCCCCCATCTCACAAGGAGAGGTGAGTGGATGTGTGGAGCTTGGTTGCCAACTGAGGTTAAACCACAACAATGTGAAAGCAAGTCAGAAAATATTTCAGAATGGAATAGTTCAGTTGGCAGGCACCTGCAGTGATCATCTAGTTCAACTTCCTGACCGCTTCAGGACTGACCAAAAGTTAAAGCATGTTATTAATTGTCCAAATGCCTCTAAAACAGTGACAGGTTTGAGACATCAACCACCTCTTTAGGAAGCCTGTTCCAGTGTTTGACTACCTCTCAGTAAAGAAAGGCTTCCTAATGTCCAGTCTGAACCTCCCCCGGTATAGTTTTGAACCATTCCCACAAATCCTGTCACTGGATAATAGTGAGAAAACCTCAGCATTTCCCTCTTGCCTTCCCCTTCTCAGGAAGCTGTAGAGCACAATGAAGTTGCCCTTCAGCATCCTTGTCTCTAAACTAGAGAAGCCCCAGAGTCCTCAGCCACTCCTCACAGGACATGCCTTCTAGCTCTTTTCACCAGCTATGTTGCTGTCCTCTGGCCACATTCAAGGACCTTCACATCCTTCTTAAATGGTGGTACACAATGCTCAGGGTGAGGCCACACGAACACAACACAGTGGGATAATCCCTTCCTTTGCCCAGCTGGCCATGCTGTGTTTGATGCACCCAGGACGCAGTTTGCCCTTAGGGCTGCCAGAGCATACTGCTGGCTCCTATTGATCTGCTGTCCCAGATCCAGCAGCCCTGGATTCCTGTCTAACCATGAGTTAAAGTTGAGTATTAACACAAACCCTTTAAGTATAGAAAAACATCTCTCAGGTCATATAAGATGTTAGAATGAACAGCCCATAAGGCTGCTCATATCAAGTAGTCTATTAATAAAAAATAAGATATTTAATTTGGCATTTGAAACCATGTTCCAAGAAAATTATGCATTGTTATCTAACTCCTCCCAGAAGAAGGCTAAATGTGGGAATTACAGATCTTAATATAAACACTTGTGCCTCTACTGCTTATTGAGGGCTCCTCAATTCACCCATTATGGTATTCCTATTGCTGTTTATAGGACCACAGCAAAGATTACAAAAGGTCTAATCAACACAAAGATGTTGAAGGAAGTTTTACTTTAATTTTAATAATCTCTATAATTTGCTGAAATTAAGAAAGAGCAGGGAAGGAGCTTTGCATGTAGTTATTTTACTAGCCAAGATCTGACAAGGAAATTGATTCTTTTCCAAGACAAAATACAAGAATTGGAGAGATGTCTTTTGGCAGCTACTGGTACAATACTTCACCAAATCTCTGCAGGAAAAAAAAAATCTTTTTGCCAAGAGTACAAGATTTATGGTTTGAATTAAAAGGAAACACAAACAAACAAAATTTAAAAAAAAAAAAACCCACAAAAAAATATCCCAGTTCACTTTAACTGTCTAGGAAGTTTTGGTAGTATCTCTTGGGTGACCCTGGTGGGGGAAAAATGAAGGGTCAGTCATGAGATCTGTAGGTTACTGCTACAGGCATGCATAGTCCTCTCTGCAGTACATGTCATTATCTTGATGTCCAGCAGAAACTACCAAGGGTTCTCCACAACCAATGATTTTCCTTTGGAATGCAAATGGCCATAACTGAAGTTCAAAGCTGAATACCAACATGTTGGCTGTAGGACAGGTAGAGAAAAGCAAAGCATGCACTGGTACCTAATTGTGTAAACTGATGGATGTGCAGTGATCTGCTGGAGATTCAGAAACTTTATTTTGTAAAGAAAGAGTAAAATCTCCAAGCAAGTACTGGGCACATGTCTTTTTACTTGTTAAACCAAACACATGGGTTAGCAGAATACCTAACAGCCTATAGCTCATAGTCCTGAGTTACAGCACCACCTGTGAACACTGTACTTGCCCTGTGTCACAAGAATGAACTGCCTTTTTTTTCTTCCTTCTTTTTACTATTGTTATTCTATTGCAGCTTTGTTTTCCACTGGTCACTAGTAGACTTCTGTGTAAGAGGAAAACAAAGTAGCAAAACTAGATTACTAAATGCTTATCTTCGGTTTACCTCTCAAAATCTTCACTATGACAGAAGAATGTATTATCAACACTGAAATACAAAATTTCAGGAGAAGAAACCATAAGCTTCAGATTTCACCTAATGCATTTGATATTTCTCTTTGGAAAGCTCTTTCTTGCCTTAAATCCACATAAAAGCAATTATTTATCTCAAAATATTTGGAATGGATACGTTGAGAGGCACCTAAATCCACTCCATCAGGTTACAGCTTTTTTGCAGAAGATATTAGTCTCAAGCTTGCATTTCCTCAAGTGCTGGGAGCTCACAAATCCCAATCAGCACGGCAGTTTAGATGACAGCTCCCCTGGCTTCCAGATATGCCAAACACAGGTGATTGTTCTGCAGGGTTTTGGAGAGGGCTGCCAAGGAATTAGCCATCTGTAATGAAGATTAGGTCCCTGGCTGGCAAACTAGCTTCTAACATAGGATCTGTAACTTTTATTCCTAGGATATTTTTTAGGGAGAGGGTATCACAAGAGGTAAGACTCTCCTACCTATTGCCTTTGGCACATCCCTGGGACTCCAAACGATGGCTGCTAGAACAACTGAAAATAATTCTTGTCAAGGATTATGTAGACATTTATTTTCTGGATTTTGCAACCAGAATAAGCATTTTGAGTAGTATCGAAAACTGACTGCAACTGGTTAAGAATACAGGTCAAGTTAATGAATTTGGGGTCCATCTCTTGGAGTGGGTCACATTCACCTGGTGAAACAGCTTCAAAGGACTCTCTTGAGAGTATCTCCTAAAAAAAATTGCAAAACCCCCACAATGAGAGCTGAGACCAGGAAATCCCATTTGTAGAGATGCCATAGTCTTTAGCAAGCCAGAATACAATGTGCAGGCAAGCTCCAAATCTTGGCATACCTAATTTAAAAGCCGAGACTATTACTCAGTGTGCACAAGTGACTGTTCATGCATCTCTTTCTTGGCACATTATTCTAAATCAGAATTCATTACAACTGTTTAAGAATCTTTGGAAAGCAACACTTTTCCCAGGATCTAGATACTGAAATCGTCTCTATGAACAATAGCACACATGTCCCAGTCACTAACTGTAAGAGCCCATAACTTCAATAAAGTCAGACTTAACTACAGGTTTTTTGAGAAGGACACAAACAATAAGTAGGTCATCCTGCTTGCTTCTGCACCCTGATGAAGTAAATATGTGTGTTGCATAGGAGAATCTTAAAGATTTATAAATAGCCCATTAGACGGAAACAGGCAAAAGCTTTGCTGTAACAAAAACATAGCATATCAACACTAGAGATCAGGAAGTTATTGTATTGTTGTAGGATAACTGAAATAACCCTAAGATGTTTTTCACCCTCAATTTTCACCCTCTCTTGAGAAAGACAATGTCATAGCAGCGTTCTTTTTTTAAGAAAAAAAATTGAAATGGCATTTAGCAACTAAAGAATGCAACAACAGCTGAAGAATTTTTCAAAAATCTTTATAATCAGAAAGCTATGGTTTGTGTCACAAACTTTTCAAGACACCAGTCAAGCCAAAAGCTAACTGTAAAATAAATAAAAATCAAGCATCAAACAACTAAAACAGAAGTACACTGACCTTTAGAAATACTTTGAAATTTCAAATGCATCAAGAACTGATAGAACTACTGTTGCAATTACCTAAATACATGAAAACAATATTCCTAGATAGGAATAGATAAATGCAGCATTCTTGGGTTTATTTTGCCTGAGAGAAGAAGTCAAAGTTTGATCGATGAGAAGTCTTGATCAGCCTTATCTACAAGGAGCTTGGAGCAACCATACACAAGTCAGATGTTGAAATACATTTTTTGAAGGCTTAGAAAAAAATAAAAATAAATAATAAAACCACCAAGCTGTGTAAAGAAGGCTAAACAAACATTTTTCCTCCATTTGTCCTAACTTGCAATTTCTTCTACCTGTTAACAAAATGAATTTTGTTAGTTCATCACTTTGTACACAACAATAAAGTGTAACACTTTTCCCTTTTTTAAGATCTTTTTTTTGGTCATTATTTATTTCACCAGGTAAGGAACAAAACTGAAGATCAGTTTATTCTTAAGATCTTTCATATAGGTCTGCTGGGAGCCACAGTCAGAAACTCAGAAGTGAAGTCAGGAAGGATGTCATTGCCCTTGGGAAGTCAACATTCATCACAGCAGGCAGCCTTTATTGTCCACTGTGCTATAATAGTTTCTCAGTAGGAAAGGCAGCATGTAGTACCAAGATGATGTGCAAGACAATGCCTAAAAACACGAAACTGTTTGAGAGTCAGTTAGAAGTGAGTGTTTACAATGGCAGTGGAAAAAAGAAAAGCAGAATGACCTGGTTCTCTTTTTAGTTGTGAACAGTGGTGAAGATTTTTCATTCTTTATCCTGTTTGGGAACCAAAATAAGTATCTTTCTACTATGCAGTTTTAATTTGGTCATTACTTGTTTACCTCTCTTCTGCAGTTCTCTCCTTAACTCTGCCATTTATGACATCTTGTTCTCCAAACCTAGGAACTGAATATAACCAGGAAACATTTAGGTCTTTAATACCACAAACAGCTTCCTAGTTCCTTATATGATAGGCAGATCAATCACCCCTGTCCCTGAATTTCCATTTTACTTACTTAAAGTGGCTGGAGAAGTTGAACTAAAGTCACAGAATCATAAAATGGTTTGGGTTGGAAAGGACTTTAAAGACCACCTAGTTCCGACCCCCCCAGCCACAGGCAGGGACACTTTCCACTAGACTAGTTTGCTCAGAGGTCTACCCAGCCTGGCCTTGAACACTGCCAGCAACATGGCATCCATAACACTTCTCTGGATGATATGTTCTAACGCCTCACCACTGTCACAGTAAAAAATTTATTCCTAATACCTAATCTAAACCTACTCTTTTACAGTTTAAAGCCATTAAAGTTGGTCATAGTCATTAGAATTAGCTGAGAAAAAGAGACAACAAAAAGATTTACAGCCAATAATTTTTTACAGAAAAATGGGTCTTTGATATTCAACACCCTTCTATGAATATTGGGCAACAGTAGAGCACATTAAGCCAAACTGCAACTGACTGCAAATCTTCCATCAGACACTAGTAAGGTGCCCTGCACACGTGCATGTGTGTGCACACGTGCACGTAAGTGAAAAAGGTTGTGGTTTGCAAGATGGCTGTTCTCCTATTTCTCACCAAATCTCTCTCAGATTACCTTGATTTTGAAACTCAGTTCACAGATTTGCTCCTAATTAAGTAGTTCTATTCACTTCAGTAAACCCAGTTGTTATTTAGTGTGACTTAAAATAGCTGCATTTGGCATTCTACCACACTGAGTAATAACAGATTCATTAAAGGACTAAAACACCTGAAGGCGAGATCCAAAATACCTTCTCTGATGGATTCATATCCAAAAGTCCCAGTCAGCTTTTCTTGTAGTGCAAGGCTACACCGATGTCAGGGCTGAGAGATGCATGAAGCGCAGACAGCAAGTAGTTGAGAGACAGATGCTTCAGTCTCCTATAGAGCTACTCAATTATGCTTTAGAGTATCTGCCCACTAATTACAGGAAGCAATATGCCAGGACATGATGTGCTGCACACCACCTTCACAGTGGTAAAATGCTCTCCAATATCCAGGCCTAGTCTTTCTCTTTGAGAAGATGGAGTCCATTAAGTGTAAAGAAATACAGCAGCTCCCGCAAGACTCTGGGAGACTTCACAAATCAATGAATATGAAATCAATTAGATGCTCCTCAAAGAAAGATGTTATCAGCCATCTGCTGTTTGGTCAGCTTCAGGTATACTTTTGGTTTAAAAAAAAAGAAGCAAAACTAAACGGATTACTTCTCTATTGGTGGGAATTGGCTGCCAGTGCAGCCAGCACTTCTGAATAACACACATTATCTCACTTCTTGTGTCTGGATTTGACATTTTTAATTCATGAGGTTAAAAAGGTCATGGAAAAGGAAAATGAGTTGCTACACAACATAGTTACATCCACAGTCCCCATTACACTCTCACTCTGCAGCTAGGATACATGGATCAAGTGCTGATACCCAGAATGGGCATGCAATATGAAAAGCCCTCCAGGCACCCAACTTCCCATATGAAATGCAACAGGAATATGAACACCACACTTACAGAATTGAAGCACTGTTTACGCAAGAAAAGACAGGATTGACAGGACATTAATTAGGTTTAGGAAAATGCATGAAGATATAGTCTGTGAAATCTGGTCCTATTTTCTTGGTAAAATTGCAACAGTATTTCCCAACCTGACACCTTTTTGGTCAGCCTAATCTCAAAGAGGAAAAGGTATGCAAGCAAACTTCCAAGGATGAGAGGTCTCTGATATTCCCATGAGCAAATTCTGTTTGGTGCTTTCTGTGTGAGAAATGGAAGATACAAGCCACTGGATTAAAAAATACTACTGCCGTGGCATGCAAAATATTAATCATTTTAATTCTTTTCAAGTACCTTATTAGAAAACAAACCTACACGATGCTGCTTCAGTCCTGAAGATGTTTTGCTTTCATGTAATTATACTATAGTCATATTGCCTCTCAAGACAGTTTCTACTGAGAAACCCAATTAACACTTAGTACTTTAAAGAGACAGAATTTAAGAGTTTGGTGTTCATTTTTTCTTCACTATCTAAATTATGAACACAATTTATTTTGCATAATAAAAAGAAGAACAGAAAAGTAATACAATGAGACAACAGGTCCAGCAGGGGAACCCTTAAAACTTGTTATTAATCAATTTATTTCACACAGTGGTTTCTAAGCAGCACAAGTGTATGCATACTGTGTGCCCACAAAAACAATGGCAGTAAAACACTGGATGCTCTAATTCTTAAAGGGTGCCGATCACTGAGGATTAAAAGCATTGCATAAGAACATGAAAACAGCACTAGGTCCTCAGCTACGGAATAATGCAGTTATTTGAGAAATCTATGCCAGAAAAATCTGGCTTCCATTTTTATTTGCGCAATTTAGGTAATGGGGAAAATGTATTACGCTTTTCTAAAGCTACAGCGATGAAGCAGATCCTCAACGCACAAGGTCAACAACCGTATCTGTTTACAAACAGTCAGATTACGAATCTGCTAACTTGTGATCCTGAAAGCTCCTTACTAACCTCAGATTAACATGGAGTTTCTGTTTATCACCCTGACATAGCTGAAGAACCTCATGCCCAAAGAATACAAATGGCTCCCTGTTTTTGACACTACAAACTCCATTAAGAGCTGCCTGCCCATTTCCTGAGTTTACAGTAGAATGTGTATAATATTGCCAAACAAACTATATAGGAATCACAACTCATCTATCTGGGTGTATCAACTGCAGTCTCATCTCCTGGCAAAATGGATTTCCAAAGATTGAAAAAATAGTTATGATATTTTACCAATGACCTAGACCTTCAGCATATGCATATATTCACACTAGAATTAAAAACTCTCTGGCCAGCAATGAATGAATCCCTGCATTTAAATGCTTAAATTTAGTGGCACACATTTACAGGGGTTTATGGTGATTTTCATTTTAAGTGGCTCAGGACTAAGTATATGTAGCAAATTGCAGTGAGACAAACAGATTGCCTGGACTGCCCTGTCTGTCACCCTACTGCAGTGTATTAAAATGGGCCTGCCCTTTTGGGAAGCAGAACTCCTGCTTAGGAGCGTATTTGCTTCCATCAGGAATTCCATTTTGCAGTGACTGCTGTTTTTCACAGCTCTGAATACAGTTTATAGAACCAACATCCTTCCTTTCACTGAGATAAAATTAAGGGGCAGAAGATAACAGAAACGAACACTCAGTATTATGCATAAGCAGAACTTGAGAAAAATGTTAGTTTACATATTTTGGCTTTTAATTAACTGAATATTGTTTTAAGCCCTTAGTCTACTCCTGGATTAGAGAATGCAAACCAGCATTGTTCAAGTCATGCTGGTTTATGAACACACAAACACACACAGGACAGAAAATAGAAATATTTGTACTATGTTTAGGAAGATTAACTACAGGTGAACAAAGTGGCCCAGATGGCAAGTGGTGGCACTTGCATGCAATCTGCAGCCATGGTGGCAGAGGCATGCTCTGGGTCCACACCTTCTCCCAGAGGCCCTTGCTAGCAGGCATCCCTGCCACAAATTAGTTTCCCAACAGGGGGTGGGCAAACTCTGGAAAATAGATTGTACAGCCAGAGCACACTGTATCGTCTCCCATGACACTGTGAGGAAAGAGGGCAAGTCACTCATCGCGTCTACTGAGTATCAGACTTTGTCAGTGATCAGGCTTCTCTTTATAACTCCTCTATTTTTATTCACTGTTATATTTCTGTGATATCACTATTGTATTTTGCAGTAGTCAAATGCAGGTAAAGGCTAGAAGAGATCATTTTTTCTGCAAAAATAGTCTTACCTTTTCCTTTTTTTCCCTAAATGGTTTACAAAGGAAAATAAAAACTAAAATGAAAGAGTAACTCAAGAAACTCTCTCCAAGATGCTGCTGAGAAACTTCTCTTTTTGCCTTATCTCAACCCTACATTTTACCCTAGTTTTCTTCCCCATACATAAGGATGTTGCTAGGCTTTTTTTCATTAATTAGAAAAAAGAACTCAATACTAATCTAGCAACAGCAGAAGAAACTATTCCCTCCAAGAATACTTCACACTGATCCACTGTTCCTGTTAGATGACAGGAATTTTTAAATACTGTAAAGAATTGCTCACAAAAGGCTGACTCTAAATTACCAACTTTCAGTTGCATATGGAAGAGTGACACAATACTTCATCTGTTAGCGAAACTACAATTTTAAAAAAAATAAAATTGAACCTTCCCATTCAAATTAAACTATTATTTCCAAGTAGTATGTAAAATAGCACCTAAAGATTCTGCAAGAAAGTTGGGTCAAGGAAATTTTATTTTCAACTTCATAAAAGAAAAAAAAGTTAAGAAAATAGAAGAATCCACATAAAAATAAACATATTTGAGAGGGAGCCAAAGTCACAGACATGCTCAAAAGATTTTATATCAAATACAACACAAAACACTCTAAAACTCTATGTACATACCTAAATATACTAAAAAACATTTCCAAAGGAGTCACTCTTTATTTAACATACCACTGGTCAAATCAGTCCCACTCCAAATAACTTCAAAACAAGCTGCACGAGAATAACAGTTTGGATTAATACCTTCTCCAAATGAAGTTTTCAACTTAAAGAATAACAAATAGCATGAAATCTTGCAGCCAAAATTATACCCACTCACTTCTGAACAGAAGAAGCAACACAGAGATGAATAGAATACTTTAGGTTTCACTAACCACCCTAAATACATGCTCCTTCTAAAACAGTCTTTATCCTAAGCACTTGGAAGGAGGCTCTATGATGAATGACTAAAGACACTACATCAGATCATTCATTTAAAAACAGGCTAGAGAACTTCTAAGGAAATGTGGTATGACAAGGCCAGACCTGTATCAAAAAAACCCTATCAAACCTCCTAACAAAAGCCTGTATAATCAGTTCAGGGTTTGTTTTGTACATAGAACTTTGCTTCACTCAAAGAGAAAAAGCAGACTAATTCCATAGTAGGCAGCTTCTTGACTCATAAAACTCATGGCATAGTCAATCTTAAGAAGAATTTAAATATAAAGCAAATTAAAGTTCACCACTTCAATAATGAAAGGTTTACTTTTGTCAAATGAGAGATATTGTAGAAAATATATGAATTACACTGACAGGGAGGTAATTGAGTAGAACTACAGCACTTTCAAAAGCAGGAGGTATAAGATTCACATTTAGGCACTCAGGAAATCTAACATCACAACTAGAGAAATTTAAAAGCAGGTTATATTGATTCCAAAAGGATCAATGTAAAATGTCTCATTGGAAAAATGCTCTGCTTGTCAGCATGCTTCTAACATCTACCAATTTTGAGGCCAAACACCTAAGAATGACTCTGCTTTTAACTTTCTTTTAGGAAGTACACAAAAAAGAAGATAAAGTGATAGACTTGAGTTACCCACACTGACACTTAAAAACATGAAAACAAAAATGACCATTTTCAAGTCTAACCTGAAAAATAAAGACACGGTGTTTGTGAGGGATAATTTTTAAGAAAATAAGGCCATATGTCAAGTAGTTACTTGTCATTTATGGATTGAAAGACAGACACCTTCATGGGGGAATTCAAAAGCAGAGGTCTAATTTAGCTATTAGGTAGCTAACGCAGAATAAAATGATGGAGCTTGGAGAGACTGTGTACATTGTGCTCTGGCATCCAACTTTCTGTCTGATTTCATCAGCTGTCAACAGACACAGCTCTTACTGGCTTCAGTAAAAGTCAAAGTATTTTTGAACTTCCAAAAATTAGCAGAAGTTTAGCACTGCAGAAAAACAAGTGCAACAATGACTGAATTCAATTCCATTAAGGAATAGCTAAGATCCAGAATCTGTAACTGCAAAAAGTTATCAGCACTGACTCTCTACACTGCTTTGACCTTAGCAATGCAACAGAGTAGCCAACAATATGAACCTTTTATTGTGGTATTTCTTTTGTTTTCTGGCCAATTACATGTATAGGTATAAGACAGGAGCCAGAGTCATTTTGCTCTGCTTTTATCACTAGGAATGCTACCAATACTAGAGTTTTCTTATTTTGAAGATAATTTATGTGATGACACCTAAATTCTCTTGAAGCCCTAGTTTCTATCTGGTAAAACTGTAATTCCACTTAAAATATTCGGAAGACAAATGTTCTAATTATTTTGATTTTTCAGAAAAGCTTGAAACTATAGACTGTTACTGCTCTCTGAACCTTGCTATACTTTACCAATCATGTTTTTTGAGACCTAATCCTTAAAAACTACTTGGGACTGAAAACAGCATGGAAACAAAAAAGGAACTGAAATAAACTTTGATGGATTTAGAGGCATTTGCACTATAAAATTAAAGTGCAAGAAGTACTGAATGACAGCAAATGGCAATTTAAAAGACAGATCTCAGAGAGAGAAACCTCATGGGAAAACATCATGAAAATGGCAAGTACTTCAATTTTAAGATTGATTTGCAATTGTCTATTTGTGAGTGTTGATAATACCTTAAAATCAATACGAAAGAAGTAAAACATATGGTGCCTGTATTCAAGTCTCCATTTGCAGAGTTTAAAGGTTTATAAGTGCTCACATGGGACATTTCAACTACAATATAGAAGAAAATTGGACCTAATTATGCCTTTGTTAATAAAGTCAATTATACAGTTAATCTTTTTCTAATTAAAACTTAGAATTGGTTTTAATATTTTTCCTCACCTTTTTCCTAAAACACATGTGTTTAGCTGCTTCTTAATGTTCTAGTTGGGTTTTTTTACAAGTCATTAATAATACGAAAACCACCAAAAAGATTAAATAATTCCTTCTTTTTTATTGTTAAATTGAATATGCAATTACATCAATAATTAAAGTGCTACTTGCTCAAGTGCTACTAAAATGACATTGGACATTCAGTCCACTCTTTACAAGTCTAATTTTTAGGATTACAAGAGAACTGAAATCAGGATTGAACAAAGACATCACATATTTCCTACAGAACTTTTTGACAGATGACTGAAAAAATGTCAGAAACCTGGCTGCTTTAGGGGGCTGTTCTCAGCAGGTTAAAAACAGGGGCTGACCAGTATGGGAATATCCTAGATCTCATTAGCAGAGGAGGAAAGGAATTACACACTCTTGCAGTTCCAGTTGGAAGTCCAAAGGAGAGCCTACACGTGCGTCATCCTCAAGCTTAGCACTGTTCTTTTTTTAGCCAGAAGGGGCTTATCTTATTACCCTTCTTAGCTGTGATGTCCACACAGAACCAGAGAATACCATCATCCCAAAAAGTACAGGCAGCACACAGGAAACAGGCAGTTCAGACACTCTTGTGCCTTTCAAATGCCTAACTGGACTCTCTTGTTAGTTCAGCTTTGTGCACCTCATTAATGTAAAATCATACTGCTTCCCTTCTCTTAATTCAGGTAAAAGTGATACACTGTAATAATTAAAACCATGCCTATGAGTTTTAAAAACTCATATGGCTTTGTTGAACTACAGTAAAATTTACTACTTTTTCTGCCTGGCAGGATGCACATGCTAGTTTTTCACCAGCATCTGATGAATACTTCAAGCTTTCTGTATTTGTACACAAATAGTTTCCTCTCTTTTATTTCAGGTATTACACCATGACTGTTACCAGCAGTTTTTACATATTTTCAGACTGTCTGCATTAGGCACTTTTTTTCCAGCAATACTCAGCTGTGACACCTGCAAAGGGATTCAGGGCATAAGAGGAGCAAGATTGACTGAGTACATTCTTACCAAAATTACTTCACCACTAGCCCAACAGAATATATGAGGGCACAAACTACATTTTGCTCACTGCAAATGCAGGCACACAATGGGGATGCTTGAGAACAACAGGGCCCTCTGACAGAAACCAAACACTATCACATAATTGAAATAAGATTTCAACACTTGTCAGATGTTATTTATCTAATGTTGGTGCAGGCTTACAAATTCTCCATTCATGTAGAAAATTCACTACCACTACTACAGCCTCATAAGTAAGAGATGCAGCTGCCTGCACCAATATAATTACAACAGCTTCTGAGTCACAGATGAAAATCTGGCCCATGCTGATACATTATGCAAAGCATCTATAAAAATGACTATGCTGATAGCATTAAGTAAGAACTATGGCCATGGAAAGGGAAATGTCATTAGTGAGTCCACAGTACTAAATTTGTCCTTCATACAACAAATACAGGGATGTGAAAAAATTAACACCCTTAAAAAGATAATGAGCAATTCAACAACAAAAGATTCTACTTTCTACTTGTTATTTTTATTCAGGTCACCCAGTATAAAAGCCAGTATGAACCAAAAGATTTGAACTATGAACTGCAATGTTTCAAGGTCATTCCTTTCCAAACATAAACAGGATTTTAGCAGGAATTAAATTTATTGAAAGAGAATGAAGGGGGGGTTTTGCTCTCTTCCTGTAATCTGTTCGTTTTACTGGCAAGCACAGTACCGTTACTTGCAGGTTTTGAAACAAGAGTAAGGCAAAATACTATTGTATAAAAAACTTGTGCAGGTTATTTTTCTCCCTACATCTGGCCAGACACCCTGAAAAAAACAAACATGGGGTATTTGTTCCTATCTATCCTGCAATCAAAGTACTCAAGGATTTTTATGACAGAATCAGTTCTCTCTTCCAGTGCCTCACCACTGCTTCACCAACAGCAATATGCTTGTATCTGTTCTGTTCATTGGGGTGAACAGCATTTAAGTATCACTCACATGTAAAAAATAACATAAAATCAGTAGTGCTGTACCAGAAAATGGCTTGCATGTTTTTAAAATTATTTTTTTAAAAAAATTACAAATTCATACTCTCAGTAGCATGCATGTCTAGTCCATGGCATCTTATTACCAATTAGCCAGAAGATAGAGGACAAAAAATATACATGGACACAATTTTATTAAATGTATAAACATAAACATGCAATGCTTGCTTCCCTATTGATGAACAGAAGGTAGGAATATTCTCACGCATGTCTCAAAGCTGTTAGCAACACACTATCTGACCCTTCACTAACACATGAGAAGAACCTATCTTTCAGCACCTGTTGATCTGCAGAGATGTTTATGGGAAAATTATCCAGCACCTTCCATATGTTAAATAAAATCAGTCAGTCAAGGTCTGTCTCCCATGGCCCTATTTTACACTCTAGAGCCTGCTGAAGTAGCTCTTTAAGGGAAGGTTAAACTTTTTCAAGGAGAAAGTACTGTTGTTCTGTAAAGTTTTATTCAGTTTAGGTCATAAATTCACAGCAAAAACTTCAAACATTAGCATCTGTTGGTATGAAAGACCAGACTTAAAACTTCCAAATACAGATAACATGTAGGGAAGAAAAAAAATACAAGATTAGTCATGCAGTTCAATGCCGAAGTACTCTAAAAGAGACTGAGCCATAGTTTCTGTAATCTCCTGTCTCAAGCTCTATCAGTGAATACCTTAAAGTTGAAATGAAATGTTCCTGTAGCTCACCTTTAACCAACCATACTCAAGTCATGCTTTACATGACAGTTCACAGAGTATAACAATTTTAAAGCATTCTTCTAGTGCTGTCACAGAAACTACTCTTTTGCATCAGCCTTTTTTTTAAAAAAAAAAGAGTGTAAACATTACTGTAGCCTTTTAACACCACTAAAACTATACCTAGAATCACTAAAGAGTCAAGAAAACCAAAGTATGCAGAGGAAGGTTAGATGATTTGAGGGCGGTGGGGAAGCGTTTTGAGCCAAATGGTCACCTCAGATCCACTGTTGGGATTCATAATTAGGAGTTATGCACTCTTACAAATACATTAACTCCTTATTACATTGTATAAATGCAAATGCTCATTTGCACAGTCAAACTTTTTCTTCATATAAATTGATGCATATACTTTATGGATCAATACAAGTATGTTCTCTTCACCACCAAGAGCCTAGTTGAGACAATATCAAAACAAGTAACATAAAAGATTACAGTTTTAAAGAAAGAACAGAAACTTTTTCTAAATGTCAAATGTTAAGAAACAATCAATACAATATGACAGTAATCTTAACTGTAACGATTTACCAGCTGAATGAAGACTTTCCTCTGTTCCTCCTAACTTGCTCTTGCACAAAGCAACAGATGTGTGCTTGGAGAAAGCATCTTAGAGGGTTATAGTTTAAAGTCCTCCATGGATAATGTTGCATTTCTCAGCCATGATCAAGAAGTGGATGATTAGCTTGTTTTCTTTGTAAAAAATACTATAATTTTATCTTTCTTTATCCGCAGAGAGGTATGGTTAACAATGCACCAAGAAAGGAAGATGTAATAAGACTGTCCTTCAAGTTAGTCAGTTACATGTATCTTAAGCACAACACATTTGCAGGCTTCAGATGTCCTGCAGCTCGGGGCTGCTCATAATCATTAATTTATCACAATTCAATTTTTATTAAATGGAATAGGAATCTTCCTAAACAAAGACACATGACAAAACACTAGTGGTTTAAAATTGCAAGAGTCCCGAACTCCAAACAAACTTGAGTAATTTAATCCTGGCATGGAAACCAAATGCTTAATGCACTAAAATTTGCATAGTGCTACTGTGCAAGCACTGTGGTATAAAATGTCAGGTACAAGCATCTAGAAAACTACAAGCTGATTCACACCATCTCAGTCTGTATTTCTGTAGATTGACACAATTTACAGTCATTTGTCCATCAAAACGCCATTATCATCACTTTTTTTTTAGACTATTCTTTAAAATCCTTCTAATAATCATCATAGAATGGTTTGGGTTGGAAGTGACCTTTAAGATCACCTAGTTCCAACTGCCCTGTCAAGGGCAGGGACATCTTCCACTAGACCAGATTGCTCAGTGTCCCATTCATTCTGGCCTTGAACACTTCCAGGGACGTGGCACCAACAACTTCCCTGGGCAATCTGTCTCAGTGTTTCAACACCCACTTAACACGAAGTAACTTAACTCGTGTATTAAGGTACATTGGTGACTGCTTTTGACCTCACACAGATATAAATCTGGCTCATTTTGGCAAACATGAATTAATGCACCTTGAAAATATTTACAGAGCTTTGGAAAATAATTATTGTGCTTGTCATAGGAAGTTATCTAAAGCAAAATCCTCCTATTATCTAAAGATCTACTGGCTTACATAGAGGTGTATATTTGGAAAACTAAAACCAGAAAACTGACCTACAACATGACTATTACAAAAAAGTGGAATAAATAAAGGATTTTTTTTTAAAGTATTTTTTTTCTTATTCTTCCTCCTCTTGGATTCACTCCAACAGCAGAAGAGACAGGTACTTTTGCCATAGTGAGCTGTAATTAAAATAATTGCAAATGAGAATTGAAAACAGGATGCAATTAGCAGTTACAGGAATTTAGAAGATATGACAGTGATCTTTTGCAAGCTTCACAGAGATGGAAAATTTCCTCCCTATCAATGCCAACTTTCAGATTTCATCAACATTTAATTTATTTCAGCTGAAGAAAGGCCCATGGGTTCCAACCACTGGTCCCTTGTGTTCCCCAAAGGAGGTCACAGAAGATGACATGCCAATTCATTTGAGGAATTCATTTCTACTGCTCTTTGCCACAGCATCTTACAAAACCTCTGCCTTTGGGTGTACCTGAGAGAAGTGACTGAGGGCATATCAGGAAGAGCAGCAACAAGCCTGCATTCTGCCTATGCTACAGTTTTATGACACATGCCACTCGCAGGTGTCCTGAAATCTGAAGAAAACAGAACATAAAAGAATTTTGGGAAAATACATATGGGAAAGTAAGAGTATCTTTTCTGGGTATTTCTTGATACAACTGTATATTTGCAATACCTTTCCTCTAAAGCTTCAGTGAGGTCAAGCCTTATCTCTAGGTACAATCTAAGCCTCTGTCAAAACTCACTGCAACGCTGGCTAAGAGCAACATTAGGAGATGGTGAGAACTGCAGTGAAACAACTTGGTGTTCACTGTGCCACATTCCTATGTCTAACTAGATAATCAGACACAGGTTGCCCAGAGGAGTTTCAGATGTTCCATCCACAGTGCACTGTTCAAGGCCAGACTGAATGGGACATTGAGCAACCTGGTTTAGTGGGAGGTGCCCCTGTCCATGGCAAGACGAGTGGAACCAGATGATCTTTAAGGTCCCTTCCAATCCAAACCATTCTATGATTCTATAGTCTCTGACTACATTTCATCACCACATCACTCTCCTTCCAAACATTGTGAACTCCATCCAGCCATGCTGCTTTCTCCACCTGGGCAGATGTGTTAGACTTCCAGCAGACATATAATTTTGACTCCTATTTCCTTTATGAAGCATAAGGAAAAGTATCACACTCATCAAAATCAAGACCTCTTATATCTTCATTCTGTCTCACTTGCTCCTGTCTGTATTTACCTACTCTCACTATTTATATGTACTAATGACTTTTATACTTAGTGAACTGCTACACAGATCTCTTCTCCCATAGTCCCATTATCAGGGGGACAAGGAGTTTTTCTCCCCTAATTCAGAAGGCTGGTTGCAGTTTGATGAGGACTTCACCAGAACCAACACCTCATATACTGTACACATTTAAGAACCACAGGTCACCAAGTGTTTAAACAATCTTCTCAAAAAAGGATGCATGAAGAGCTTTACAGAGTTTTCAGCTATGTGTTCACAGAGCATTTCATTTCTTTCCACCTAGACTGTTTCAACACTCAGAGAGCAGGATGAACACAATTTACTCAGTAAGCAGGTAAGGTATCCAGTGTCTAGTCTGATCAGCGTTGTTTAGTCCACAGCCTTAGCAAACTCTGCTTAAGCTCTGCTAGGATGCCAGAAGTATCAATTTCTCATGGGCCTCTTCAAGGTGATCATCACTACAGTATCAGAGTATTTCACCAACATTAATGAACTTCTCATATCATGCTATGTTGTGCAGCTAGTAATATCTTCATTTTACAGATACAGTTTAAGTGTAAGAAATGTCAGTGCCACTTCAGTTAGTGCCATTTCAAAACTTCCCCTAAAATTTCTTACATGTTCTCTTTAAAAGGTGTCTAAGTCTCTTATTGTTTCAGATAAAGCTTCTTAGTGGGGCATAAACTCAGGTATGCAACCTTCCAGGTGAGGTAAATCTCAGTTAAAAAAAAAAGAAAAAAAAAAAGGAGGTATGAAGGTATGACAGTTTGCACATGGAAAAGAGTTTCACAGGCAACTGTTCCACATGGGCCAGCTAGTTCCTGGCATATGGAAACTGCACACAAAGAAAGACACAATTTTTTTTGCCATGGTGATCTACTAAGGGCAACAGAATGTATGAGTGGGACTTCTATCAGTAGTTTAAGTCCACACATAAAATTAGTGTTATTCTTTGAAAACTATTCAAGCAGAAGTTACAACAAGGGGCTTAAGTTTTCATCTAGAAATGAGATTGACTACCAATGAATTACCATTATTCCTATGGATATAACATTTCACTGCAGTTAGTATTTACACCGACTCCAGGAAAAAACAAAAAAGAAAAAAAAATAGTAATAATCCTAGAAACAATTACTGAAAACCCAGAGAAGACTAACAATAAGATCCCAATGGAGAATTAAAACCAGAAGAAGAAAAGTATTTTGTTTCCCATTGCATCGTTTTTCTTGCTATTGCTGTTTGTAACCTTGGATAAGAGGTGTTTCCCCCTCTAAAAGGGGATTTAAAAGCTGTTACAGCTTCTCTTTTCAGAAGCTACAGAAGCTGTGTAAATAGTTGATCAATCATCTTGGAATGTCCTTCTATCAACATGGATACCTTGGCTTTTTGGCACAACAAAATGCACAAGACTTGGAATTCAGCTGTGAAAAATTCAGATGACTAAATAAAGTTTATATCAACATTATACAAATACCAACTTCTGAAATATAACAGCATTAATAATTTAAAATCACAAAGGAAGTAGAAAGGAGGCTCACAAGTGAATCCAATTTCAAAGCAGCAACTATAAATACCAACATTTTTAGTATGTTCTGTATTATTTATGAAATATGATTGATGACTAAGGTTTTGTATAGCTATGGTTAGATTAAAGAATATCTAATAATGTATTTACTGTTATTTTAGAAGGTATGGAAGAAGATATGGTTGTGTTAAACCCTGAGGAAAAACACAGTTCTGACTACAGTATCAAACTCTTAGGTTTATTATGCATGTCATACATAAAGGTTTATGTAAAGGTTTCTGGATACTTACTATCTATGGAAGTAATTAAATTGAGCTATGTTTTTAACTATGAAATTTGTTTCACATCCATGTGTTCCAAAAGCATTTTATACAAACGAGCACAGGAGACAGACAATTTTCCTTTTCTGTATCCACAAATAAAGTTCACAGTGAAATGAATGAGAATTGTATACATAAAGTGTCTAGAAAGAAAAGGCATACCAATTAAGCAGCCATGCTATGCATTCACATGGGATATTTTTTCTCCAAATTTGGTGCTGTCATGAGTGAGATCACCGACTGAAGAAAGACAAGATGGTTTCTAGGTATCTGTCCTGATGGCTGCGAAGTGTTCACCTTCCAGAACAAAAGCACATACAAAAAGCATCAACTGAGCAAAGAAGGCACCTACACTTTCAAGAGGCAACACTTTGTCTTCCACCTATATCCCAAGTTTGATACAGAATTATTACAGTTTTGTTTTACATGCTCAGTAAGAAATACCTCACCTCCCTGATCGCAAATATGTCAACTGTGTCTTCACAGGGATGCAAGGGGCATATTCCATGTTGACTGAAAGTGTTGGTCTTTGGCCATTGGCTATTGAAGAATGTGGATCTTGCATGACTAAGACTCCTGTTCTGAGACCAACAAAGTTCCCATATTCCACAGAAAATGGTCTTGTTTTTGCTAACATCTTAAGTTCTGCTTAGTGTTTAAAATTTCCTCTTTCATTCATCTTTCACTGTTGCTCGCTAATAGATTTCCCAACAAAGTACCTACTTCACCATTAGAGATTTCTTTACGTTCTCTCTTTCCTATTAGGGAACTTTACTGAACATTCAGGAAAAGCATTTGCATCTTGGACACAGTAGGTATAGCTTCCAAGGGACAAAAAACAGTCTAATGGACCAGCCACAAAAATGAAACAGGATTGAAAATACATGAACAGCAAAAGATTTGAAGAGTTCAGTCTTATCAAGAGATCATCAATTGATACAGACTTTCCTATAAAAAAATATTGGACAATATGTAGCTCTTTGAACAGGCAGATAGCCAGATCTGATAGCCAGAAGTGGAATAAAAACAACACTAAACTAAAAATTAGTTATTAATAGCAAACACTAAGGCTAGTGAATAACTGAAGAGTTCACCCTGGATCTGAGTGCATTCACCAATGTTAAGATGGATTCACTGAAAATTTAGTATTAAGAATAACTTTTATTTCTAAGTGGCAATTTTCATTCAACCACAAATTTACTCAAGTCCTCCCATTTCTATCACCTGGGAAGTCACTGTACAGGTCCCTCCAGTTTTACAGTGCCCATGGCTTTTCTGGGGAAATCTCCTTGTTCCTTCATAAGTTTTAACTTAAACTCCCATTTTCAATTCAGTCAGGCTTCCAACATTGACTAACTAAGTCAACTAGTCAGTAAGTACTAATCTTGGGGGGTAGAGAACAGGACCCAAATCATATGGAATAATAGGGTCATAAAAGCTTATCAGAAATATATAAATCAGCTTAGACTTATCATTCCAAGCCTGAAAACAACCAGGCTCAGCAAAAAGAAAATAGAGAGGAGACACACCTTTCAATGTTCTCAAGCTGTTCACAGAGGAACACACGCAATCTCATTTTTCCCCCTCATGTTAGCATCTCTGGGCTATGGGGACAAGACAATACACTGGCCCCAAGAAGGTCCAGTCCTTTGTTTTGGGATAGACAGCATTTCCTTTGTTTTAGGACAGACAGTGTTTTTGTAAGCTGTGTAGGCCTCTGTTGAGAACTCCATTATGACACACATTCTGCTTGTGGGTAGCTGTCCTTTCTTCCCTTTGCTCCCATGTCTAACATCCCTCTCCTTTCACGATTTCTCAATCATCAAACAGTAAAGATACCTGAGTGTATTCCTGAGGAGTAACAAAGTGGGGCTGAGTGGTCCTCATGCCATTTAAGGGATAAGGAGCCAAACCTAAATTAGTTCTCAGTACAACACCTATGAAAGATTAACACCGGTTTATGATTTTCACCCTATTTCTCTCTTCTCTCTCTGATTTTACCCTATTAACAGGCAGTAGAATAACAACAACAAAAAATACTCCTATCTCTGTTTTGCCAGAGCAATATAAGAAAGCAGGAGGTCATCAAAGTGTAGCTGAGAGATACAAGCAGTAACCTTTTGTACGGGGGAAACTCACTACTTGTACTGCTGCAGCCGAGGATAAGCTCTTTCTGTGACAGAGGCCTGCAGATCAAATCCCTTCTTGTCTTAAACTGCATGACACATCCATAACACACCATGAGATATCCTGGAGATGCCTTCTCCGTATCTCTGTCTATTCTTCAGTAAAACTTGTTGGAGCAGGTGCTAGAATAACAGGGTAATTTACAGCTCACCGCTAGAGTGCACCTCATAAGCATCTATCCCGGGCACAAACCACCGATGAAATCAAGAGAGCAATGTCTGTTTTGAACACCTGAAGGTTTTCCCCACGAGCTTCAGAACATGTGCAATTCTTTGCCTATTTCAAACTGCTCCTTCTGCCTCTGATGGCAACAGTTTACATACCAGACACCCTACTTTAGCAAGAATCCACAGCAGTGAACAAGGAAGCCTTAAAGAATCATCACTTCCCTAGGTAAATTTCTTATGGCATTATTAATAGGGTTTGAGTGCTTGGGTTTTGGTTTTTTTTTTTTTTTTTTTTTTGTTTTTTTTTTTTTTTTTTGTAGGTTTGTTTTTAAATCTCTTTCCATAGTTGTTATTTCCCCAAATCCGGGGGGAATAAGAATATATGATTTCCTACAATGCGAGATGACATGCTTTACTAAAACATTACTAAAAATCAACCAAACAAACCCCAAAACATGGAAGATATTTCCTTAGATTAAACAAATAGTGGAGAAAAAAGTTTTCAAGAAAAGATGTACACTTAGATTACTTTTTTTTCTGCCTGAGAAGAAACATAACTGTGCAAACACTGCAACTAACTAGACATTGTCAAAACATATGTAACCCCACCGTCACTCAAATAATTTTCTCAAATCCAGCAGTTGGACTCAAATCTGAACAAGAAAAAAAGAATCAACTAAGGCTCTACGGGAATTATACCACAGCTTAAATTCTAAGGATATCCTTATATGCTCTATTAGCACATGCTTTGACTATCAAAGAATGCTTATCTAGTTAGGATGCTGAAATAATTCTATTATGTATGAGCTCTGGAACTATAACAACTACTATTAAAACATCCTAACAGTAAAATGCAACACAAAGAATTAAATAAATTATTACTCCAAGAACATAAGGAAAGGCATTTTTAACATTCTGACGTTGAAGACTTCTGGTATTTTAAACAAATTTATTTTTGAAATACCTGGAGCTATTTCAGTTGAAATCTAATCACAGAAGAAAAATGGCAGATTGCCATGCACAAAAATTTCTCTCCTTATTTTTCAGTGCGCTGTCAACATAGACCGTTCTTTCCTGCTGCATTCTTTTATGGTCTTGTGCAGCAGGCAAAAGGCATCTACTCATGAATTCAATTTTTCCCTATTATTGCATACTCATAAAAATGGAACTGACAGGACAGCAGTTTATTCATGTGCGAACCAGATCCAGCTCACACGGACTGGCTTTCAGAAACCCACAGATCAATTATTACTGTGTGGGAAGGATTACTTGGCAGAGGAAGGAGGGGCGGGTGTTTCACTTGGGAGAAGGGAAGACTTGAAGAGTTGCAGAGGTATGGAAACCATCACACAGCAGGCTTCTTGTCTCCTCTGCATAATGCTAATTAACCGAATAAAGAATATACACAGTGGAAATGGCAAGTTCTGGGCCTGCAACTATTTTAAAATGCATCTAAACTTTGACAATCCTCAACATGCAGACATTTAAGCTTATATGAATATTCACATATCAGTACTCCACCAAACCTAAGTCATTGTGCAAAGACAAGCATGACTGTAAAAGCGTCAAAAGTGAGGTCGTTAGACTGACAATACCCACTGGAATAATCTAAAGAAAATTAAGACAGATTGCCCACCACTACCACCTTACTTACCCTGAGTCCTACTCTTTCACCAGTGACACGCTTAGCAGCTTAGCAGCAGAAGTTTCGTGACATCAGTTTCACAGAAAGCTCCTCAAACTCCCCTTCCCCTAATATGATTTTAGTTAGATTATCTTAATGCAACTTTCCAAGCAGCAAGAAACCTTCCCTGAATAGGGAAGCGGCTTCTGAAACCCCTCCTCAGTTCAGAGCACAGGAAAAGAGACTAACCAAGCCATGCCGCTTGCAGCGTTGAGTGAAGAGCTTTACATTCCCTAACATTAGTAGAACGTAGTGTTAAAACTGTTTTACATGTGAACGGAGCAACAAAGCAAGCTTTTTAAAATTAATAACAAAATCCCATTTTCAGAGGCAAAAACCTCGGGGCAAACTCTGGAGTTTGCTACTCGCAGTATGTTGTAATACTGTACCCCTGCTAAACTATAAGAACATCCAGAATAAATTGTCACACGAGGGAGCAAAAAACCTGTGTCGTTACAGTTTCCCTTCGCAAACAGTTTCTTTGCTGCGGTACCATCTGTTAAATCAGCAACTCCTTTGAACACCGCAGCCTCACTGACTCTGATGGTGCGCGGGCTGCGCCGGTACTCGCTCGCTATTTTCGCATCGCGCCCTCTCCGCGGGGCCAGCGCCGCCGCCCGCCTCTCCCGGCGCCGCTCGCAGCCGCGGACCGCGCTCCGACCGCACCGCACAGCACCGCACCGCACAGCACCGCACCGCACAGCACCGCAAGCACCGCACCGCGCCCGGACCGCACCGCACCGCACCGCACAGCACCCCACCGCACCGTACAGCACCGCACCGCACCGTACCGCGCAACACCGCACGGCACAGCACCGCACCGCGCCCGGACCGTGGCTGCCGGCGGCGAGGGATGCGCTCCGTCGCCGCCGCCCCGCGCAGCGCGGACCCGCCGTGGACAAGCGGAGCCGGCAGGCCGCTGACCCCCGGGGCGGGCAGCCCGCAAGTTGCGGCGGCCCCGAGCGGCGCCCAGAGCCGGCCGGGCGGGCGGGCAGGTGCAGCGGATCGTGCCGCGCATCCCGCCCGGAGCCGACCCCCAGGGACGGGGCGGAGGCGCGGACCCCCCGATC
>JAWWMO010000083.1:132758948-132769788 GCA_035047845.1 Dendrocincla fuliginosa | reverse complement strand
GAGCGCTGCGGGGCCTCGGCTGCGGGCGCTGCGGCCGTGCGCGCAGGGGAGCGCGGCGGAGCGCGGGGTGCCGGAGCGCTCTGCGGGGCGTCTGGAGGGGTCGCCCCCGCGCTCTGCCCGCCCCACACCCCAGCGCCGGGCCGTTCGCCCCAGAGCCGGCCCGGGAAGTGCGTCCCGGGGCCTGGCCATTTACCTCGGGGCCGGGCCACCCCGTGAAGCGGCAGCTTCAGAAATGAGGTCTAAGAGTGAGGGAGAGGATGCCCAGGAGCGTTTTCATGCGGTGTTTCTCCGGAGACAGCTTCATCCTGCTCCGAGGCGCTAGATCGTGGGGACGAGGCTTGAGCACGCACAGGAGCTCTCCTGTGAAACTCGGAGCAGTCAGATGAGAATGTGACAGGTCCGAGGCGAAGAGCGTGAAGAACAACCCTCCTAAATATGATTCTCTAGGTTGGCATATCTATGCGGCAAGAGCAATTACATGATCACCTCTCACTGGCACTGCTGTGTTTCAAACATAAGAGCTGTGGAAATTAAAAGCCCTCTAAGTATTTGTGAATGGGAGTTTCTGATGTGTTTTTTAAGCCGTGGCTTATCATTCCCTGCCTTCCTAAAAGACCGATAAGAATAAACATGACAACACCACGTTGCTTTAAATTTATAAAGATACTACAAAGCCTAAAATTGTATTACCCTAGCAGGAGTTCAGAGGTTTTGGTGGATTCTGCTTTTACAGATACAGAAAATTGCTGCTCCACAAAGAAAAAAAAAATCATTACCGTATGAATACTAAAGTTCTCAGAAAGAATTTCAGACAATATCTGCATCATGATAACTTGCCAATCTGATGATGTCATGTAGAATAGTATGTACAGTCAACACTACCATATTCAAAAAAATTCATTCATTAGACATGAGAGGAGAGCTCTGGAAGTTTATCTGAATCTGAACTCTAACACAGTCTTCAGCAAAAACTACTGCAGAAAAAAACCCCTCAGTTATATGTATGTAGGTGAGTATAATCAGGAAAGGAAATGTTACTTGTCAGTAATGTCAAATAAAGGGAGAGCAAGGAAGCAGTTTCCCTCGCAGACTGACATACAATGGGATAGATTATTAGATAATATTATGTAGGTTACTATTCTGCAGTACTTTAAGAAATGAAAGATGAGATCACAAAGAATATAGCATTACAAAGGGAATGAATCATTTTCACTAATTGTCTCCTCATTCTGTGTTCTCTGTAAGCCCTTAGATACACGCTATTCTGTAGTCCATGTCTCACAGCCACCTTCACACTATGCATTATAAAAACTTGTAAGCTATGCAGTATGTATAACTGTACAAAGTGAGGTGGGGAGAAATGATGTAATTCAGCTGAAGCTATTGGTCTTGACACAGACAGCAGGGAATAGAAAAGGCAGTTTTCTGAATGCAGCCTCAGATTTGGGATAACGGAGGGCTAATGTATTTCTGGCTGCAGCTGGAGCTCTGCAAGAGCAGTAGGCAGCCTCTGGAGAATTTCCTAGAACAGTTTGCACCTTTACCATCATACAGCTCAGGAGATGAAAGATGTCCTGAGTCTCAAGAGAGTAGCTTCCAACTATGGAGTCTTACTGTCTACAAAGTGGAGAATGCTGTTCATCATCAAATCAAATGTTAAAATAATAGTGAAGAAAGCATGTATTTTTTTGAAGACTACATTATCATTCTCCTCAAGGGTAACTATAATATTGTTCTCACAGCTTTCTTTGTCTATGAGGAATCTCTTCAGAACTTGTCAATGTAGTTGCTTTTTTACAATGAGAGACAAACAGATATGGGTATTTCTTACCCAAACCATGCTGTTGTACATTGTAAAACCCTAAGAGAATATATTCCAGTGTTCAAAAGACACCATCATCACCTGGACATTACCAAACTGGACATTAATGAGTAAGTGGTGACTGCATCTGCTGTACCAGCCAATGAACTATATTTAGAAGTAGACACCCATCTAAAGCTGGATAGTGTTCCTTTCTTCTTCAAGTTTTGCTCAGCAGAAATTTCCATAGATTTGCATTTGGTACCTATACAGCAGCAAAGATTTAAATATCTGCTGTGCTGCTGTGTCCTGTCGGGCAGAAGGGGAACAATTCCTCAGCATGTGAAGCTTTGGTCTATGTGAATATCACAGCACTTTACCAATCTCCCTTCATATTACTTGAAAAGAGTCTAGTAAATCTTTCTTTTTCAAATGTATCTCCTGTAATTCCACATTGTTGATGATTTGAGGCTGTAACATACCACTGACTGTCTCTGGCTCTCAGACTTTTACCTCAGTCCTCTCAGTTTTCTCCTCCCATTGTTATTTCAACCTTTTTCCTGATGGCAATATTTAGATTCTCTCTTCTCTACTGTCTCCTTGTGTAACTCAAAGTTACGTTTCAGCAGCCTTACCTTTCAAGTTCATTGTCCCAGGGGACTTTTCCATATAGCTGAGTACCCAATCTTCCTGTGTGGTAGGTAGAATATGTGGAGTTTTTTTGTTTTGGTTTGGTTTGGTTTTTTTTGGTTTGGTTTAGTTTGGTTTGGTTTTTTTTCATTTCGTTTAGTATTTTTGTTGTTGTTATTGATTGCGTAGGACAAAGCTTATTTTCAAGGCATATAACTTGGAAGTTTTGGTATCAGAATGATCATAGAATTGTAGAATGGTTTAGATTGGAAGGCACCTTAAAGATCATCTAGTTCAACCCTGCTACCATGGTCAGGGACACATTCCACTACACTAGGTTGCTCAAAGCCCTGTCCAACCTAGTCTCTCCAGCACTTCCAAGGATGAGGCATCCACAGCTTCTCCAGACACCTTGTTCTAGTGCCTCATCACTCTCATAGTAAAGCATTTCTTCCTAATATCTAATCCAAACCTTCTCTCTTTCAGTTTAAAGCCATCATCTCTTGTCCTATCACTACATGTCCCTGTGAAAGTCCCTCTCCAGCTCCCTTGCTATAAGATCTCCCTAGAGCCTTTTTTTCTCCAGCCTGAACAGCCCCAGCTCTCTCAGCCTGTCTTCATAGGAGAGGTACTTCAGTCCTCCTTATAACCCTTGTCTGGACTCAGTTCACTGGATCCACATCCCCTTTATGTTGAGGGTTCCCAGAACTGGATGCAGTACTCCGGGTGGGATCTCACGAGAGCAGAGTAGAGGTGCAGAATTAGCTCCCTGCTGGCCACTCTGTTTTTGAAGCAGACCAGGATGTGGTTGGCCTTCTGGCCTGCAAGTGCACATTGCTAGTTCATGTTGAACCTCCAATCCACCAAAGCACCAACACCAAAGTCCTTCTCCTCAGCCCCACTCTCAATCCATTCTCCGCTTAGCCTGTATTTGCATCTGGGATTGCCTCAACCCTGGTGCCAGACCTTGCACTTGACCTTGTTAAACTGTATGACATTCACACAGGCTAACCACTCAGACCTGTCAGGGTTCCTCTGGATGGCATCCCTTCCTTCCAGTGTGTCAACTGCACCACACAGCTTGGTGTCATCAGCAAACTTACCAAGGGTGCCTTCAGTTCCCCTGTCTGTGTCACCAACAAAGTTGTTAAACAGCACTGTCCCAGTATCAATCCTGAGGGACCCTACTTATCACTGATCCTCACCTGGACATTTAACTGTTGACCACAGTTTTTTGAACATGACTCTCCAGCCAGTTTTCTTATCTACTGCATGGTCCATTCATCAAATCTATGCCTCTCCAGTAAAAGACAAAGATAATTGTGTAGGACAGTGTCAAATGCTTTACACAAGTACAGACAGATGATGTCAGTTGCCTTTTCCATATTCACCAACACTGTAACCCTGCCACAGAAAGCAAAATTTTTCAGGCATGATTTGCCCTTAATGAAGATGTGTTGACTGACACTCATCACCTACTTATTTTCCCCATGCTTTAGCATGTTTCTAGTAGTTTCTAGGAGAATCTGCTCCATGATCTTGCCAGGCACAGAGGTAGTAGTGGCCTGTAGTTCCTTGAGCCTTCTTTTTTTCCCTTTTTAAAACTAGGCATTACGTTTCCTCCAGTCAGTGGGAACTTCAGCAGACTGCCCCAACATCTCAAGTATGATGGATAGTGGCCTAGCACTGCTCTGAAAGTTCCCTTAGGACTCGCAGATGTATCTCTTCACATTCCATGGACTTGTGCACTTTCAGGTTTCTTAGATAGTCTCAAACCTACTCTTTTCCTATGGTGTGTGGTTCTTCATTCTCCCTATTCCTGCCTTTTCCTTCTGGTGGTGTGGCTGG
The DNA here is from genome assembly GCA_035047845.1 of Dendrocincla fuliginosa. Lineage (NCBI taxonomy): Eukaryota > Metazoa > Chordata > Aves > Passeriformes > Dendrocolaptidae > Dendrocincla > Dendrocincla fuliginosa. The sequence continues at coordinate 132,765,509 of JAWWMO010000083.1, read as the reverse complement.
AGCACTTGTGAGTGGAGACTGAAGCAAGTAAAGACATAAATAAAAGGTAGAGGTTATTTCCTCATGGATTGTGATCCTTTATGTGACCATTTCTTGTACATCCTTTTAAACTAAACACTACTGTGTACTGCTGTGTTATTTATAATTTAAGGGTTATGCAACAAAAAACTTTATGTTTGGTAAACCAAGATGTTATATAAATTTCCCACTTTCACTATTAATATTCATTAAGCATTAAGCCTTTGGAGGCTTGGTATAAATAGCTTTCCCTGAGCTGGAATTCACAATGGCCAAAATTCTATGTCCCATATGAATCCTGAATACATAGATATTTTGCAGAAGCCATTTAGAAGATTTGTATAGAAGAATCTAATCATATCCCACAACTCCTGATAACTGATGGTTGCTATCAGTGCATATATGTTTCATTTAACACCCAAGAGGCTTTGCTACCATACACTTCCTAATAAATGGCCAGTGGATATTATCTTTATGGTATCCTTTCTTCTTCCCTGACCATGTCAGACATTCATTGTTGTTGCTAACAGGTCAATCTCTGTCAGTAACAGACTGAGCAGGACTTTTTGGTCCATGAGAGGAAAGCAGTGACAATTCACATACTTTCCACAGCCTCCTATTAGAGGAGTTTGATCAGAAAAATTCACTGACAGGAATGCAAGTGTTGCCCAGTGTATAAGTCTACATTCTTTATTTAAAAAAGGTTTTGCCTGTAAGAAATAAAATTGTTAGAGGAAACATCTCAAAATAGAGCTGAATTTCAAACAGTGATTTTCATATTATTTCCTTATTAATGTGAAAGGGAAACAACCTTGTATACTAACAGAGGAAGAATATAGAATGTGTTTTTACTTAAAGTTCCAGTATATAAGCATTTCCAGCATATAAAATTTGTTGATCACATTTGCTTTAGATATTTTCTGCACTGTAAATTATATTTTTCTCTCAATCAGTCTGCAGTTATCTACTTTTTACTGCCCTCTGTGGGCTTTGAAGGTTTTTTTTTTTTCCTTAGACATTGGAATTTAAATATCCATCCCTGACTTCTTTAACTGAAAGTTCTGCCAGGCGGTTGGGGGCTTGGGAGTGAACATTTTACTGTAAGATTGTGTGTGTGCTGTTCTCAGTAGTGTATAGGAAACTTAGTCAGCTTATACATTACTTTCATGCATATATGCAGATTTGTATATGTGAAATTAATTTGCTTTGTTTTCAAAGACACCAATAATTGAGCGATGTGTTATGAACACAGTCACAGGCTTATATTACTATGCAAATATAGTAAACCCTTCAGAAAGGTTTTCTTAGTTCTCTTCAGTTCTCTTCGGTAATAAAATAATTGTAGATCAGTTTCAGCCTTCTTTCAAGATTGCTTTCAAGATTACTGTGCCCCTGTAAAATAGAAAATCAGAGCTTTTCTGCCATCAAATTATTGTAGGATGCACCCAAAATAAATAGAGAGTACAAGATTTTGAATGTGGGAAGAATTGCGTTCCTCTGCACCATAAAGCTGGCGGAAGCAACTGTCTATCAGAGAGCAGCAGTAAAAGCAGTGTGCTATTAATGATGCTATTAAAAACAAAAGAGAGAAGTGCAGCATACTACTCTGAGATCAATATTCAATCTATTATAGCCCCTTGATTTCCTTCAGTAATCTCTAACAAGTCATATGGCTGTTTACAAAGGAAGATGAGGAGAGGTCTCTGGTAGTCAGCAGAGCTCAGCCAGGGGCATGCACGGAAGTGATTGAGCCATTGGTTGTCTTCTGTAAATCCATACAAAGACTAGAAGTATGCTGAGATCATCTATGATTTCAGAGAAATCATATATCCCCCTGTTGTAAAAACTAACATCAATCAAGGCATGATAATTTTTAAAAGAGTGGCCTCTAATAACCAACAGGCATATATTATGGAAAAAACCCCACAGTTGCAAGTTTTCTTTGGAACTAATTAAAAGCTTTCCTTTCATGCAATTTCCATGTGGATTTATAAAGCAAAACCCACTGGTTAAAAAAAAATAAAATAATGAAAATTAAGGTCTTCAATAGCCTTTGTTAAAAAGAAGTTTCTGAAACTAACAGAAACTAACAAACACAGAATATACCAGGTTGGAAGGAATTCATAAGTATCATCAAGTCCACCTCCTGGCCCTACACAGGACCCTTCCTAAGAGTCACACCATGTGCCTGAGTGTATCATCTAAATGCTTCTTGAGCTCTGTCAGACTTGCGACCACTTCCCTGGGGAGCCTGTGCCAGTGCGCAACCAACACTATCTCACAGGTGCTGTTCTATGGAGAATTAGTTATATGCTAAAAAAGGACATATCAGTGTTTCATACAGATGTATGAATTTTCAATCAGCTCTGGCAAGCATGATTTTTTAACCACTCAGAAAACTGGTCCCACCATTTAAGAATGCAAACTAGAACCAATTGAAAAATAAAAGGGGAATCTCACTACTTAAATATTACATGTGATCCCTGATTTCTAATTCTGGCAGAAAAATACAAAGGTGCAAGAAGCCAAAAAGTAAACTACTGGTTGAACAATAAGTGCAAAATTTAAATTGAAGCCATTGCAGAAAATAATTTTAGCTAAACTAAAATCTGGATCTTTAGCATATGTACTGTTATATAATGACATATAGGCTGTCCAAAAATAGCTGGTCAGGGTATGTAATTGAACTTGCCTTTCAGTATTTGTATTCAGGCATCATGCAGGGTTGGCATGCAGCAAAAGCAAAGTTAAGGAGCATAGAGAGTGGTAAAAGGCAAAAAAGGCACAAAAAAGAATATGAATCATTCAGGCATTGCACAGTTATACTGATATATTAATGAAAACAAAGGAATCTGACTACCTGATTGGATGTACCCCTTAAATATTTCACTCCTGTAATCACTGTGATAAAATTGTCTTGAGATTTGGTAATTCTACCTTGGGCATAACAGGCCAAATTCCTTGTGCTTGTTTTGTGTAGGCTTTAGGAAAAATGACCTAGAATGAAACATTAACTACAATGCTAGTTGTCACAGGTGTCCTTGGAAGTTTATTAACAAAATTTTAAGGTGATGGAGGTTTTACTGTTGATGCTACAGAAAACCACATAGGTGTTCTAGAATGTCGAAGATCATAGCCTTGCTCAGCTGGTGTAGGCAGCGTAATAATATTGGTGTGCTTCTGTGTGGAAGTAAAAAATGGGAAGACTGACATGGCTGCTATAAGGCAATGCAAATGTGTCTCAGCTGCTGAAAATTTCTTGTCAACTCCAGCTTTGTTTGAAGTTAGACTAAAAAACTTATAGGGACACACAGATTCTCAAACTACCATAAAAATGCTGAACCAGCTTAAATAAACATTAAAATCTTCTATAGTCTGATAAAATTATGTAAGAAAACTTGAAATTAAATTTTAAAAAAATAAGGAAAAATGAGGAATCTTTTAGGAAAAAAAAATCCAAATGTTCCTTTTTATGTGAAAGAGAAAGCAGAAAAAAACATCTCTCTTCCACAATTTGATCTTGGCATTACAAAACCGGTTTACCTTTTCTTTAAAATATGTAGACGTATTATTTAAAAAATTTCATTTCAAAATAAGAACAAAATTATTCAAAATTGCAAAAGTGAAATATTGCAGAATTTTTCAATTCCATTTTGAAAAGAAAGGTAGAAAAATACAGAGATATTTACTTTATTCAACCCAATTTTTCAAAGCTTTTAATTCCATACCTTTTTTTTTTTTTATTTTTAATGCAGTATTCACAATACATTTTCCCATTCTATACTTTTCACCTGAATGTCCATACTCTTTTTTGCTGCTACTGTGAATTCCTTGTTCTTTTTGCTGAATGATTCAGAGATACATGGCTGCTACTAGTAATGAGGCAAACCCATATCCTATTTTTAAGTAATATTTAAGCCAACACAAACAGGAGCTATGATTGTTTCTGTTACAGCAGAAACCTGCTGTTTCTCAGCAGGCTGGACACTTCTGATGTTTTCTGCTTTCAGTTACTGCATTGCAAATAGTTTATCTTTTAAAAATGAAGATAAAATGTTTACAAAAAAAAAAGTAAAAGGGTCACAGGTGCAGATTACTGGCTGTTTTTGCTGTGGATTTTCAAAGATTCTGAGTCACAGTAGATATTTTTAGCTGCACTTTTAACCACTTTTTCTGCTACATTGCCTAGATGGAAATTATTTTAATAGTGGTTTGATCTTGGTGCTCACCTGCATTTAGATCCTTCATCAAATAAGTTCGTCTCTCAAATTTCTTTCTACAGAACTCTAGCTATCTGATTCTTGTACCATTAAGCTTTCATTTTCAAAGGCATATTACTTATGCGTCTTAGGACAGAAGGCTCTTTAATTATGTTTTTGGATGTATAATATACAATTGCCAGTTGGATTGTTCTAAATGCCTAAAAGGGGTGATAAGGGCAGATAGAAAATTTGTGAGGCTTCATAAAATAAATACCTGTGTTACTATTGTTCTTGTGTATCTTAAAACATCATGTCCTATTTACTGTTGACTCAAATGAGATTCTTGTACAAGAGACTGAAGTTTAACTTTTCTTATGGGCAAAGTGAATTCTATAAGATTTTAAAAATTTTTAGAGAAACATCCATTCATTTCACATTTGTCTTCAATCCGTGCTAATTTGTGAGGTCCAAAAACAGATTGTTATTTTTGCCTGTAAATTGATGACCATGGGGAATTACCTCCTGATTGCATTTTTATTTCTGATTTATATCTTCTGAATGAAGTTTTAATTTCATAATGATCGTGTTTGAAGGCATTTCAGAACAGACATTTGTAAGAAACCTCACCGGGGCCAAAAGCCTGAAAAGTGATGGATATATTGATCTAACAGGTCTTCTCTATTTTTGATTTCTGTGTGTCCTCACCTAAATTCATAAATAAAACCAAGTCACCCATTGATAATAATAAGTGATGCAACAGGTATTGCAAAGTCTTATCAGGGATGTGGAGAGCTCAGTGCATGAGAAGAGGAAGAATAGTTTGCTTATTCAACTTTGTAAAGCAGAGGCTGATAGGATTATTTATTTCCCTAAATATATAAGAGGAATGGTTATTGTCAAGAGGAAGAATAACTTTTTCTAATGGCAAATATCAGGAGAGGAGCAAATTAATATAACTTATTGATTAATTTACATATTATAAAAAAAGGGAAGAGGATCCCTGTATGACAAGACAATAAAATTCAGGAAATTTTGTGGAAGGCATTGTGTGACCTGTCTGCTTATAAAGTCAAGATCTGAACCAGTGAATGGAGAGGTCTTTACTGTCTGCTTTTTCTGACCTCTCAGGCAGCCCTGATCAAAAATTGCATTATTGAGGTCCTAAGGGTTTCATGAACACTGGGAAGGGATTGTGAAACAAATGCATTTGGGATTAAACTTTTATATATGATACCAATATATTAAATCAGGATTTTCATTACTATAAGTTATAAAATGTGCTGCAATCTCTGCACATTTTCATCTTAAAACTCTAGCTCTCATTAGAGTTATATTTTGCTGCCTCCAGGTATAATTTGTTAGTTTGCTTTTTTGCTCCTTTGTAAAGAAAATAAAAGGATATATATACCCTCAAAAGAACCCGTGAGCTTTGCAAGGGGGTTGAAAGGGGCATGTACATATGTACACATGGTATTTTTTCATTCTTGTTTTCTTGTTTTTTTGGTTGGTTTGTTTGTTTGTTTTGGGGGGTGGGGTTCTTTGCTGTTTTGTTTTGGTATTTCGTTTTTGTTTTTGCAAGTAGTTTATTTACTATCCTGACTATTCATGAATTCAAACTCAAATTCTGTTACGATTTCTCCTGAAAATAATCTTTCTTGAATTATTTAAAGTTAGTGCATGGGAAAACTGAGTTCAGTTCTCTTTACTGAAGTGAAATCCTCATCCACCTATATCAGAAAGTACCTCAACTGCTTATGCTGTCATGGCATATTCCTATTTTCTATTCAGTTAATGCACACAAGAGCTGGACTCTGGCTATTCCACTGGGTGGCCAAATACACTGAAAGCACCAGCCATAATTGCAGTGGTTTAGTTTTCTTGGTTTTGGTCTAGGACTTCCCTGGTAACAGGGTTATAACTAAGGAAGTATTCCACACCATTCCTTCATGTAATCAGGGGTATATAAAGACAAGGGGGAGGTTTCCTTTCTCTCTCCCTTTCCTGTGCTTGGGAAGGCAGCAGGTCTCGGTGTGTCAGCTTCGCTCTTATCTATATGTTGTCCCAGCTGCACGGAGGTGGAGAAACTGCTTCTCTTGAGGGGAGTTTGGTGAGAATTTATAGTGTTAGTTACTTTATTGAGCTTTTCCCTGAGTTTACAATTGTGTGTATCTGTTTTGGTTTGGTTTTACCCATTTTTGTCCCTCTTCCCTTTCCCTTTTCCCCCTTTTCCCTTTTGGGGTTGTTTGGAGTCCTTGTTCTGTATATTCATGGTGTTTAATTGTATATAACTGTAATATATGTGAATATATATGCTTTTACTACAATTTTCTTTTGGTACTTC
>JAWWMO010000083.1:132685251-132748193 GCA_035047845.1 Dendrocincla fuliginosa | reverse complement strand
GAGGGAATGGCCTCAAGTCATGTCAGAGGCTGGATATCAGGAAAAGGTTCTTCACTCAAAATGTGTTTGGGCACTGGAACAGGCTCCCCAGGAAAGTGGATGCAACACCAAACCTGACAGAGTTCAAGAAGCGTTTGGACAATACTCTGGGGCACATGATGTGATTCTTGAGGGTGGTCCTGCGTAGGGCCAGGAGTTGGACTCAATGATCCTTGTGGGTCCCTTTCAACTCAAAATATTCTGTGATTCTGTGAAAGACTTAGAGAGCTGGGCCTGTTCAGCCCCAAGAACAGACAACTAAGAGAGGACCTCTTCACTGTATATAAGTATCTGAGGGGAGAGTGTTAAGATGATGGAGCCAGGTCAAATAACCGGACAAGATGCAATGGGCAGAAACTGATGCACAGAAAGTTTCACCTGAATATGAGGAAGTACTTCTTTGCTGTGAGGGTGACTGTGGACTGGAACAGATTGCTCAGAGACGTTATGGAGTCTCCCTCACTGGGGATATTCAAGAACCATCTGAAGGCAAGCCTGTGCAATTTGCTCTGTGATGACCCTGCTTGAGCAGGGAGGTTGGACCAGATGACCCACTGTGGTCCCTTCCAACCTTACCCATTGTGTGATTCTGTGATTTCATGATTCTGACTGACAGAAATAAATGTGTCTCAGCTTTGTTTTAGCCTAAATGTCTAGGATGCCTTATTTGGTATTTAAATATTTTGTTTCTCAGAAGACTTTCAGTGGAACTTGGAAGAAAGAGAAAGCTTTCATTCATTCATTCGTTAGCTTGTCAGTACTTAATTTGGAGGAGGGAGTGGGGTGTGAAATGAAAGAATAAACAACATATATGTCAATGTTTTTTTAAGAAAGCAAAATGTATTTAAAGAAAAACAATCTAAATAGTTGAAACCTCAGTACGGGAAAACTGTTATTCACACTTTTTCTGCTGTAAGATGTCATTGACTTGTGCTCTGTAAATTCTGTGCTTTTAGCCTCAGGCGTTGATAGCACAAGAGCCAAGCTAAAAGACAAATAATACCTTTGCTGCCATACTTATGGAATTTAGAGAAGTGAGGGTCTGAAAGCTTAATTCAGTAGAGGTAGATTTCTAATTTCCTATCTAATTTCCACACCTCTGACCTATTGCTCCTAAGACTGCCACGTGATTATTTCTGAGATGAAATGGGCAGAGTTGCGTGTTTCTCCCTACCCTCAGTTTCATATGTCCACATCTTGGATATAAAGCTTGATTCTGAAAAGAACATGAGAAAAATAGGGGGAGGGAAGGGGGGGAGGAGGAGGAGGAAAGGGAGGGTGGAAATAAATAGTACCCTGCCCTTTGCCTCCCAAGTCCCAGAAAAACATCAGCCCATGGGCTGAATGAGACCCAGCAATGTCATCCCTGGGGATGACTTTCCAGGGCACTGCACAGGGTGAGTTCCTATCCTGGGAGATGGCACTTACTATGGGATGGGCGAGGAGAGCAGGAAAAGCATTATGAAATTGTGTGAATGGAGGAATTCTACTGCATGGAGGAATCAAAAATGGTAGAAGGGAGCAAACATGAGGGTTTGAGGAGAAACAAGCATGAAAAAAGAAAAACAGTTCAGCACAGTCTTTCTTTCCTCCCATTAAATTCCATTTCCAAGTCTTTTCCTGGATGATGTAGTCTTTATTCTGTTCATGTGTGTTTTTGGGGCAGGGATTGCTGCAGCAACTGGAGCCAGACTGCAAGTCAGAGGCTCATGTGTCCATGGTGCCATTGACTACAGTGAGCTTGGGTCCATGAGTGAGTATGTGATCACCAGTGAATATCAGCCCAGACTAGCTGGTGAGTAGGGTAAGTGAATTGAGAGGAAGGGATGTGTGTGCATCAGGAAAGGGGAAAGATTAAAGTTATGGTGGTAAGTGTGCTGCTAACTTCTGCAAAGACAGATGTTGTACCCTGGGTCTACTTGGGATACAGCAAGACACAGGACAGACACTCTGTTCCCTCCTTCCCACCAGAGAGAAGACTGAGGGCTCCAGGATATTCATGTGTCACACACATATGCTTGAACAGCATAGGTAGGTTTGAACGAATTTGGTGTTCTCACAAGCAAAAGATGCACCTCAAATAGAGCAACACAGTGGTGTCTGTATGTGTGTCCTCAGACAGCCTGCAGCTGTTTCCCTTCTTCATTGCATCCCTAACTGTTCAGGACAGCTTCTGTTGCAGACTTGCTGGACAGTGATGTGTACATTTGAATGCAAAGCACACTGTGGGTCTTTTAGCTTCAGCAGAACTGCTACTTGATCTGTTCCCACAAGGCTATAGTGAAGTAGTAATTGTCAAGACTTCCCTTGGGTGAAGTCTGCAGTCCAGATGCTTCACTGTTGCATATTTATTAACCCTTTACTGGAATTTCTGTGTGGCCTGCATAGGGTTGCTAAAGTCCTACAGAAGATAAACACCATCAGCTCAGATACAAGTCTTATGAGGAGTGTCTGAGGGAGCTGGGGTTGTTTACCCTGTAGAAAAGAAGGCTCAGGGGACACCTTAGTGCTCTCTACAACTACCTGAAAGGCGGCTGTAGCAAAGTGAGTGTTGGACCTCTTCTCCCATGTAACAAGTGATATGACAAGAGGAAATGGCCTCAAATTGTCCTAGAGAAGGTTTAGAATGGATATTAAGAAAAACTTCTTCATGCCAAAGATTGTCAATCATTGTAACAGGCTGCCCAAGGAAGTGGTTGAGTCACCATCCCTGGTAGTATTTAAAACATGTAGATGTGATGTTTAGAGACATGGTTTAGCGGTTGACTTGGAAATGTTAGGTTACCAATGGCACTCAATCTTAGGAGCCTTTTCCAACCTAAATTATTCTATGATTCCATGACTCTTTAATGCTACTTGCTTTGTGTCACTAAGGAGGTAGATAATGCAGGGCCTACCACTGTCTATCTGAGGTGGCAAACAAACACTGCCTGGGCACCCCGTGCCCAGAAATCCACTGTGATCTGGAAGGACCTGAATTAGAAAAACACCATAAAGTTACAGTGGAACAAGTTTTAGGGATACAGACTGCTGATCAACTTGCCACCTCCTTTAGCCCAAGGAGCATAAGCACTACTGGCTGCCTTAAAGAACCCAAGATGCTGTAGATAACTAGAATAAAGGCGTCCAAGACTGGTCTGAGTAGTGAATTTCCCTGTCTCAAGCCAATGTTCTGTTGAAGACAGCCAAAGTCCAATGTGTGGTGGCTGCATATCTGGGCATGATGAATAGGCTGGCATGGCAGGATGAAGGTCTTGGAGGAAGGCACTGAGCATTACCCTCCACAGCAAAGCTTTACTTACACCCATGATCTCTGTAAGCTCTATGTAAAGCATGCATTTCGGTTGGACTTCATAACTCCTTCCTTCAAAATAGCTACTTTTTAACCAATAATCAGACTCAAGCCTAGCTTTAAACCAGTGCTTTAGAAAGGAGGGAAGTAATAGTTGATTTCTCAGGCAACTTTATTTTTCCATTCCAGCAGTCGTGTAGGAACTAAGGACACTGTCTCTTAGTTAGCTAGGCTTGCTCAACAAGATGGCAACAATATCGGAACAGAGCAGGAACTGATAACTGGTACGGACGAGCTCTGGAGAACATGCTGGGACTGGTCTGGGGCATCCTGAGAGAGACCTGGGAGAGCAGAAAGTGCACAGTGCATGTATTACATTGTTCAATTGCAAATGTACATGGTGTAATACCCATGTTTAATTTTGTTATTACACTGGCTTCCAGCAAAAGCGTATTTAATACACTCTTAGGCTAACCCTAAGCCTTAGCACTACAGATAAAAAAGAAGTCACTTCTCTAACTCAAACACTGCTATGAAGGAAAATATAGCTATATCCTGATGATAGCAGGATGAAAGTGTGACAGGAGCAGAATCAACACAGCTGTGATAACTGTAATACTGCTACCATAGACAACAGTGCTGAAAAAGCAGGGAGAACGAAGCTTCACTTCTGGCTAATAAACAGAAGACAAACCCTGTGGGGACCCTCTGTGTTTACTCTGTCTAGACACAGTTTATATGCAGAGATTCTGGCATGGACAACTTTTCATTGTTATGCAACATGGCCTGACCCAAAAAACCCTTCATTTTACTCCGTAATTCATTGTGTGCTTGAGTCAGTGAACCAAGGATGAAAGATCAGCACTTATTCAGTATCATTCGGCTCCATCAAGCACACATAAAATATGAGAATGGACATTGCAAAACTAACATTTCAGAGTCAGACTTGGAAAGATCGTATTTACATTTTTATTGGGAAGATGCCTGCATTTTTAAAAGCTTGGTAAGCTTTGTAGCATAAATTCAAAACTTGCATATTTTGGCAATAAGGTACATTAATATGAAGTTGATAGTTACTGAAAGTTAAAAGTCTATTAATATTAACAAAATGCCAGGACCAGGATACTCAAAGCACCTTTGCAGTAGTTATGCTTGTAACCTTACCCGATGCCTGTTTTAAAGCTCAGTACTTTACACCTTTCATGCAACACCATGCTTTTTCCATGACATACTGTGCTGGTTTAAAGGTAAACTGCAGGAGAAAGGAACCTGACTCAAGAGAGACTACAAGTCAGAGTTGCAATTTACTAAAAGGATTACAATAAATAAAATGATACAGAGAAAAAAATGGTTTTAACCCACAAAACCCAGGTGCAGAGCCAAGTGCCCTGGGGCACGAACAGAATGGTATTTATTAGCCCCTGCACTGAGTGCCACATGGTCTCCCTTAGTGCAAAGTACAAGGAAAGGAAAGCCTATTTGTGAGGATGATGGCTGCAGTCTTGTTGAGAGTGGCAGTTGCAGTCCTGTTGAGGTTCTGGTCCTCCTCTGGATCTGACGAGTGATACCAGAAGTCCCAAAACCTGAAGATTATATATGCTCAGGTTCAGGTGGGAATGCCCAGTACCTACCCCATGGCTGGGATTTTCACAATGGGTGATTTAACTTAAAGAGTCATGGGATATTTTTGAAATCTTTGGTGGTCTAGGCCCTTGCAACTGCCTATTGTGCCACTCCTAATGGCCCATTAGCAGACATGACCCTTCAGAATGAGTGTGAAGGTGCTAAAGCCTCCCAGAGGGGAGTTGTCACACCTGAGTTACGGGTGTGAAGACAGAAATGTTCCAGTGCCTTGCAGGGTTCTTTAACACCCAGATTGTAGCCTGAGGTGTCAGCCCTGGGCAGCTGCTGCAAACAACCTATTATTGACAGTTCATCAGAAATGACATAGAGGGTGTAGAATAAACAGTTTTGGTTACACCCACACAGTGATAAACTGGTCCCCACTGCTGTAACTAGGACTCATATGTAAAGGTAATCACAGAGTTGAAGCATGAATCTAATCCACAGCATTATTTAGTAAAGTCTCATTACAATGTTGCAATGTTGCTCTCTCTCTCCCTCCCCAGTATAGTTTCATAAAGCCCAGCACATTCCCAGGTTCAGCACTGAAGCAACTGATCCAAGCTATGACAGTCTTCTACTTAGTGACAACTCTTTGTGCATGTCAAGTAAGTGTCAGTCTAATGCGCTTTTCTTCCTCTTTCCAAGAATGTCTAGAAACCTGGACATAAGTGAATTAAAAATAAATATTTCACAGGATGTATGAATACCTTTCCTTCAACAAGAACATAGAAATTTCAAACCCTGAGTTCCTCTTTCATTTATGTGAGGGAGGTGGGAGATCCTTTTTTCAGCTTTTCCTCCTCCTCCTCAGACTTTTTTTCTAGGAGTGGTTCTCCTATGCAGAAGTCACAGCTGCTTCTCCAGTTTACAAATGCTCCTTTGCCCTGTTCTGCAGCTCCTAGTTTTTCCCGTTTATGGTTCTATAAGGCAGCATCCTTCAATGGCATTCTAGATCTGGTTGGAAGAGATGAGAGGTGCCCAGGGGAAAAAGTCCCTTGTTCTCAGTTGTCTACATGGAGTCAGAACAGGCAGTAGCATGAAGAATTCTCAATCTGAGAAGTTTAATATCATTTGCTGCTCTTAGAGTGCACCTGGTGTTATTAAATATTTGGACAATTTATGGTAACTCTGGCAGTCAGAGAGCATATGAGATAAATTTTTGAATAGTTTGTAACTAGGACAGGTGTGGGCTGCATTTCAAAATCATGTTCAAATCCAATCAAGTTCTGGATCCATTTTTAAATTCTAGATACAGATTTCTTCAGGTGTTAAAAATACATACTTTTGTCTTGCCTTGTTCTCAAGAGCAGGTGCATTATCTTACTGTGAGGAGAAAACAACCTCCCCCTAAATTTTAATATATTGTGCCAGACTAAGTTTAAAGTTTGGCAAATTATACAAACTGAAAACAACATATTATACAATGATGGAAGAGCCAGGCTAGTAACATACTGTGAACAGATAGTTGTACAGCTTGACTTTTAATTATCAAAGGCACCACTTTAAAGAGTTATAACTCATATCTCATCATAGAGTCAGAGTTTTTGTGGCCTATTAAATTAATAGCAAATTTTACTTTTGTAAGACCAATTTCATACTGTCTTGATCAGTGAAAGCAGTACATAAAGTTATATTACATAGGTACTATGTTAGTGAATAATTCCTACTGGAATTTACTAGACAGTGATAATTTCCAGTAAATGTCTGCTTTGAAATCTGCATGTAGATTTAAGTCTTTCCAGTAACAGAAACTACTTGACACATGCCAATTTAAAAACCTTCAATACACAAATTTCTAATAAGCATGATATTGCTGGGATAATCTTAATGGAAATATTTAGCAGGAAAAAATATTCTGATAATGCTGAAGGTTCGTTCTTTCTTTAGTCTTGTCAGAGGTAACTTCTAATAAGGAAAGATACATGTGCACTGACTTTATAGCACACACCAGATCAGCTCTCATTCATTTATACTCACATCCCTCTAAGCAAAATGCAGCTTAAAGGCAGAAATATTGCCCCCAAATGTAGAATAATTCCTGACAATTCTGTGTATGGTTTGAATACAGAAAGGTACAGTCATATTGCTAAGCACCTTTGGAGATTTTAACTTACAGAAATGTTTTCTGCAAGACCTGCTATTCTCTCAGTTTTTACTTAATCTCTAACAACAAAGAACCAATCAACTTTTACTTCTTTCCCCTTGCTTTCAGTCCCACATATAGGAAGGCACTTTGGACCAATTTTCCCTCATTTAACCCTTCATCTTTTACCTTACTAGAAGGTTGTTCTAATGGGAGACTATTTTTGAAGAGTTACAACTCAGTGTAACTCTTAAAGTACACTAGCAGAATCGCACAATTTCTACCTGCCTTTCCATGGGTAATGTATTTCATGTTGTATTAAAATGCATTTCAGAGCATGTAACTTCCTGCCAGATTCACAGTTTACATGGGAAGAACACAAGAATAATTTCTCCAGCACTGTGTGCATAGTGCTTCCTTATAGCCAGTGATGAGATAAGTCATCACCTCTAAGCATCCTGTAATGAAAATGCTTAAAATTGCATAGTTTTCCTGTAATGCACCTTAATGTTGTATAATCCACCATGTACCATAACTCTTTGGTTGTTCTATAACTCGGAGACCTTGTCTCATTATTAGTCACTTCTAAAAAATAAAAATGAAAATTAATGTGTGCGCTTTCTCTAGTCACAAACACCAGTGTCGATAAAGCAATATCTTTCCTCTTTCCTCTAGCAGTATTTTGCACTCTCTGTGCAAGGATACAAATGACTACCCTCTTTTCTGCCTTGTGAAAACTAGGCCCATAAACAGTAATTGCTCTACTCTGTATTCCTGGCATGTGCTGCTAAATATTATATTTCTAGTAAGGTACTCTTGCATTCTAAATATAACTTAAATGCATCCTGCTTTCATAAATAATATATTGGTGACTCACTGATGTATCATAAGACACAGTTAAGTAAGAACCAGCTGGAAAACAAATCAATATTAGGTATAGGGCTGTTTTAACATCTGTTAGTTCCTCTAATATGAGATTGTGCAGACCTGTTAAACAATTAGTTTCCAACTTCTGCTTACACTTACAGTCTCATCAAACACATACTCTTTGCTTCATGCAATTAAATTGATTTGAATCTCAGCACAGTACTGTGGTTCTGAGAGCACTGCAAATACCAGCCATATGATAGGGTTGTCATTGAGTGCATCTGAATGGAGATGTTTGTATAACACAATTACTGGACTTTGAATGGACTTATTTTCTGCACTGGACATGGTTAGAATAATGCATATAATAAAGAGCAGATAGCTGAAGGAAGTATAAAAAATCCCACATAAAGTAGAATAGACTAGAGAAACAGCAAGTGAAGAAACTAAGAGTAACAGTACTGCTTTAAGAAGCTTTCAAATAACTTTTTCTCTGGCATAGATTTTTTGTTTGATTATTGAAATTTATCTGTGTAGTCATTACCAAGTGTATTAAAATAATGTGAAGACCAGAAATTTGATGACCTCAAGGAGCAACATGAAAACAGAGGCTTACAAAGTGACTTCACACTGCTTCCCCTATACTGCAGTTTCTCCAGTCTTAGCACATACCTCCTCTCCTTTTCCAGCTTAACAGTGAAGCTGAAACCCTATTTGCAGAGAGTGTGTTTCCCACCAAAAAGGTGCAGGAACCTCCTTTCCTCTAAGCTCTATATCCATAGATAGACATATATCCACAAAAGTGCCACTTTTGTTCTGGCACTCCCAAAGCCAAGTGTGGGAAGGCAAGCACAACCACTTTTGTTCTACTTGCACTCTACTTCTGGAAGACAAGAAGGAGACAACACACAGTCTGAGCTTTTCACAGAGTCCAGCTGTTTCCGCCTGTGGACTGTCTTCCCTTCAGTTACTCCCATTTACCCATACCATATCATAGCAGTTAATATATCTCATGATGAGGATCAGTTTACAAACAGCTTCAGGGTACACACATCTAATAGCTCACTTTACCACACATATATGTGACAGGGATATAATGATGCCCACTGTGAAAATGTTAGTTTAGAAGAGTCTAGCACAGGTGAGCACATTTGTTCATGTGCATTATCAGACCTGCTAGGTTTTGTCCGGGTATCTAATTTTCTAGTCATGAAAAAGCCTAGTGGCACATACTGACTTAAGGTTAAAAAAAAAAAAAAAAGAATGGAGGCACAGTCCAGGATTTCACACTTCAGAAATTTACCCTCATCCCTTCTTTGTCCTGTCATTAACCCTATCATTAACTCAACGCTGGCAACAATCCTCAGTCATATCAGCAATGTAATTGTGCAAGGTGTTCCTTATACCCTCTTCAAGAGCACTTAGTGGTCTGAGGAACTTGGATAACAAGACAGTACTGCCTTAACCAGTTCAAAAATCATTCAGTATCCAATTCTCAGAAGATAAAGGTGTGACCTTTATCCTGCTGTTGCAGTTTTATTGCTTTGATTCCTAATCTTTAGTTTCTCTTAAACTTTGGCTTTCCCTCACTATTTTAGAAATTGCAGAGCTACCTCCTTAAGGATCCTCTTCCCTCAATTTATCTCTTTGAATCTATCCCAAGAATGTCTCCTTTAAGTCCCCTCACTATTCAGCAGTGATTCCAAACAATCTTCATTAAGCCCCAGCTGAGAGAACCCTAACCTTAACCAGAACTCTAACGGGAACTCTATCCCTAACCTTAGCCCTAACCTTAACCCTAACCTGAGCAGAGAATGTCACCTCTGGTACCCTGCCTTTGCCACATTCCTGAAGACACATCCCACAGAGGCTCCTCCCCATGTCAGACTTTCACCCACATTGCAGGTCCTCCTCCTCCTACCAAATCAGCTTTTGGCTGACCTAGATTTGACAAGCTGATTTGGTAGGAGGAGACAGCATTTGCCTGCAGAGCAAAGCCCTGCCAGGTGCGTTGTGCCCCCCAGCGGCTGCTGTCCATGGCGGTGGCTGCTCACACACCTCCTTTCCTCCCCACCAGCCAGGAGACACGACCCAACCAGCCTTACAGCTTATTACAGGGAATAGTGCAGCCCACAGCCACTGGAAACGTATGGCATAAGACATTGTTAGAGAAACAGGGATGGCTTTTATCTGCATGCAAAACACTGTGTGACTGCTGCACAGTAAGAGGAGGACTGTGGCCTCAGTCCCTCAGTCTCCTTGCCCCAGCAGCAGCAGTGGGAGGCAGGCTTGGGGCAGGACAGTGAAGAATCCATGAAATCGCAAGTGCACCCTGACTGAGAAGCAGATGCCAGCATGATGGCAAGCACACTTCAGCAGCACTGCTCAGTGCAGGTGGTGTGAAGTGTGGGGGCAACCCACAATGTTTGTGAGCTCTCCTCACCTCTGGCTCCTGGCAGACTCTGTCCTTGCCAGACCCTCGCACCCTCTATCTGCCATGGACTAGTTTGTCTTCCAACCAGTCTGGTTACCATATGTATATATATGCAATGGCCATTACTTTGGAAGGATCCAACATCTTGTTTAGTGCTCATTGTCTGTGGAGAAAGTTTCTCTAGGAAAAAGACATCTGCACAGCAGGCCAGGACATAAGGACAGGCACAGTGCTGCTCCCACTCTGAGACACTGTATCTACCATTAGTGATGAGAGAGGTCAGGGACAGGAATGGGTGAAGAGCACTTTTAAGAAGGAGACTATTTGATGTTAGATGCTGTCACACATTTGCACATGGGTATCTAAAGATCCTCCTAGAACCTCCTATTAGAGAGTTGCATTTAGAACTTGCTTTTATTATTTTAAATCTGATATGATAGAACCTTGCTGGTTTCTCATAGCCACTGTCCCCTGGGCTTCCCGAGATATTCTGAAACTAGACAGCCAGCAGAGCCAGCCTGGGGCTGCAAGAAACTAAAATTATGAAAGACAGGAGATGCCATGAAAATCCTCTTTGACCATGGTGCCAAAGAAAAGCCCTGTAGAATAACTCTGCATGGTTTCAAGAGCTGTTGCTTCTAAACAGCACCAAAATCACCAGAGAAGGATATGCTCCATCTCTGCAAATGCTCCTGGTCAGGAATAGGAGAAGATATGCAAGACTGGGCTGTTGTGCCTCAGCTGCAGTTGCGAGAGGGGGAAGCAAAGGTTCTTGCCAGATACTGATGATTAGGAAGGGGACAAAGCAGATGTCCTCAGCATGAAACCAGTGATAAGCCTTCCTTACTCTTCCCTCCTCCCCACATGGTCCTCCCTCGCAGCTGCCCAGCCTGCCAGCCCTGCCTAGGACACATGAAGAGAAAAGTGAGTTCACTCTGGGGGCTGGCAAGGCCAAGGTGCGAGCAAAGTACAGCTGGGGTTGGACCTGTAAATACAGCTGCCTCTGAGAGATGGTATGGGAAGAACATTATACCTACAAAAATGCTTGGTATCCAAGTAAGGATAATTTCCCCAGGTTTTTATCTATGTGTGCACTTATGCTTTTATATAAATGGGCCATAAGAAGCACAATTACCCACTCCAAAAGCCCAGCGTGGGCTGACTGATGAAAGAGACAAGAAGGGCACCTGAGCGGGTTGCAGCACGTGCGCATGTACCATGAAAACACCCCACAGTTTTTGCCTGTTGACCAGGTTCATATGCAATTCTTTATGAGGTAAATTTGTGTTGCTTAGCAATGACGTTTTCACTTCTCAGCTAGAAATGTTGGGCCAGAACCCTGTGGTGTTCCTGAGGAGAGGAAAACGTCTGAAAACCAAACACCTAGTGTGGATGCAAGAGCTATTGCTCTTTCAGTTCTTCTGGACCACTCTCATTTCACCTGCGCAGCGAGAGGCAGCTCTTTGTAAAATGGAAACAGTATAAATGGTCAGGAAATATGGTCTTCAGGGACAAAAAAATACTCTTATTGTGAATAAGATCATACTGCAGACCACACATTCTCTGGTCTGACTGCCCAAAGACTGTTTTAAGAAATGGCCTGTCAGTGCTGTAGTACATGACCACTAGAATCTGACTCCGTCAACTTTGCATGCAAATCTGCTCAAGTACTGAAAGGTTTTCTGAAAATTGAAGCCTTCATTCAAAGCAACTCCTAGAACAATAAACTGTAAGACTTTCTGTGTAGGAAATCAGTGTTCTTTTTCTGTCTTAATTTCATAATTGACTACTTTAAATGAAACTTTCCAAAAATGTCATCTTGAAGTAGCACCTGGCAGGCAACTGTGAGTGAAAGTCTAACACAGTTATAAGTAATTGGAAGTAAAATCTTATAATGCAAAGAATCAGGCAAGCTTAATAACAGGCTGTGTTGTTAACCCTCTAGGAAAGAATAGAATATTCTTGTTCATGATATTAATTTAGCTGAAGTTGTGTAGGTGGCAGATTTTAGCAGGTGCAGAATAAATATTTCCTGAGAAATGTCACTGAAGACGAAGTTACTTTAAATTATTAATTAAGGTGTTAAGATAGCCAAATTGAATACAGATAACATTCCTATTCATTATTCTGCCATCTCACTGATCCCTTTTATTTCTAGCTTTTTAACAGCACTGTAGACCTACCTTGTGCACTTCCACATTCTAATGTATTCTGGTCTGACAGGAGAAATGATGTGCAATAGAATGTTTTTCTGAAAGGGACCTTTCTGCCTTCAGCAAATGTCTATCTTTTCCATGCAATGCATGAAAAATTTGGTAGGGGATTAAGGGAGGATTTCAATTCTGCTGAAGTGATTAATAAAACCAATAGCAATACGTATTTTACAGTGGATTTTTCTATACTTATCTAGATCCTTTTGGTACTAGTTAGAAACTTGTCACTGCTTTTAACAAGCTTGGAGTCAGGCCCTAAACTGTCCTCACAATTTATGAAAAAGAAAGTTTGAATTACACATATTGAGTTGAGTTGTTCTTCAGAGCAATTATAAATGTTTTTGGACCAACTTCTGAGAAGAAACTACACACACACGCATACACATAAAAACCCAGCTAAAATTGTGACAATGGTAATGCACTGCTTTAATTCAGACTTGTGGCAAAATCCACAGAGAGGTTGTGCTTGCAAACCTGCTTTGTACTTGTTTCTGCACTTACCACTGACATAACCTCTCTGCCTTTTTTTTTTTTTTTTTTTTTTTTTTTTTTTTTTTTTTAAATAAGAGGTGCAGGAATGCTGTCTTACATTTGTTGTAAGATCAGCTGTTTATCGGATAGCACACAATTCCTTCTGTTATACTAACTTTATATGGAAATAAAAGCTAATAGATGATCAGTTCACCTTTATTGTGGGTTGTTTAATCCAGCAGAGCCCAGCACACCAAGTTACATGAAGAGGTCTTGTTGGCAATATTTCTCCTTCATAATTTTATAGTCTTTTTAGGCACCTTAGAATCTTGACTCTTATGTCACATCTCCAAATGTTTTCTTGCTGTGTAGGCAGCAGACCTATATTTGGCAAAAAAGTGTTATGAATCCCTGATCCAAAACAGGATACAGAAAGATCCATAAAAACATAACTGTCAGATCTGAAGCAAGTCTGTATTTTGGAGTAGAGGGTGAAGATGGAGTTTTCACCAGAAAGGCAATGTTCTGAAATCAAATTGCAGTTCTAATATCTGCAAAGCAAGTCAGCTATAAATCTGGAATACCCATGCTTTCTTAATGTTTAATGCTTAGCCTCACAAGTGAAGAAGAATTTTGTGAATAAGCAGATTTTAGGAAGACTGAGGGAACTGGGAGTGCTGGGGTGGCTCCACAGAGCAGCACTGTGCTCTTGCTGCTGCTGAGCAGTCTCTACCTTGATGCTACAAGTGGGTCACCAAGAGATGAAGGCTTTCCAAAGGAAAGAGACAGCCCAGCAATATCCAGGTTCAATGAGCAGTGTGCTAAGGAGGCACAAGGCCAGTCCCCTGTAATCAGTAGCATACTGGCTAAGGCATCACTGGCACTTTGGTAGACTTTGTGGAGTGTAAGAAGGAACTCAGTGCAGCTTTCTTCTGTGGAGCAGAGGCGAAGCTGTGGGAGATCCCATTTGCATCTGGGGAATCAGCATGGGAAAATGGATGGGGCAGGAGATGGATGAAAATTCTTGAGGAGGAAGTCTTGACTGGATGCAGACAGAGGGACCCAAGACATATTCGCCCGTGGTATCACACACTAAGAATGGGAAATAGTTTTTTCCACACGTTGGATATGTTTACAATAATTTGTTGAAGACTGGGAACCGCTATTCTGTCTGTTCCTAACAACATACTCCTGAGAATGCAGCTAGAGCCCTAAGATGGAGCATGTAGGTGATGGAGCATGTAGCTTTTGGAGACTATGTTCAGGTCACTTCAGGAATCATTTTTTTGGCTTCTGCTTCTTTGAAGTATTTTTTTCCAGACTCTTTTAGGTATGAACTGAGGAATGTATTCAAAAGCTGAAGTACCAGCAGAATCTGTGCATATATTTTCATCTAACTCAACACAGAGCAATGTTTTGCTATTGCACTGTCCTTGGGGGAAATGGCTGCAGTTCAGAAAGAATTTTCTGTTGACTCACCAAATGAGGTGAGGTTGTAGTGATGAAGAATTAATTAGTTTATGCACTGCTGACATGCCTCGTATTATAACTACTATTTGTCATCTAATCATGGTATATGAATGGAAGGTTACATTCATTTGCATTTCTAATTCTTCTAAATACGGGTGCTCCACCAGTCACTCATGCTGAGGGATTGACAGCAAGTACCCTTACGTGAAAACAGTTAGTGCAGTGAGTGTTCAGTCACCTCTGTTCCCTTTTTGATCTACTAGGCATTCTCTTGTCAACATATTTATTTCTCCTATGGCCTGTTCAGGCCAACACAGCAATTATATGACAAAAACCCCCAACCCTTCAGTTCTTGCAATCGCAGCCCTTTGGTGGTAGAGCAACAGTGTGGTGAAACTCTGTTGGGAGCAGTGTCAGGGAAGAGAGGAAGAGCCTGCTATGAAAAGACCATTCTCATCGTGCAACTCACAGATTTTATAGTGATTCTTATATCTGTGCATAACACAGGGCATACTAAAAAAGACAATAGGTTCATATAGGATGTTTCATCACTTCCTTCTGCAGAGCTGCTCAGGCATATGGGGAAAAGTAGCCAAATACTGTTGCCCTCAGTGGGTAACTTGGTGAGATGGTGCACTGACCAAGGCTGGATCTTCCGCAGAGGTTCTTGTTGTCCAGGCCAGGCCTCTTTAGGTCACTACACAGATGTCAAATTTGCAAGTTGACAGAACTCATACACAGTACCCTCATATCATAACATTAGAACAGTTTCATTCACACAGTTTGCTGGAGGCTGAAAAAGGGAGAAGCATTTATGACAAGATGGCAGTGACGGGGCAGATGCATCTTTGTACACAGTAGTAAGATTTTATTTCACACAGAACAGGGATTCAACACAGCAGTGATTAAGGAGAGTGGCTGTCAGTGCTCTTCTTGGCACTGTTTTAATCCTTCATATAGCTTTTTTTATGTCTCCCCATAATCTCAAAGTTTGCTTATTACTGCAAGACCTGTCAAGATGTTCCAAAAAGAAAATTCCTTTTCTAAAAAGAAAAATACTCTGAGCTTCCATAGCATAGCCAGAACTATTTAAAATGAGAATTAATACAAATTAAAAGGAATGCACTTGATTAAAAGAGAAATATATGTCTTAAATGTCTTGTTTGCAAATTAAAAAAAAAACCCGAAACAAAACAAACCAAACCAAACCAGCAACAATAAAGATTTTATTTAGATTGCTTTTGTAGTATTTCTTTTTCACTTTTTAATAGGCTTGAACCATCCCATCACAGCTTTAATTAGGATAACCTTTTATCTGTTTATGTTCTGCCAGTGACATTTGAAGTTTAGCCTTCAGTGAGAGCTTTGGGTGATGTGTACACTGAGGCTTTGGAAACTTCTTCTGGACAAGCTGCCAGCAGACAATTACCCTTCTAAATGTCAATAAGCTAGACATCAATTGTCAGCTTGCATAATTTCTAAAAGCCTCCTCTCTCTATAGATTAGATCAAAAGTCATATGCACACTTTAAAAAATAGAACTAGATTTTGACCATGTGTTAAGTATTTTTATCCCTTGGCACTTGGGTAAAGAATGGTAAAACTTGAAAGACTCTAGTTTACACTTGCACTGTTCTAAAAACCAAAATAAAAATTTACAGATTATTTTTAAAATATCGAGCAGAGGTCCCGATGGATTTTACAGCAAAAAAGGATCTCAATTAGGAGGAAAAATACAAAGTGGCAATTTTAAAGAAGTATCATCGGTTTGTGTTCTGGAAGCATGGAGTGGAATGTAGTTGTGGCTGATGTTGAGTACATTTAATGATGAGACCATGTGTTTTACAGACCAAAAAATACTCATGTTGAAGAAAACACACTATTCACTTTTCACTATCATTTGACCAGTTTCTTACTGTCTTATTTTGGTGATTTAACTTTTGTATCAGACCATAAACATCACTAATCATTACCCACAATTTCTTGAGCAATGAGCTATTTTTAATTGTCTTGGTGTTACAGTGTTCCTCTTTTGGCACATCCAAATTTGTCTGGAATGGTAGATGCATGTTCCTTTCAGTAGGTTTCCATGGCTAAGGCAGTTACTAACATAATCTTCTCTGTCTTCATTATAGTGATATACTTGAAGAAGATATTGCAAAATATTGACATTTATAAAAATATAAATATTAATACTGTAAATTTATACATATATATGAATTAAAAACACCTTAGAACATGAAGAAAATAGTCCACACAACAATTCAACCTTCCTAACTTTTCTTGATAAGGGACCCATGTTTTTCAATTATTGACCTTACATAACAATTTAAAATATCCAGCATATCATATAATCCTAGAATGGTTTGGGTTGGAAGGGATCATTAAAGACTGTTTAGTCACAACCTCTTTCCTGTGGGCGGGGATACCTTCCACTGGACCAGGTTACTCACAGCCCCCTCCAGCCTGGCCTTAAACACTTCCAGGGGTGGGACATCTGCAATGGAGGCCCAATTCTGTGGTTGCAGGCTGTAAAATCTCAGCTGCTTAACCAGCTACAACAAACGTTTACAAAGAGCTCCATTTGCTTTTGATGCTGCTGCCCTTCAGACGCTCCATTTTCTGTGCTTAGCCTAATGCTTGGTTTTAACCTCTTAGGGTTTGATGGAGAAAGCAAAGCAGACTGTGATAATCCTGGCATTAGATCCCTCACCAACTCGCACCTCCACGCAGAGGCACTCCCTTTCCCACTCTCTCTTGAACTCATCCATGTGCTTTAATTGGTATTCATTTCAGATCTTTCAAGGAAAGACTTGCCCCAGGGACATATAAAGCATTTATAATTGTATTCAAAAGATTGGTACTTGAATCCATACATCTGTGACAGAAGTGCCTCATATATCACCTCTTGGTCAGAGCACTTTACTTCATCATATGTCTGACAGACAAATTGATAAGCTCTTTCATTCCAAGCAAACCTCTAATACCCCTTTTTAGGCTCTTCTCTTTTACCTTGGCCTTTGTCATGACTGTAGAGTTGCAGGGCAATGCGTCATGCTATTTCTGTGTGGTAATAAAATAATTGGTGGGAGATGGAGAGATCCATTTGGTGTTGACTCCATTTGCAGGGCTTGGCTGCTATTCAGTTATTAATTAGAGAAATGCTACTGATGTAACTTTACTAATGATGTACTACCAACTTTCTCTTTATATTATAGAGCCTTACCAAGTGTGAAGCACTGATGTAACCCTCTACAGTATATATCATCACAAATATTGTTAATTTAAGTGTTACCACTAGTAGCCAGTAAACAGATGAGCTGATGATCATCTTAGTAAGTAAGAAAAAATACATAACATTTGTCGTAGTCTTGGTTGCTTTTCTAATACAGACTTTTTATCTCTGCCATATTGTATTATTTCTGTTAACGTCTTCTAATTTAAGTAAACCAAGTTGAATACCAAAATTGTATCTCTACCTCTTCTGCTGTGTTTTGGTTTACCCCAGCTGGCAACTCAGCCCCACATAGCTGCTTGATCACTCGCCTCTCGATGTGGGAGAGAATTAGAAGGGTAAAGGTGAGAAAACCCATGCATTGAGATGAAGACAGTCTAATAAGTGAAGAAAAAGCTGTGCATATAAGCGAAGCAAAACAAGGAATTAATTCATTGCTTCTCTACAAGCAGCATATGTTCAGCCATCCCCAGGAAAGCAGTGCTCCGTTGCATGCAATGGTTAGTTGGGCCTTGACTCTGTGTAAGTACTGCTCAGCATTAACAAAAACATCCCATAATTATCAACACTTTCCAGCACAAATCGAAAACACAGCCCCATACCAGCTACTATGAAGAAAATTAATGTTATCCCTGCCAAAACCAGCACATGATGTGTGAAGAAACTAGTGTTACAATGACACGGCTGTGGTGCTGTTTGGGTTGGATTTGTATTCCATAGAAATCATTCAGCTTTAGAAAGCTAAAACTTAGGCAGCAAGTCAAGACAGTGATCAAGGCTTCATTACAGTCAGAGTGGGTGGTTCCTCCCACCCCTCTTAGACACTAAGTTCTGAAGGAAATGAAGCATACTCTGGAGGTGCAACCAGTCATTCATTGCACTGGCAACATAGATGTGTAAATTAGATATGATGCTTAACTTTTAGATTTCTAAAGTTAGATAAATTCAATTCAAACCACTTACTCCTTGTTCTCTATCAACCTCAATGAATTCGTGAAAGTAAGGGAAAACTAACTGCTGACTTCCATGGGATTGAAACCATATTCAGGTAGCAACACAGGTATAACATTGTGTTATTGCCTTGTGCTAACAATTGTGCTAGTGATAATATTGATATGTCAGCACTGAAATTAGTCAAGATATAAAATTGGCTGATGGTTATTTCTGAGACTGGATCTCTTGTTGATCAATAAATCTGTATTTCTTTGACCTCCTTTCATTATCAGAGAGCTCACTGTTCAGAAATAAATGTCTTTTCAGTTTTAGATTTGGATAGGCTGGATCAGATCACTTCCACTGACTATTGTTACGAAACGAGCATAGTTATCTACTGAGTACTGAGCGAAAGTTTTATTTGTAACTGATTCATCTCTTCATGTGTTCCTAAGCACTTATATATATAAAAAAATAAGCCTGAAGCAGATCAAATAGAAAGGGATAGAAAGGATTCAGAGGGATCAAAGTGAGAAAAGGTTATTCCCAAATGCCTTCTGAAATGGCAGTCTTCAGCGCTGAACTGAAAGTACTCTACAGCTGATATTACCTATCAGAGCTTGGAGCATGCCAACAGGAAAATGACTCCTTTGTAGGAGTCATTCTCCATCCTGAACAAAAACTTGTTTCTTAAATTGCACTTCTTTTATGAATTAGGAATTTTCAGATTTCTTTCTGCATTCCTCCTGCATTTGTCTGTCTCACCTTACAAGTTGCTATGGTATGCAATGGGCTGGCACAGCATTGACTGAAGCTATATTGCCATAGCAGCTGAGCTTACTCAAAAATGTTCTAGCACAGCAAGGTATTTCTGAGCATGCATAAAGCTCCATTTAGACTTGACATATTGTTTATGATATCTCATTCTAAGTTGTGCATTCACTGTCTATCATTATGAATTGTAGGCTCAGGATGAGGGAATCTTTTGAAACAGCTTTCTTCAAAAACAAAGAGTAACTTTTCATTGACCAACCAGTCCTAAAAATGTGCATTTTTTCTTAGTTTCTGGAGATTCTAACTAAAATGTTCTATATTCATTAATGATTTTTGCAAGTCAGTGAGCATCTGTTCCCATTACACATGCATTTGATTATATAATTTGTTCAGAGCTCTTTACATCTGTCCTGTTGGCTTGTTGTGAGTCTTCTGCTGGTCTTACCCATTACTCTTGTAACTCAGATATCTTGTCCTGCAGTATTTGATTTATTTTCTTTTTCAGTATTATTTTTGCGTTTTTGACTCAAGAAAACAAAGAGGAAGGAGGAAGATGCATGGGTTTGCTAATTTTCATTTTTCACTTTGGTTAGCTAGCTTATGTTCAGGCTGCCAAAATGCTAGTGCGATGCTACCTAATAAGAACCTTAGAATTGAAACCTCAAGTTGAAACTTGAGAAGTTCAAAAGTTTCCTCAAAATAGACATTCTCTCACTTATTTAACTATTTTTAAATGTAATTGACACCCAATCCCATATATTCTCCTACTGATATGTTTATCACTTTCAGAAACAGCATTTTTTTCATTTCCCCCTATCCCAAGAAGCCATCTTCTCTTTTACCCATTCAACCTGCACTATTTTGTATAGAAAATTACTTATTACACCAGGGCAGGAGATAGACATGAAAGGGAGAAGGTGAGAGGTTGTCCCTTACTAGTTAAGACATCATTTAGGGGGAACAAGTATTGGTGGTGTGTTGTAATAAATATACATAAGAGGAAAAACTGCTTAGCTGAAACTGCTACCTAGTTCAGTGTGCTAAATACTTTGCTTACCAGACTTACATAGGATGTGATTTCACTTGTCTGATCTGAGTCATACAGATTTGAGCACACGTTTGCCTGACTTTTGAAAAAGTGGGCCATTTCACTGGAATAAGGCTCACTGGACTCTAGGATGTAGATTCTGTGTTACTTTGTTTCTATTACTGCTACAGGTGATGACAAGTATTTTCGACAATGGCCATTATCCTTAGGGAATTTTTATATTAAAGACAGTGAACTGTGAATCTGTACCAAATAGCCATGTCTATCCTGGGGTGTGTTTATTTTTCATTTTTTTTTTTTTTCCCCACTGAATAAGGCATAGCACTTGGAAAGGGTACATTATTTATGATATTTTAGGATCAAAGGCCTTTCTCAGCCATCTTCAGTGAAACAAGAACCCTCCAGCAAAACCATAGAAATAGAGATTTCAAATCTGCAGAGAGAATGGCTTTCTTTAGTATTCAAAGATTTCTTAGGACTTGACTTTTCCCTCTCTTTTCACATTCATGTTCAGAGTCCATAAAACTTCAACTTTGAATAGCTGCTCTTCTTTTAGGCAGCACCATATGTATTGACATATGATTGATTGACATATGATTGACATATGATTGATATTGACATATGTATTGATTCTGGCCTGAATTTGCAATATCTTTGAAGCTGAAGAATTCACTAATTCACAATTCACTAACTTGGAGTTATATTGGAGACTGCTTATCACACACTAATAAAAGAAGTAAAAGACTATAGGGTGCTTTGCTCAAAAAGGCACATCATATTTTTTGCTTGTTCTAAGTTTGTGGCATTAGAACATCCTTCTCTGGAGATCACTCAAAGGTAGTACAGAAGCATCCTGTATTATGTGAGTTCTGAAGAAACTTTTTTTTTAAATCTAGAGCTGTGAGAAACCTGGCACCTCACTCTGGCTTAGAGGTTCACCTAGACTGCAGTTAGGCCTAATTACCTTCAAGGATCTTAGCATAAATGCATCATAGAGCTGTGCTGCAATTTTTTGCATTCTCATAAATCTTATTTGAATTCATATGTAAATTACAGTACTTAGGCTGCAATACTGTAGGAATGCAGAGAATGATGTTGAGAAATGCTAGGACCAGGTTACTAGTAATCCTGTTTCAGCACAGGTTAGAAGCAGTTGTCTATGGACATGGGTATAAGAAATTGCTAACTGTAGGGGTTCCACTCTGCTTACGTGCTAGTGGATTTATGAAAAGTTTGGAAGAAAATAACATGCTACCAGTCTTCTCAAGTAACAGGATAATAGCTACACTACATTAGGGCACAATAATTCAAACTTTTCTCCAAGTAAAAATGAGAAAGTAGCATGTACATGGGAGTATGGCCAAGTGCAAAAATATAAATGCAGCCTCTGTTTCACAGTTACATAATCATATGCACTAGAAACACAGGTAAAGTGTAGAGGACACAATTTGTTAAACACTTGTACTTGATAGATTACACACCACAGGACCCTTGTGGAGTGTTGAGTTTGCTGACTGTGGTTCAGATGAGAGAAGACAGGATTGCAGTACACTAGAAGGCATTAAAAATAGCATGACTAATTGCACATATGATTTTTAACTCTCTTAGTATTTTCATTCATAAATACAGATAATAATAATAAAAGTGCATTCATATATAGCATTCACATATGCATCCAAACTGTTCTGAAAAGTGTTCAGTACTGTTATTTTCATCTCACAGGAGAGCACACCATAAGGAATGTCTCTTAGGGTCTCACTGCAAACTCAGGATTCCAGCACAGAATTCCCATATCCCAGGCTATGGCAATAAAAACATGCTCAATAGAGAAGGACCAGTTCAGGAAGCATTTAAACAAATCAGTCACAGGACTGAATAAGGATGCACTCACCAGTGCCGATGGAGCTGGACCATGTTATTGTTGGGATTCTCTGGATTTCATCTAGTCCATTGACTGTCTCACATCATTTTTCCTTCTTTGGATGCTATGGATATTGCCTCAATCGAGCTTGTAAAACCTATTTCATTTCCACATGTCTTGAAAAAAAAAAAATGCAAGCCCAGATGTATTAGACAGCTCAGACTTAACAAAATCTGGAGGAATGGAGCTGTTACTGTATTTTCAGCGGAGATTTTTTGAAACAAAAGTCCTTGAGACTAATCCTATATTTAACTATAGCAGGTATATCACTCTATGTGATGGAGTTACTCTTCATTTAGAGCAGAAGAGAGGGAGAGTTGTCTCCTTTAGACTTCCCTATCAATTTCTTTATGGAAAGATATTGGTGTAGCTCTTTCTGAAAGATATCCTGTATAAGAGCTTTATTGAAAAGTTCTTAGTTGTCTGTTTCTCCCTCTTTTTCATTATTTTCTTTGCTTATCTAGCTGTCTTAATAATGATCCTGAAATATGAAATTAGTAGTAGAGGTATGGCACCCACCTAAGCAACTGAAAAACATACAGAGAAAGAAAGGCCAGAGACTGACCTAAGGTACTGGTTCTGCCTCCTCCTTCCATCGCTTGAAGACTTATGAAAGAAGAAACAATGGTGCCTGTACTAAATGGTGCACAAACTTCAGATGATGAATTAAGGTTTTACTGTGATTGGAATCAAATCTTCATACTGGTATTTCAAGCAGGCCTGGAGAGCACAGTGTTCAGTGAAGGATAGAAAAACTTACAGTTGTGTGCTGTTTAACCCAAAATGAGCCTGACATGTCTTTCACCACATTTTGAAAGGAAAACTCTCTGGGGGAAAAAAAAAAATATGTACAGAAGGAAACCGTGATTCTTTTCTCTCCTTTTCATCAACATAATCATGCTTCCAGAAGCTAACTTGTTAGTGTAAAACACATTATTTCTTCTGTGAAAATAATCCTTTTTGAAAAACAGAGAATTAATAAAACACTGCTCTTCTAACAGCATACCTCTCCAACAGAGTGAACTTGTGCATCAACAGCTTATAGCCATTGTTTCTAAGTCTGTTCTATTTATAGAACAGCACTTGCATGACATTGCAGAGGCAATAAACCAAAGATAAAGGTAATTTTCCGGAGCAGAAATCTACTCCAGATAAGATGGCGTTAAGCATCCCACATTTATGCAGGTTTATTTAATGTCTTTGGACACAAGCATGTCAGTGCCGGCAAACTGTATGAGATAGGAATAAATCTAAAGCACTATGGGAAAAAAGAGGGACACAGAATATAAGCAACAGAGGATCTACCAGGACCAGTTAGAGGCTGTAGCATCCTTTGTTTCTGTCCACGTGGTTAACATTAATGACACATCATGTGACTGGCAGCACAGGTTTATCCCCTATGATACCTAGATAGCTGGCACACTATTTATGGAGTATTCGCTTGAGGGACTATATACATAGAGATTTAAAAGCAGGAACAAGCACAAGGAAAACAGAATCTCATGTGTGCAATTACACTGCAAATTCAACCTTTGCCTATTTACCATCGCTTTGTATTTATATGTTCTTTGCCTCTTTTATATATTATTGCATCTTCACTGCAATGACACCATCACAGTCTACAACTTCCTCAAGGGGCGCAGTGGAGGAGGAGGGGACCATTGACAGGACATGAGGAAAAGTAATGCATCAGGGGAAGTTTAAACTGGACATTAGGGAAAAGTTTTCCATGGAGAGGGTGGTCTGTCACTAGGAAAGGCTCCTTAGGTAAGTTGTCATGACACCGAGCCTGTCAGAGTTCAAAGAGTGTCTGGATGACACTCTTAGTCATACACAGATTAGTTTTAGGTAGTCCTGCAAGGGGCAGGGAGTTGGACTTGCTGATTCTTAACAGTTCTCTTTCAACCTGACATATTCTGTGATTCTCATCCTTGAATGGTGTTTAAAATAGTATCTCAGTACTTTTGAGCTTAGCAACAACAATCATGAGCAAGGCAAACTCTAATCCAAATGAATATGGGTACAGTAAAAGGTAGGGTTATCTATTACTTTCTTCAATCCATACAAACCATAACTTCAGACCTAATTCCTTTTCTTGCTCTCTCAATATATTTGATTAGATAGATGATTGATTTTGAGATGCTGCAAGAACTTCTGAGATTTAACCAGTCAAGGAAGATTTTTAAAGCCTTTCTCAACTTTTGTATCACTGAGCTAATTAGGTTATGGAAAAGGTTTTATCCGTCTGTATATTGAGAGTTTTGAATGTAGACTTCCTTCAATGAAAAGTGAAAGAGCATTTAAAAAAAAGTGAGAAGGCAGAAAACCAGCAGGCAGAAACCTAAACAGAGCAGTGCAGAAATAAAACTAT
Source organism: Dendrocincla fuliginosa (assembly GCA_035047845.1). Taxonomy (NCBI): domain Eukaryota; kingdom Metazoa; phylum Chordata; class Aves; order Passeriformes; family Dendrocolaptidae; genus Dendrocincla; species Dendrocincla fuliginosa. The sequence continues at coordinate 132,723,417 of JAWWMO010000083.1, read as the reverse complement.
ATGTTTTTACTCTTTAGATGAATAAAGGCAAGAAGCTGATTCCTAGACCTGAAGCAAGATCTTTTCCATGGAAAAGTGGTCTGAACCAATGCATTCTTCTATACAGTTTATTTACAGCTGTCTGAAGATAATTCATGATTCAATGAAGAATACCACTTTTCTTGATATATGTGTATGACCCTTAATCATGAATTCACTGGCAATTATTAATATATATAGGTAAGTTAAAAAACTACAGGAATCATCTAATGTACATTTCTCTCCATAGCCTCCAAGACTACAGACAAGATCTATTTCAATAACTAGAAAAAAGTCCACAGGAAGCTGCACTGTATAGGGAAGGACAGAAGCTGAAACCTGCTGTAATAAAGGATGAACATATCAAAGGGTGCTGGCAGCCTGTTGTAGAATCACTGTTATTTTATACAATGAAATGAACCTAAATTACCACACTACTCTTGGGAGTCCATCTAAGGAAGCAACTACAGGAGGAAGAGAAGATATGAGAAGGAAAGTGCCAAACGCTCAACTTCAGGGAAGTTTCCTGAACTACTGTACAGTACAGAAGGACATAGAGGTCAGATTCCCCCACTGCCGGAAACATCATAAAATTTTGACAAGATGCAAGGAAAATGTGAGATGCCCCAATATCTCCTACCCTGCAAAAGGACTTAAGTAATATGCTTTCTCAACACTCCCAGTGGCAGCCTCTGGATATTTTTCACTATTGTAACATGAGTTGTAGTTTACAGCAACTGCTGGACAGAGCCAGTGGGGTTCAGTCTACAGCCCTTTGACATGCTGGCTGGCTGACTGGATCTGCTACAGCAGACCGCTACTCTTCAGAAGACATAAAGTGCAGATGGGGAAGATACCTGGGGCATCTCAAATGACCGTACATGCTTATACCTGGACAGCTGAATCGTATCCAGTAAGTCAAGGCAAGGAACACTACAGCAGTTCACAAAACCTCAAAGTGCACTGACTCGCTTCTTTTCAGTCCTTTGTTACGGGCATGTTCTGATTTAATAACCTCAGTTCAATGTGTTTTAAATGATGTATGCAGCAAAAAATCCAAACCAACTAGAGGCAGGGGTTTTTTTTGCAATCATTATGTTGCTCTATGCAGTTAGTTCCCCCACTTGTTGCAACTAACGACCAAGTCCACCATGGCTCCCTGTAATTCCCAGAGTAGAGAGAAGTATTTTAAAGTATTTATGAGGTATTTATCTTTATTTTTTACACTCTTCATCCTTGCAGGGTCTTGACTGCCTTGATGTGGAAATCCTCTATTTTCTGTCACTGGAATAAAGTGTATTTGCCCACACAATTTTCCTTATTACAGATTTTAGTTAAAAATACAGTTAAGAGCAACTTATCATGTAAGGAGATAGGAGTAGAAATAATCACAGTTCTGAAATTTAAAGGTGGGCAGACTTTTTTCCTTTCACTTTTGCTATTTCTTGTAAACAATATAAAATGGTAATATCAGCAAATAATTGGGTAGACCTGGCAACTGCCACAGACAAGTTACTAGAATAAATGGACCAACAGAGTACAAAGATGGATTAAATAACCTTTCACAGTTCCTCCCAGCACTATTTTCTTTCGTTCAAATAAATGGCATAATCCAGTGTAGAAAGCTTCACATTAGTCAAATAGGATCTCTGTTTTACAGTAATTTCAAGTATTTGCAACTTTTAGAGGAAAGATGAATAGCACTGTTAATAACAACTGATTATTATTTAGAATCTGGAAACATATTTAGTTTGAAATTATGACTTAAAAGTGATCAAAATATCACCTCCAGTTCTTTTTCAGTTATTGTGCACTTAGACATCAAGAGGGGTCAAATAATTATACAATATTACTTTAAACATTCAGTCTGGTAGTATTTGAATATATTTGGCCTGCTTCACATCCAAATACAATTTTGATCTGCCTTTAAATACTTATTTTGTCATCTTTCTTTGTCTGTTTTGGTTGGGAATGTGCATTAGCCCTTTGTACCTCTTTAACAAGAACAGGGCATCTGGTTTGATGATTAATGCCTCTCATCTTCAATAAAAGCACTAAGAATGCTAAAATCCTCATCAGACTAATTAGTAAGAATGCCCTTGATGCAGCCACAAGTCTTAGTATGGATCTGTCATGAGTTCACAGAACTGCTATGTCTGATCTTTTTAGTTGCTTCTTCTAAGTAGTATCTGGTCATTCAACAGAGATCACAGACACAACAATTACTGGCTTGGTAGCATCAGTTTTGTCAGTACTTTTCCCTAGATAGCTAATTTCAATGCACTGAGTTCATCAGAGTTTTCATGAACAAAAATTGCTCATTTAAAGCTGATTGTATGGCAATGCAGCAAATACTGACCAGGAAAAAAGTTAGATCATCCTGAGCCAAAATAAAACAGTTTACTTAACAAGTTGAACAGGAAAGCAATGAAAAGAAGATAATAATATTCTTCCAGATTTCTGTTTTTTACCATATAGGGAAAAATAAATGAAGCCACAGTGGTTGATTAATTTCTGATTTTTGTTTAAGAAGGGCTATATTATGCTTTCCTAGCTTTTCTAAAGTTTGAGACAATCCTTTCGTTTATTTACTTTAGTTTTGTTATCCTTATTACCAAGTACTATGATTCCAATTCTAGACTGACATAATTTACCAGTGAATGAGGCTCATAGCTCCATATAGCCTCTTACTGTTAACATACAATAAAAATAATGAAAGATTTGCTTGAATACAGAACAAACAATCCATATTTATTGGTGTCAGCTTCCTTCTCCAGGTAAGGGGGAATTCACCACTTGATTCACCACTACTTAAGTCAGTATAAACATTTCAGGGAAGGGAAAGGAGCACAACTCTGCACTAAGCAGCTCTAGATTTTGTCATGAGCTCTGTGTGTCAAATATAAACTTTTCCGCCAATTACAACGTTTTGTCCAGAACTGAGATTCTGGTATTTCTGAGAAGTAAAGCAGAATTCCTTCTTTAAAACTGCAGTCTTATTCTACCCTTGATTAACAATATTCCACAATCAAAGTCCTGTGAGAGTTGTATTACTCTTCAGTATTTGATGGTGTTATTCCAGCTTCAAGATCATCACTAAGGCATATCTTCTATCCTGGAACATGCATCCCTTGAGTCCTAAAATCCATATTTTCACACATCATAACATTTGTAGCTGTGGAAATTATCTTATGTGTCCAACATGCTTTAGGATTCCCCAGATGCACACTATGAGAGAGAATCATAGAATAGTTTGAGTTGGAAGGGACTTTAAAGATCACCAAGTTCCAACGTCTCTGCCATGGGCAGGGATGCCACCTACTAGACCAGGTTGTGCAGAACCTTATCCAACCTGGCTTTGAACACTTCCAGCGATGGACTGTTCACAACTACTCTGGACAACCTGTTCCAATGCCTCACCAGGCTCAGAGTTAAGAGCTTCCTTCTAAGACCCAGTCTGAACCTACTTTCATTCAGTTTAAAGCCATTACCCCTTGTCTTGTCACTATGTGCCCTTATAAATGATCCTTCTCCAAATCGCTTGTAGGCCTCCCATAGGTACTGGCAGGTGCTATAAGGTCTTCACAGAGTCTCTTCTCGAGGATGAAAAATAGGACAATTTTTTTAACTGAACCATTAGAGTATTTTTGCCCACCTGTACTCAGAAAGCTGAAAAACTTCTCTTTTTTTTTCCATTTCTCTGTCAGGGCCCAGTCCAGGCCTTTCTAAAATCTACTGGTATGTATGTATGTATGTATGTATGTATAGAGATAGATAGATAGATAGATAGATAGATAGATAGATAGATAGATAGATAGATAGATAGATAGATAGATAGATAGATAGGTAGATAGATATTTTGTAGAAGTTTTGTTCCTGAATCAAACATTCTGTATCTTCCTACATGAGGTGCATAGTTTTCTCTTGTTTCTTACATGGCTGTTTCCAGTATGAGCAGATATCCTGACACTGACACAAGAGCTCCAAGAGGTATAAAACTCCAAGAGAAGGTCTTCCCTGCCCTCCTTTCTGTCACTCTTCTCACAAACAGAAGATTGAACTCACCTGCAGGCTGTGCCAGGTATTCCTAACTCACTGAGAGAAATGTCTTTTCAGGTTTTGCATTCTGTAGACTTCCTACAAAATACTGTGGAAAGTGATTTTGGCAGTCTCAGTGGGGTGACTTCACAGCAAAATTATTTCATCACTAGTTGACAATTCCAAACACAGATGTATCTGAAAGAGAAAGTGAGAGTGACAGCTCCGTCTTTTGACTTGTTGGGAAGTAGATCCTTTAAGATGTTGCTCTATTCTGAAATGTTGCAAATAACAACATCATGCATTCTATTATCTTTCAGGGATTTCCATAACAAACTGAGGGGGCTTGCAAGTGAAAAGATGTTTCAGCTAATGCCTCCTTTCAGAATTGAAAGTTAAATTGTACAGGGACATACATCCAACACTTATGAGTACTGTGTTTGCAATAGATAACCAATTATTTTGTGATTCATAAGAAAAAAAGATGCCATTTCATTTTCTTAAGAAGCTGTCAATTTTGAAGCTGTTTATACCAGGCAGAATGTAATGTGGTTATTACCACAACCCAACAAGGTACAGAATACATAAAACCCATTACCGTTTAATAGGTTGTATTTTCAAATGGAATTAACTCTTCAAACAAAATAGACTTGAACACATGACCTCTTTTAGAACTGGGGTTTTAAAGGACTAAAATAAGAGGTAATAGAGCTTCAGCACAGCGGCACTGGTTTTTTTTGTTTAAGAATCTACAGCTGTCTGAGCAGCTCCCTACAGAGGTATGTTTTGTGGTTGATTATCTTTGATTATGCGTATGCAATTGTATTTTGGGCCTATTGGAGAAGGGACCACAATTTCTCAACAATTTTTCAACCTGATAAACTGGTTCAAAACCATGAAAAGAATATTTTACGCCACAACCTAAACTGTACTGTTCCTTTCCAGAATCATTTGCTGATATTTCCAGCATGTTACTCTGCCAGTAATGTTTCAATAATACACATCTTTTGTCCAGATATGTTTAATAGGTGATTTTTCTACTTCCATGAATATTCTAAAATTGCTGCTTTGGGGTTTCTTTTTGAATTTTTCATCCTGAATCACCAATATATTATAATCTGTAGAGGATGAACATCTCAAATTGCTAACAGTTAATTTTATCTCAATATTTTTGCTTTATCATCTGTCATGCCAAAAGTTCTGGCCTAGCAGACAAATTAGGCAAACTATCCTTTCTAATTAGTTATTAAATCTCAAAAAAGGGTTCCAGTTTTACATCAGAATTACATATTAATGCTATGTATTTTCAAATTTTCTTAGTTGATGTTAGTTTGCTAATCACAAATATTTACAGGATATTCAGTAGATCATTAATCTCTCAAGAACAAATTGCAACCTGCAATATTTGTTGTATTTCCACAAAGCAGTGTAAATAAAATGTCGTGTATGGTAAAAAAAAGTTAAATAAATCCACAATCACTGCATTATCTGACAGCCTTGGTAACCTGTACCTTGCACAGAAATGAATCCAATGCTTAGGATACATTAAGGAGTTAGCTGATAATGTTCAGAAATTGTGTGTGCAAAGTAACAAATTCACCTTTTCAGTCCACTGCCTAATTGGTCAGTAATATCAATTATTACTTAGGTCTACTATTACTATTACTTACGACGTATCACCCACCTTTTTCACTTTGTGGAGAAGGTACTGACAGTCTTATTCTGATGCCAGTCACAGCTTCATTCTCTCCACTTATATATAAATTTTATCTTTTGCATTTGAATTCTGAAGGTGTTTTGCTTTAGTCAACGCTTTAATACACGACTTTGTTGCTCGAAGAGAAATCAGAAAGTAGGATTTTACTTTGGGTTTTATGGCCAGGCTTTTTTTTTTTTTTTAAATATTGTTTGGGTTTAGAGACCAGGATTTCAAAAATCAGTGTCCATTTTCTTGATAAACAGCTGAAAAAAGACAAATAGGAAAAAAAAGGTAATAATCAGAGTGGGTCCTGTCTAACTTGAACTGATGTGTTCATTTCCTAAGGACCTAATGTGTTAATTGCTATTTTTCTTACCTCATAGATGTTATCCTAGTCAGCTACAAACCCAGCCAAAAATACCCAGATCTATGAGATTTAGTGAATTTTCCAAATAGAGCAGACCTTGATCCTATAAGGCTTCCTGGTTTCTGGCACCTTTCTGAGCAGTGAAGTCAATCAGTGCCACATGAAATTAGTAGGACCTGAAAGCAACCAGGGCTTAGTCTGATGATGGGGCTTTTCAACTTCTTGTCAGCAATATCATTTTTGGAAGGGCAAAAAGATGAAGGCAAAGAATTAAAGAATGACTCTAGTAAGTGTTGTACGTTTTCACAGATACTCCACTCTTCCAGAACAGAAACTACATGGGAAGAAATCTCATCTTCTTCTTTCATGATAAGAAATAAGAAGTTTATGAGATGATATGAACCACTCTTTGTCTCCTCTTCACTAAGTGAAGAGACATGGGTTTCACTTGTTCTTTCTCTGCTCTGGGATGGTTCTGCATACTTTCACTTCTTTGGATGGAAGGTCAGACTTTTTTGCTTACAATTTTTCTGATATTGTGATGTAAAACAAAGAAGTTTTGTCTTCTGTTTCCTCCAGAGTAGTGGAGAGAAATGAATGGTCAGGAAATGAATAAGTAGGTTTTTCTTTGCATTTAAATAAAAGATATCTGGTCTTAAGTGCTGCATGTATCCTTATTAAAATAGCTAGATATATAGTCACTAAATGCTTTCTGCAGAAAACAATTGTACTTGTAAAACACTGTGTGGAAATGAATTTTGTCCTTTTGTCCATCTTGAACTTTGTTTTTGTTTCTTCATTGGATATTATTCCTTGTGACCAGCAGAATTTTCCAATTACTTACGATATTGTCTTCCTGTAGTGCCTATTTGAACATCCAATCATATTATTTTCAGTGGGAGCTATACAAATCCTGATTCATTCTTTAGAGTTTGGAGTCTTTATAGCCAAATCATGATGAATATTTTCCGTAAAAAAGAAAAGGTATGTCTTATTATCTACATAAAATTGTATATACAAACAGTAAAACATGCCCACAAAGGAAATTTATGCTATTATCTGATATTGGAAAACCCCTAATTTTCCATTTACTTGGTTTCAAATATGTCAGCACTAATTCTTGTCACCAGCTGATGCCATGGAGTTCCACATAGGTAAAAAATAAACTGAGAGTGATTGGAGAGGCCATCATTCTATGAATGTGTGACTGGTTGAAATTGGCCTAGAGCCCAGAGCCAAAGGGCCCAGGACAGAGGCCCTAAAGACCCCTCCTGGCCACAGGGGAAAAAGGGAGAAAGGGAGAAAGGGGGGGGAAAACCCCACAAAACCGAACTTCAGTAGAACTAAAACAGTTTATATATATTTACATATGTATATACATGTATATACAGAGGAGAAAAGAGAAAGAAAACATATAAAAAGAATGAATTATATATGCCAGTCTTAGATTACTTTTGTCTAATCTTTGTTGAGCTATTTACACTTGGCAAAATGTAATTGAACATTTATGCACAGTAAAATAAACTATAATTACTTGCCCTTTTAACATTTGTAGGATCTTATGGCATGATGTCTGTTGCATTCACCAAATACATAAGAAATGTGTTTGTGACAGTACTGTAGATGAGATGGTTAAGGATTAGGGAAGGAAGTTGCCATTTTTGTCTGTTCCAGACTTTGCATACCATCCTATGTGTAGAACATATTGATTGAAAGATTCTGACATTTCACTTTCTATCATAGCAGCCATCTCATGTTCCCTTAATGACAGCCAATAAACATGACCAGTGCCCTCCAGATATTTACAGGCTTCAATTTTTCTAATGGCTCATCATACATTCCCCACATACCGTGTCTGCTATGGGATCTTTAAAAAGTAAAATATGGCATTACATCAGCCACTTAGAAAATCCTGTCATGACTCCATGAAAATCCACTGTAAGACTATTACTTGTTCCCTGAGTTTCATCACTCACCTTCCCAGGTGCTGTTTGCCTTCATCCTACTTGAGTAAGAGAAATGTAGCTGATTAGGTTAATTTGACTACATCACTAGACTTATAAGGAAAACCTTATAAAGTTTGGTCTGCACATTGAATTGACATTGTTCAATGGAATGTGTCCTAAAACCACAAATGGTAATCCTATTATTTCATCAATATTACACAGGATCTCTTTAGCTGAGCTCTAATAACCTCTTATCAAATAGGTTTCTGTATGCTTCATTAAAAGTTCTATTTAGGAACCTAGGAAATATTTTTCTTGTTTACCTTTTTCTTAACTTCTACTGCCCACTCCTCATTTCACACCGGCAGAATCCAGAAGTATCATAAGAAATATAGCTACTAAATAAGTCTGGATATTCAAAATGTAATTTACACACCTTCTTCCCCTGACTGATTAAAAGAAAACTATTTTATATAGGAATACTGAATGATATATATCTCTGGCATCACAAAGCAACAAGTAATAGGTGCTCATGAAATCCTAGTTGATGTGATGCATAAACCAATGGCCACTGCACTTGGAGCTGGCAACACAGTACATTTGCCTCTGATCTTTAAACCATTTAGCACTCGGTTCCCTGGAGTGATTGCTGCAGAACTGAGATGATTCAGTGTTCCTTTTGATAAATGGTTCATGAAAGCCCAAGACATGCTCTGTCTGGAAGAATTCACAGCCATCTGCTGGGAAGCTAATGTATTCATCTCACACATACAAATGGGTTTGTGGATCATGTCTCTCACTGCTTTGCACTAATCTGACTTTATTGGCACTGAAATCAACTTGCACCATTGCAAAAACAGAGATGAAATCTGACCTGTGGATTCCATTTAATAACGCAAACCTCTCACTTACAGCCACAGAGAACATGTGGAAAGAAGGGATCCCTGTAATCTCTTCCTTCTAATTGCTCCATTACTAACATTTGCATTTGCCTCCCATTGAAGAAGAAACCTAAAATACTATGTTCCTTTTTTTTTCTCTCTCTCTTCCCCCCCTCCTCCCCAGTGTAATTCAAACCCTTTGGTTATTCCTAATCACATATATATATTTGGAACTGAACATGAACAATTTTTTAAAACGTCAGGCAATCCCTCATAAATTTTCATCACTGGCATCAGGGTAAATGCCAGAGGGATTTGTATTATTTTTGATTGCATGGTGATGAATATAGTTTTCTTTAAGCTACAGAGGTGGTACTATTTCACGAGCATCATCTGTCTCTAAGACTTGCCTTATAAGCTCAAAAAAGAGTATGGAGGAAGCTGAGGCCAACACCTATGATGTGGCCCTGCAAGACATTCTGCTGAATATCTTTCATCCCCAGAAAAATCTCAAGTGATACCTTTCTTTCCTTACATTAACCATCTTGAAATTGCAAGAAAGAGCCTAGAGATGAAAATGCTTTGGATTTAAAACTGGTGTAGAATGTAAACCTGTTGTTTCCAGACTTCACTTAGTAATAGTCATATGAAGTATGATGTCAACATTTTCAAACCCAGTGATATGAAAGATCATGTGCTTCTTTTCTGATTTCTCATTGCATAAGATTCTTGGTTTATAGTCACAGCTATTCCACTGAAGCCAGGGAACCTGCCTTGGTTGTGGGATGACTTGGGTGTAAATACAAATAACTCTAATAATTGAGTCAATGCATTTACCAACTGTAAATCAATTACTTATAGAAAAACCAGGGGCATATATTTGGGCTTGTGAGTCCACAAACATCAGTGGCCATGACTTTTTTGCTTTGCTTCACTGAAATGAATTTATACTCACAATCAATGTTGAATTTGGCCCCACTACTTGGAAATCCAATAGCGACTGCATAATCTCTTTTCAGTTTTGTTAAATACATGTCTAATTGGGTTTTTTTGCACATCTTTTGTGCTTCTCATTAATTATAGTACCATTTTGATTTTCAGTATTTCTGGATAATTTTCCAATTAATTCTCGGTAAGCAGGACTGAAGAATTCACAAAGTAACATTTAGTCACTCATGAATTTCTTACTGTATTCAGGTGTTCAATAAAAACCTGGGTTCTCTTTTTCATATCTGTCCTTCTAACAGCTTTACTCATATATCAATAAAATGTGTTTCCAAGCATAATATTCTCTTGGCATAATCATCTGTTCATTCAGAATTACCATCTGTGCCTTGCTGGAGACTTCACTCTTTTATGAAACTGGCAGCGGTGACAAAGTTCATTTGAATTCCCAGGATATGCAATCATCAAACAGTTTGAAATTCTCTTTTCAGAGCTGGTTTTCCATGCTGATGGAACTTTTAAGTATAGATTTGTTGTCATCATTGTTGTTGTTCGAGGTTTCATGGAACACAGTCCACCATCCTTCCCCTCCTCCCACCACCACTTTCTCTACCAACTTCTTAGCTAAGGCAAGATGGATGAGACTCCCTGTGAAGCCCATCAGCACTTGTTTTTTAATCAGCAGTACAGATTGCTGTTGACTTAAATGAAGCATATTTCCCACCCAGGGAATAAGCACATTGCCTTCAAGCAGATCATATTTAAAAATAATCCTAGGAAAAGATATCATATAAGACATGAGAAAGGAGAAGAAAAAAACAAACCACAAACCAATATCTTTTGAATGAAAAGGTAAATTGCTTTTCCTTATTTATGAGAGGGAGAGGTTCCTTTTTGCTTCCTTCTTCTACTTTACAAACACCGAGTTTACTGCTAGATTCCTGCAGCTTTTGAACCTGGCAGCTAGAAGATCAAACAAGCTCAGGTTTTCTTGCTACTGATTCTTCCCATTAGGTATTTTCAAAATTTCCAAGTTTCAGTCATAGGATTCTGCAGCAGGTAACACAGTGGTTTACTTTTCTGTGCTTATGTTAAAGGTATTTTTACGAGGAAGTTACACTCTGGCCTGAGTACTTGGCACTTGTGCAGTACTTGAAAAATTGAATTTCAATCACAAATGGAAGAATTAAACCCTAATTCCTCACTGGGAAATCTAATGGGTTAAAGACGCCTAGTTCCTTGGAATACATTTGAATCACACACCAGAGCTTGCTGTGACTATTTTGCAGGTGGTTATCATATACTGTTCCCTGCGTATTCTGTTGGCAACCTAGAAAGCTAACTTGGAATGTGAATGTTGAGGTTTTGAAGTGCCCAAGTGGTTCTTCTCCTTAATGTGGAGTTCTTTAGGTCAGCAGAAGTAGTTATACAGGAACCTAGAACCTGGAAACTCTCTCAGTGCCCCCTCTGAAGGAATCCATCTCTCTGCAGTGATTACAACTCCTGATGCTTTGCTCAGAAGGACCTGAATTCCAAATCACCATATTGGAGTGGTGCACTGTCAGATAGGTAGGGTTCTCCCACCTGAGGAAATAGCAGAAAAGATGAGACAAGTTCATGCTGTGAAGCTGAACTAGAAGTTCAGCTTCACTGTCTGTACTGGGTCCATACCAGGGTGCTTCACTGTTACTCACCAGAAGTTTCTTTCTATTCTGTTTCCATTTGGTTGTGGGAGACCTCCCCAGAAAGCTGTATTTCTTGGTGGTATAGTTCAAATTCCAGAAAGCATTTGCATGAGCAGAGACATGATCTGGACATTTCAGTTTGGCTTATATAAAAACCAGTTTTCTAGAAACTGCTGTAAACTGAATCACAAGCTGGTGTGCTATATGCAACGCATAATGATAGAAAGAGATGAGCCATCCACTGCTCCCCTAGCACCACCAAAGCAGAGTGCTGTGCAGTGGACTTCTGTGTGCTGAAAGGATTATTAACTCAGGGCACTGGCAAGGTTTGGGGTAAAAAGAAACAGCAAGTTTTAAGTGAAAACTTACTTGATAACTGGCCAAAATAAGCTGAAGTGTATTTAGAAAGAAATTTGTTAAGGTAGGCAGTACTACAGGTTTTTTATTGATTCTCTCTCAGTCTCTAAATGCTGGTGATTAATTGACACCTCGAAGCGTGACTTTTTACCACAATCACTATTGGGAGAATAGAAGGTGTTGAACATTCAGCAAAGCCACTGATAGTTGGCATTACTGGGAGGAAAAAGAGTACAAATGCTTGCAAAATGCCTAGGGTAATTACTTCTGTGACAGTGGTAAAGGATCCCAATATTTTTCTAACACTAAGGAGCTTTAATTTTTTATACCTAAAACCTCATCAACTTGCTATGCTCCACAGCATCAATTTAGTGATGTCTAGCTATTAATTCTCTTCCAGCTATAGATTTAAGGGAATAATGAATATTCATTTACAAGATCTACATAGGAGGAGAGAGGGTTATTTTTTCTATGGTAGATTTCTTGAATGAACAAAAAGTGATTCAAAAACTCACAGGTTTGACTAGGCCACTGGTTTATTTGCTGCAGTATCTTGTTCACAAAATGCAGAACTCAAACTGCAACATCTGTCTGAATTTTAAATCTATGCATCATACTGCTCTGCAAATTCACTTTATATGGCATAAATAGCTCAAAGAGATCTTGATGGCTTGGAAAATCTGGCCCATAGCATGGTCTTGCATAGTTTTGACTATTTAGTTGGGCAGTTCCCAGTTGCAATCATAAGATAAGAAGGCTGAAGAACACTTCAGAATTTTACTGCATTTTTGACCTGTAGCTCTGTGCTAAAGTCAGTGAAGTTTAGAACATGTCTGGATCCATGCCCACAATGGCTAGGTCAGAGATTTTATAAGGTCTTCTGACTTGACTTTACAAAATACTCTTCAGAAGCAGATTAAGATCTCTCAGTAGTGAAGACAGAACCAAATTGTCAACTGAAAAAAACAGCCACAGTCAGGCCCACAGTACTAGGAGGGAAAGGCAAGGAGGTAGAGCCAATGTTCTGCTGCGGTGAAAGGAATGCATGGTCTGAATGCCCCAGGTTGGTATTTTGGGTTAGGAACCTTTTTCAGTGGATATACTAAAGCTGGAAGTTAATATTTCATCATTTACTCCGAATGAAGGGAGGAAATTGGAACAAAATCAATCTATAAGCTCCAAAACTATCAGAGAAATTTCAAAAATTGTGTAAAAAGCACCAAAAGTGGTTCTGGGAGAAAGGCCCCAGGAGAAGAATTGGTTAAGACCTGTCAAAGTAAAGGAAGAAAAACATTGACCTGGCAGTCCAAAGGCAGCTATCCAGAAACATCGAAGGAAAGGATCAAGTAGAACAACTGATAAATTCTCTTGAAACTTTCTTACAAATAAACTGAGGCTTTGAAAGTTTAGTGCATACAGTGTAATAGAATCTTCCTTGGTTCTTTGACTTTTGTTCTTTTTGGTTTTTTTTTTGTTTGTTTGTTTTGTTTTTTTGTTTTGTTTTGTTTGGTTTTTTTGAGCCCATGGTGCTTTGACTAATATAATTGGTCTCTTTAGGCTCATACTTGCTGCTGCTGTTAGACTTATCTCCAGACCTGTGGCAGTATGAAGATTGAATTAGATTTTCCATCATAGTCTGCACCCCTTCAAAGTGAGTTGCATCAGACTCTGCAAAATCCAGAATTACTTATTTTGCTCAGGAAAATTTGCACACACATCTGTCAACTAAATAGACCTTACCACAATAAATTTAGACTATATGGAACTGGTAGTATAGCTATCCCTTCTTTTGATGTAGGAAAGATCATAAACAAGACTGTCCAGAGAAGAAACTCTTTTGATAAATAACCCCTGCTGATGGGTTTTTTTTTGTTTTTTTTTTTAAAGGTAGAAAGGAAAGTAGCATTAACATCTTTCTAACAGATTTCTGTGGTATACAAGGACACGGAGAGGTTACAAAACCTGCAGTCTTGACAGTGACTCTTTTAGCTTTCTCATTGCTGACAGAGGGTTTGAATTCTAGGTTTATGACAGATGATTACAGATCCAGGCAAATTGATTGATATTTTATGCCACATAGGTGAGGGTAAAACCCACAATGTCCCTGTCACATTGACATGCACTTGTGATGTTCCATGAAAGCTGGAAAAATGCAGCCACTTGCTTTTCATGGAGTGAGCTAGTAGCTTTGGAGCCCTGTTTTGTAGTGCAAAGCAGTATGTTACTGCATGACTAAATTAACATGAAATAACACTTTTGCTCATGCTTACAGAGGACACATAATCGTGATCTGTCATTGCTGTGATCTGAGCATTACACAGTCAAATATAAACAACCAGACAAAACAGCCAAATTAGAGAAAGAATATCAGCATTACCAACTGTTTGTTTGTTTGTGCTTATACCAGTCTGCCAACTATACTGGATACAATGTATTGTACAAGATTACCCACACTTTGTAAAATTCTTTTATTCCACAGACCTTTGCTTCATAAAATGTTCTCTTAATTTGGAAGAGCGGAGGGAATCCCTTGCACTTTCCCCCTTGCAACAAGTTATATATATTTATATGCATACTACACACAGACACGCATATATATATATAAACACAGGGACAAACAATGAGCTTTGTTTTGTTTTGTTTTGTTTTTTTCTTTCTTCTTCACTTAATAGTCTAAAATAGTTTCTATTCACAACAAGTAATACAATGCCTAAATAGTTTCTATTCACAGCAAGTAATACAATGATGTGATGCCACAGGTATCAGTTAACAGGTAGATTGTGAACTGTTTATTCTTATGTACATTATTTTTGACAGTTTGAAAGGAAAGTGATATCTGAAATTTTGAAATAAATATGATTCAGACAAAATCAGTGGCCAAGAGCAAATGTACTCAAAGAAACATGGTTTTATTACTTTGTCATAGAAATGGCTATTTTTCTTTTCCACATAAAAATATTCTATGATGATCACTATAAATGGAAAATACATCTAGTCTGACTTTCAAGTTTATTATCCCAGGAGCTAAAATGCTGTTAATAATATTTTTTTTTTGAGTAAATCATTATGAATAAGCAGGCAAAGGCTGTGACCTTACTTTTCATATGGATTGATGATGGTATCATATCAAGGACATGGTCACTACGGGTAATTTAATGCTGAGGTTCACAAAAAGATAATTTCTTGTGAGACATTTGCCATCCATAAGTTTATCAGCCATATTATAAATGTTCTTCAGCAGCAATGAATAAATCATGGATTTTAAAGTCAATACCAGGGAAGTTCTCCTTATAAGTTAGCAGGAATAGACCCGGAGTGTCTTTTGGGTGCACCATGTCTAAAATTAGCACATTTCCTTGTGTGAGGAAAGGATAAGAAGTCTCAATATATTGTTGCACCTGAAGCATGAAATTGCTTATTTTCTAGATCCAAATTATAAACTTCTAAAACAAACAGAAGGAAAAGTTACCTGAAAGATTAATTGTTATGACTGAAAATCTGTACCAGCAAACTAACTGACACTGCACTCAAACAAGCAAATATGACTGTTTATTTTTCTCTTTCTATCTTAATGTACATTGTATGATTTCAGAAAGATTAATGAAGTGGGAACTGTTCTGTGCACATGTTCATTAGTATACTCATGTGTGTTCCCTGTATGGGTATATGAATTGAAAATCTGATTCCACATAATCAGAGCTATATGTTACAGCACTCTACAAAATAATTAGGTATTTTACACTGTGATTTTACTGCCTTGCTTACTACTTAACTATCCTTCATATTACAACGACTTCAAATTATTTTGTAAGCACAATCCAACTGGAGTATTTCTTCACCAGGCTGCTGAACATTGTCTTGTATGGCCATTACCTCTCACTCAGACACATCTGTGATTGACATAATTTTTCTGCCCTTAACTAGCTAGATTTCTTCTTCTCAAAGAAATTCTTCCACTATGAAAATGGGCACAGTAAATTTTTTAAGGTGTGAGAAATCCCTTTTTATATACAAAAAATAACCTCCCCACACATTTTATTTTGACCTAAATGTCTTTGCTTTACTGCCCAGGTGCCTGGGGAAAGCAGGACTGGACACTCAGTGCAGATCAGTGACAGAATTTGGAGAGGGCAGGGGCAAGGACATGCTCCCTCTCACTCTCCCACACCAGCACAATCTTCTGCTCCTCACTCCTTTCTCCACTGAATTTCTGAGCCACGTCTCAAGGACACAGAATACGCCCACTGACTACATGGAAATCAATACCATACAAGATGGCCCTTGATTAGTTTCTAAATTAAGATGAATTAGGGCTTTCTATCAGTTTTGAATGGACAGTGAGGACTGCCAAGGCATGGCTTGTGGTGAGCCTCTCTGGAGGAGCCTACAGGATCATAGGTTGATCCTGAAGATTCCATGAATAAAAAGTTTTCCCACTCTGCCATTGTTACTCATGCACAGAAGATGAGAAAATAATAATAATTTAACATCTGATAACTAACATGAAGGAGCATTCATAGGCTCAGTCAATTATAGGTAGTTTAAGAGAAATTACACCTCACTTTCTTGCAGGAGACAGTTTCTGCTTCTGACCCCATGTGGGAGTTCAAGCTCACCAGGCAGGGTATTTGACTTTGAATCATTTGTAGGGTTTTAGGACATAGGGACACTCTCTTCCAGGGTTACAAGTGTACTTGTCTGGGAAGTTAATTTGGGACTGGGGCTGTGGAAACCTATCTTTTGTTTAATAAGCAAGTAGGACTCTTTGCACATGAGACCTTGGTATGCCAGAAGTAGTTAATATTTACTATTTACTATAGTGTTTATGTTTAATTTTTCATGTACTAATGAGGATGTGCTCAGAGAGAATACACATAGTAATGCTGCAACATTTAGACAGTGTAATTTTTTCTTTGCTCTCCTCCACAACTATTTTATGCTTATGAATATAGTGTTCTACGGGTTTTGCATGACACAGCATCTTTCAGAAGCTGCAGTTTAGAAAAAATCTTGTTCAAAATTTTGCTGGCACATGAAAACCCACCATCTATGGAGAAACTGGAAACATTTGAAGTGGCTGATACAAAATAACAGTGGCAGATTCGCAGTGATCTGAGCAAATAAACATTAAGTACAAGTCAGGAAAAAGAGACATTAACCTCTTAAGCAAACTGCACCAGGAAAAAGAGGAGAGCACAGGGAACTGTTTCTAGGAGTGAGACTTCCATGTAAGTTACCCGTTAAATCATAAAAGCAGGAGCACTTATAGAGTGAATTTTACAAAAGGCCAATATTTTTGCATTCACTATAAATTGACACAAAATTTCATTATGTGCAATAAGGAAGTGCATTGTGATCCCCAGTACTCTGCAATAAACTAGCAATGTAAGAACACAAGACAATTGCAGATTGAGATTATGCAGTTTCCCACAAATTTAGAGGGTTTTTCAGATGTTTTCCAGGTCAGTATAAAGAGCAAGGGAGCTGCAAAGCACAATCAAACATCCTCCTATGACTGTAGAAGCAGTTCCCTGAATCTACAGATGTGCATCACAAGTGAGCACGTTTTAAGAACTGTGCCTGAGATTGTGTGTTTGCCTTGACAATTCATGTCTTTATGGTCATGCAAGCCTAATTATTTCTCACTAGATATAAGACTGCTGTGAAAAGAAATGGGGAGAAAAAGTCAGTCACACAGGCAGTTCAGGCTACCACTGAATACTTTGGAGTAGTGTACATGGATATAATACACTCAGAATTATGGTATTGATTAAAGGTGTACATCTCTCAAGTGCAACTTTTTGGAGATGTATATATGATATGTGGGTATGTAGAAAGTTCATGGAGGACTGTATCCCATGAGAGGGACCCCTCACTGGAGCAGTGTGAAAAGTCCTCCCCTTGAGGAGGGAGAAAGAGCACAAATGTGTGATGAACTGACTGCAGCCCCCATTCCCCATGCCCCTGCACCACTGGGGAGGAGGAGGCAGAGAAAATCAGGAATAAAATTAGGTCCAGAAAGAAGTGGGGGAAGGTGGTTTTAAGATTTGGGTGGGGTTTTTTCTCATTATCCTACTCTGTCTTTTTCCTCAATCAAATCTGTTTTGCCTGTGATGGTAACTGCGGAATGATGTCTTGCTGTCCTTATCTCAAGTCACGAGCCTTTTTTTTCCTATTTTTCTCCCCTGTCCATTTGAGAAGGGGAGTGATAGGGTGGCTTTGGAGGGCACCTGGCATCCAGTCAGGGTTAATCCATCACAGTTAGCAAATTCTACTAATAGAAATATTGATTATATGCCAGCTGTTTCTATTCATTTTTTATTTGAGTTTACATACATGGTATCCTCCTCACAGTTGTGTAAATATGTACATGCTTAGTAGTGCAGAAACTCTTAATTACTTAAAACTGGGGATGAAATAGTGAAATAAAAAAGCCTGTCAGTTATCATTGCTATTCACCATTATCGTCACCTCCACAGCTAGATCAATACCTTCTGAAAGCTGTTTATTTTCAAGGACTTACATAACTGAAATGACCAGAGGGTTATGGCCTGCTTTATTCTCTCCTGGAAGAATTTTTCTGTCTTCTAGCACTCTAAACTGGTGACCCCCCTCTTCTGTCTATTTTTTTTTCTTCTGGCCATGGAGAGCAGTATGTATATTTCTTGATATTTCCTTTAGGTTTCTGATAGCTTAATTTATTGTCATGTCCATTTGAGTTGGTTCTCTACTTAATTTCCTCTTCCTACTGCAGTTGGTGAGAACTTAGTGTTTCATTTTGCTTTTGACAGACCACCTCTCCAGTGGCAGGATATTGATACTTGAAGAACTGTTAGCTTTAAGTTTTTAAATTTGTGCTAAAGAGACTGATGTTTAGAGCATCTGTGAATGCACTCTATATAGATCCTACTTCAGTTTTGCTTCTACCTTTATGGGGGAAAAATAACAGCAACTTTGTTATTGTGTAGAAGTTCAGTATCAGTTTTGCAAGGCTACATTTTCATTGCTTGTATTCCATTTTCTTTACCATGTCTTTTTCTCTCCCCCCATTCCCAGTCTGCACTTTCTGCCTCTGGATTCTGTCATTTATCCACTCTTTTAACTTGCTTAGGAACTTATTTTGACAGCCTCATTTTAAATGAGCAGTCATTTACTTCATTACAACTCACTCCCATTGAAATCAATGGGCATCCTATAGGTCATCTTTAGTGCAAAGACAGTAAAAATTGGTTTTCATGTATCTGCAGAAAAGTAATAATTTCTACTGCTTTTTATTAAATGATGCATTTCAGATTACTTATTTGCCTAAATATTGTAGCCATTGAATTGTATCCATGTATTGTATCCATTGAATACCTTTCCATTCCCTGGTCCACTGATTCTCAAGAGCAATCACCAGTATCATTTTCCCTGAGACAGGTTTTTTACAAGGTGGTGATGTCTGTTTACTTTTTAAAAAATTATCCTCTTTTTTTTTGTCTGATTTTTCTTCTTATACATATACTTCCTATTTTCTCCCTTGTTTTCATTTATTTTCTTTACAGTATTCAGTTAGTTAAGTTAACTTGTGAGAATGAAACACTGATTTAAGTCACTGAATGTGAAGAACCTAAGGTTCCCAATCTATGAATTTAAGATAAATTAAGAAAAAGCTTCAGTGTTTCAGGCTTTGTAACATTTCAGTACTCCTTTGAAGATAATTATTCCTCTGTACTTACTATAAGATTCCTAAAATAGGTACTTCACTTACTGAGGTAGTAGGTGGAGTGAATCTAAATGGTATTTCATGATTTCATACATCAGATGAATGATTGTGTTGCTGGAGAAGTTGTGTCCATTGAAAACCCCTGATGTTTCTAACCTAGATTTGCTTGACAACTGCGTTTTGTATCTCCTTTGCATATAGGTAAAGGGAACGGAATTCGTAAGCAAATTATCCACTCTCCAAATAAACTTTGTCTCGAAAACCATTTTTATTCTCCTACTGTCCTTTCTGCAGTGCTGACAGCTTGATGGAAAAGTCTCCCAGCAATGGCTTCAGCAGTGCCATAGGCTGCAGGAATGCAGGACAGGTACCTTCAGTGTCTTGGCTGTTTTGTCTTCATGTGTCCAACAGTCCCATTAGGTCTGTCAGGCACTGGGAACACAGATCCTTCTGAACTCCTAAAACTTTTTATTTTTTTTTCTCAAATGCTGCATCTGCTCATGCAAGAGTGTACCCAATCTTTGCTTGTGGATGCTTGGTTTGTGTTTGGCTCTTCTAACCTGCGTTCTGTTGGCGTGAGCCCCCTGTGCAACAGGGCCATAGGGCTTTGCAGAGCTCTCCCCCTCCTGGAGAATTCTCTTGAATTACAACAGTTTACCATTTCTGTCTTAAAATGTATGTACATTTTAAGAAGACAAAATATTTGAATCCTAAACTGTATCTTAATTCTCTTTTGGTGCATTATGTCTGTAGAGGTGAGCCTAAGAAATAAACCCTCAGTAGGCAATGGAAGAACTGACACAAACTACAGTATGCATCATGTCAAACAAATATTCTGTAATTATAGTAATATAAATTTCAAAATCACTTCCCACCCAAAATATAGTATTACAGATCAAATTAATACACATACACAGGATTGTTCTATATCCCTGTTTATAGCAACAGAAGGTCTAATGAAGAAGTGTCTAATGTTCAAGCCATCTTTTTCTTTATAAATTAACCTGATCCAAGAGTTACTTTCTAGCTACAGGGCTCTGAGATAGCTGGTGCTGTCTCACACCATTAAGTATTTTTCCTGGACATTTCTGTCATCTGAAAACGATATGTACTTTCTAAAGAATATATTTATATCCTTTAAGTGATTGATTGAACCAGCATACCTTCCTTTCCCATCTTTCTGCTGACTACAACTTAATCTTTGCTGTAGGAAATGAAAAACAAATGCATCATGTAACTCATTGTTTAAACATTAAATCAATACATCTAATATAGATGTAAGCTCTGTACTGCATGTTAAATTTCTGTCTACCTTGTTCGCTATTAAAGAAGATTAGAATTTGAGACACTTGCTTCTAACAGGCTAGCAGTTTTCATAGGATTCATATTGCATTTTCTTTTCTGCATGTAGACATATTTACCACATGTGGTAGTTTTACAGTTTTCTCTACAGCTGAAGCATGGTAAATAAAAGTAACCTGCAAAGATCTTATTTCTGTAACAGAGTGGACAGGTGAATATGCGGTATTTGTATTAATAATTTTTATCTGTGTAATTTCCCTGAAGATGTCTCAAATTAGCATGAGAACAAACATGGGCACTGACCAAAGCCTGAAGCGCTTATTGAGCTAGAGTTAGTAAGCAGAAAAGGGAAAAGCAGAGTGAAGGAAAGGTATAAAATCATGAGGACAAAAAAGCAGAGCTGGAGGGTTAGCTCAGTTAGCAATTTCCAAGGAGTGATGGAAGCCAACACTTTCCTGCTGACTTCTCAGCCATCAGTCACCAACAAGCATTCCTCAAGTGCATTTGTTGGGGTGTTGAAGAAACTGATGTTTAGTCATATTGTTTTAGTCTTGCCTTTCTCTGTTTAAATAACTACTATATGCTAATAAATAGTGCATGAATTTGCATTCAGAAGGTCTACATGTAGTAGGAGACACCCAAGTCAAATTTTTCAGGTATTATACCTATGTTTTGAAGGTAGGCAACAACATATGTATAAGCCCTATCTGTGATATGTTGCTTGGAGACATACTTAGACACTGGTCTTTACAGATTAGTAATTCAGCTTTGTGAATTCTTTTACAGTGGCAGAGATGAGGTGATGAAAACCAATGATCCAGATGTCATTTAGCTATAGCTATTCCAACAAATTGTTTTCCTACCTGTTTTCTCTAGGGCCCTTGAATGGGTTTCAATACTACCAGGCTCTGTGAAGATGTGAAAAAGGGAAAAAAAAAAGCTCTTGTTGGAGGGGAAGGAATTCTTTGAACATACCCTTCCCAGTCATATCACAATAAACTTTTTTAGCTTTACTGATCAATTCCAAAGGATCGTTATTGCTATCCCTGCTGCTTAATGAATGTAGAACTTGTGTGTGTCTGTGTGTCTGTGTACATGTGTGTTTGTACGTGTGTTTGCATGTGTAAAGGTAGAGGCAGCTGTGATAGAAATCCTTACACTGCTTGAGTCGTCACCCACAGAATATGTTCCTATGCACACTGAAGGATATTACAGTTTCCAGTGAGAAAAGGGAGTCTTTCAAATAAACACTAAAAGCCAAATGCTCGGATTATCACTTGTCCTCTCTTTTTAATTGTAATGTAATTGACATTCTACATTATATTTCCATTTCAAAGAACAAGGAGACCTATTCAGCAGCTGTGCAATCACTCTCCAATTACCACTCCCAGTTTCACATAGCTGTTTTATATTTCACTTCTGTATTAGAAAAAAACCAAACTCATTTTAAAGGTCAGCAATTATGCAAGTGAATGGCATTTTTATGGGCAGAAAAAGAATTTTACATTCATTCCTGAAATTATGATAGTTAATGCAATGCAAACTGTCATATCAACAAAGGAATCTATTAATACATCTACTGTTGTGATTCATTTTGGCTTAGATCTAAGCCACTGCTTATAGGAGTTTCATACATGCAGTATCTCTTAGCAGTTTTCTTAATGTGGTTGTGGTATCACATCTGTGAAAAGAAACTACTTAACAGGTTTACTTTTTTATCCAAAGGAGACCAAACTGTTCCACTTTTGTCTGCTTCTTCAGTTAAAGCAGCTTTGCCTCTGGAAATGAAAGAATTGTTTGTTCACTATTCAAGTAGTTTTCCTTTGAGAAACATGTGATATGGAGGGGAAGCAAATGATATCATCATAGGAGTAAGAAGTCAAGTTATTGAGTGAATTATAATTGTGGAAATTTTAGTTCTGTATTTAGAATACAATCTCAAGAGGGTGATTTTCATTGATTTGAGGAAAAAATAATACAGTCTTAATATTTTGAGCCTAAAGGCTTAGTTTTAGGACCTCTGTGGAAGTAGTGTGTGATTTAGAACTATTATCTGTCACATTCACCAGCCGTACACTCAACATGCCTGCCTTCCTGAAGGATCACAGATGCCAGTTCTAAAGTTTCCTGCCACAGGGACTGCACTGTGGAGTTCATGAAATGAGAATTATGAGTATGGAGACTTACTTTAAGTTCTTATTTGTATCTTAAGCCCACCAATAAAATAATGTACCTGTCTACACACAAAGTCCTTTCCTTTATAGGGCCAAGATTCTGAAATTTACATGATTACTGCATTAGTTTTTTACTTCCAAATGAAGACGTGATTAGTATAAACTCAGACATCTTTAAATATGTCAGCTTCTATATATACAATTTTTGATTTTTCCCTAATGGTGACTTGGGAAAACAAACACCGTTAGACTGAATGTTCACTCCCCCTTTTTTCTTCCCTGGCTTTATATTCTGGCCATGATTCCTTGTGGTGTGGGAATACCCCTGGGGCCAGCTGGGGTCTTCTAGGGTCAGCTGTCCCACCTGTGTCCTCTCCTTGTGCACTCCCAGCCTCTTGGCAATTGGATGGAATGAGAAGCAGGAAAGGCCTTGATGCTGTGTAAGTACAGCTCAGCAATAATAAAAACACATAATCCATAAAAATCCATAAAAACACAGCCCCATACTAGCTACTATAAAGAAAAGGAGCTATGAAGAACGGCTATAAAGAAAAAACCTCTACCCCAGTCAAAACCAGTACACATGGATTCACTGATTTTTTCTTTTATTGTAGTTAAAATGATTTAAATTATGTAAACAGTGCATTTCCCATAAAATTTACTGGATGCATGATGTGAATTTACTTGTGACAACTATAGCATGGTCTGTATAAAGTATTAAAAGTCTCTGCCCAGGCTGTTTTATCGGTATTTATTCTTTGAGTATGTTTCTGAACAGACCTACATGCTGCAGAAACAATGTTGAAAAGTCCACTGTCAAATGCAGTCATGCCAAGGAAAACTGAAAACCCACTTACCTTAATCTTTTAATGGCATTAATTTTATTAATATTAGACTGGATGTAACTGTTTGTGGAGAGTCACAGAATTACAATTTCTTCTTTGTACCAGAAAGTCATTTTCCTAGATGAGCTGACTATGGATTGGAAGCTTTGCTGCAGAGTTAACTCACGTTGTGCTAATTTGGGTTCAAATGCTTTTCTCACCACGTTCCACTCAAAAAAAACCAAAAAAAAAACCAAAAAAAACAAAAAAAAAAACAGACAACCTGAAGCTATAGCAAACAATGAAATGTATGTAAACTGCCCATTTGTACAGCTGAATGGAACCCAGTCATTGAATATGACAGAGGGAAACAAATTAGAACACTTCTTTGTTTGTTTAGTCTCTGAATTTGGTTCCTGTCACTGAGCAGGAGGCAGTGATCACTAAGATACTGTCACTCACAGTCAGAAAAGGCCAGCTATTTATTACTGTGATTAAATCCTCCTTGTAGCAAACAAAGGTGAGATTAGAGTAGCTAATCCACACACCTTTTTGAAAGGATTCCAGGAAGAATTGAATTAGTATCCCAATTTCTCAACCTCTGTACCAAGGTCACAAAACGAAACTGTCTAAATTGTACAGCATTTCCTCACATTCGTGTCATTGTTGTCTATCAATAACCTGCTCTCAGAGATCAGATCAAAACAAAGTAAGATTTTTTTTTAATTTTGATAGCTGTAACAATTAACTTAAAAGTAATGAACAAGAAAATGCCAGTTGGTAAAGGGAATAAAATTATTCATCCTTTGGTCAAAATGCTTTGTCATAGTAAATGACGTTCTTTGTCCAGTGTAATATCACATAAATATTGATGAGTGAGTCATCTTTTAACTTTTTAAGTGTGGTGAAGGGTTTCCATTGATTAGTATTAAAAATGCATATATGTTATACAAGTTTCTTTTTTTTGTGTTCTATGTAATTAGTTCCTTACAATATTTATGCTGACTATTGAAAATAGTCTGTACCATTTTCATGTACAGAAATATAATTTAAGAATCAAGATATAATATTTTCCTCTATATTATTATTCTACCTGCTAATAGATTTTTCTCTTACAGTATAACTTTTTTGAGCTTGAAATATCTGATAAATTGTAATTAAAAATATTATTTTTGTCTTATTCAACTTTGAGTAACAAATTATCCTAGTGATGAATTTAAGGAATATGATCCTGGAAATTTGCCTATGCAATATACTTTTCCTCTTGATAATTGGTTTTGCATCCCCTGCCTGAAAACGATCTGCCATGACATGTGACCTTTTTACTCCAAGGACATTTAAAGCTACATACAATCATGGAGTCGTTAGGCTTTTTGGCAAATGTATTCCATAATCAAAAGAATTAATATTAAGATGCATCAAGTTATAATATGATGCATCTGAAATAATGAGTATTAGGTGTTTTAAAGAATGGACCCAATTTGCTCATCTTCTAGTAAAATCACTGTCACCGTGTGGTTTTTTCTAACTCAATCTTTCAGCTTCTTTTGTCACACATACTTGGGCTGATATAATATTATTTAATTCTCACAATTATTTAATTCTTACATTAGTAAGCCTCCCATTATTTTACATAGAAAAGCAAAGTTTATAAGAAGAGCAAACTGTTTCCTGAGAAAAGATGTCTCTCATTTTAGCAGGTTATTAGGAATAAAATGTTGATCATCTGGATCCTACTTCTTGTTGTCTCAAAGAGTACATGTACCATTGCAACCAAAGAAATTCTATTGTATAATTGAAATAAATAAAACAGCAACTTTTATTAAGAAATCTTAGAGGTGGTTTGAACTATTTAAAAAACAATTAAAAGAAAAATACCTCTTTTCCTGATGTTTTTTCAATCCATCTAAATTGTCAGCTGGTTGGTTTGATGGAAGAAACTCTTATACCCAGTCAGAATGGGTGAATAGGTGAGAATTTGGCTTATAACACAATCTGCGTTAGCTTATATGCTCAGACATGGCAGCAAAATTCTGATTTCATGGTAAGTCACTAGAAGACACATTCCCATGAGACATTGTAGGGTTGAATGACAAACCTCTAAAATAAGAAAGGAGCAGTTCTAGTTCCACTGGGAAGCTTTGCCATCTTGTGCTCAGTTAGAAAATAAATCTGACTTCCCCAGAGGATGGGAAGTGTAAGGCCTTATGAGTTCTTACCTTTTGTCAAATAAGCACAGATGGAAGTTTATTGGCCTGTGATTACAATGTAATGGTAAACTCTTAGGTTGACTTTTCTTTATGAGCATGGATAGTACATTTAGCATCACACATGAGTTTCTGCAAGTTCATCAAACTTCAGTTTGCCTGAACTGGACAAGATTTAATGTCTTTGTGATAGGCAATGTTGCCACCCGAGCTTGTCTTCAGATTTACAGGATTATGGCACCATTTAGAGACTTCACTTCTGTAGATTCCCTCTAAGAAATCAGGAGAAAAAGTGTTTCTTTACTGAAATGTGGGTCGTAAATTGAGTCAGATTATCACTGGCTTGTGCTAAAAAAAATTTAATCATGTCAGTCATTAATGGATTAGCTGAAAATTCTATTAAGGTACAGACAGATATTGTGAGTGACCCCTTCTGGGGCCTGCAGCAAGAAAGCTTTAAAGTCCTGCTTCTGAAGAATGTCTCTGAAGTCCTTCTACAGAGAGAAATTATGCCAAAGCATAGGAGGATATGTCGAAAAAAGTGAGGGAAAATAATGAATAGTATAAAATTAGTAAAAAATATAGTATAAAATTAGGAGGGGGAAAATGCAGATGTGACAGGCTGAAACAGCCTCTGGAGCAAAGATAGGAATAACATTTTTGGACCAGTATGAGATTATTCATACAAAGTTTTGGGGAAAACCATAATGGACCATAGGAGAATCACAGTATAAAGAAATTGGAATAAAGTATAAAGAAACTGCAAAGACTTTATTTAGAAGACTTCTGTATTCCATGGGTTTCTCCTGAGGACCAGCACTGAGAAACTGGATGTAGCTTGGAAATTTTTTGAAGGGTAGGATAGTTGCTTGCTGTGACTGTGTTTGTGAGAACTCCTTTTGTTGCTTAAGGATTGCTTTTATTCAGAAAGTTTCCATAAGGGTTTTTGATGCAAGTAGAAAAAATGTCCAGTTGTGAGATGTGTATGTAAGATGTCAATGATTCTGAATGTGTTGCTTTTCCAGTGCATAAGATGTGTTTGCAAATCATTAGTTGGCTGCTTTGAGAGTTTGCTTCCATTTAGCTTATTTATTTTAGAAAATCTTGCTTTATAGGAGAAGATTCAGAGTCTGGGAAGCTATCTGAAGAACTGACAAGGACACACTAGGACCATTTCATCTAAGGGATGTTTATTTTGAATATAAATCATAATTGCTGCATCATTGTTCTACATAGCCCTGTGTTTACTGATATGTTACAGTTTGGGCTGACATGGAGAACTTTTCAGCTTTTTGAGATTATACATAATGTGTTGAAACATTAATCTGTTTCCCTGGGAGAATGTCAGTACTTGGGAAATATACATGGTGAAAGTAAGGAGTATTGTCCTCAAAGCAACTTCATATCTGCACTGGAGGCTTAGAAATGTGACCATGGCTAGATTAGGGTGGGCTTTTTAGTGTGTTTGGGATAATTGTTACTTTGTGGCAGGGCCTGAATGGTTTATAAATTTCTAGGTTGCCATTCTTTATTGATTGTAGAGTCCAGGAAACAGGTGTTACTCAAGTAAGTACAACCAAAGCAACAGCTTGACTGAGAGATCATAGCTACTGATTTTCTGGAGGGAACCAAGCTTTCAGACCTTCATTATCTGGACTATGCGTCTTAGCTGTACTCAGCCAGTCAAACCTACTAACTTGAAAATCACTGATAGGCTCAAATGAATCACCTTCTGTAGATGTTGATTAGCTGTTCCTTGTGAAGAGATGATGATCTTTTCCTCTGCTCATGTGGATACCTCTGTCATTCCAGGAAAGGTGGCCTTCACCACATGCAGAGTACTGGGCATGGCACAGATGAAAGTGTGGAATGCTGCCCTTATGTGCACAGGGAGTCCTGCCCTCTCTAAACTATAGTCTTGCAGATTGGAACAATAGTGGTTCTAGTTTAGTGCTGATTAGTAAATAAAATAATTCTGTGGCTAATTTTACTTTTAAAGGCACGTGGGTAACAATCAGCATGAGTCTTCTAAGTCTCAAGACAGACTACATAACAATAGCAACCTGAATAGTGATTTTCTGAGGTTAAGCACATGCTTCTGCTGAACTGTGTTGAATGCAAACCTGAAAATCAGTCTGTTTAGGTTTTAAATTTCTTAGATAAATGAACGTTATGCAGGTTTTCTGCTGATGCTAGCTGGAGCAAAAATGCTAAATGAAGATAATCGTGAATGGAAAAAAAATTAGATGCAAAAAAATTTAACTGTAATGGAATTTCACTTAGGTGACAAATGTAAACCATCAGTGAAATTAGTTTTGGT
Source organism: Dendrocincla fuliginosa (assembly GCA_035047845.1). Taxonomy (NCBI): domain Eukaryota; kingdom Metazoa; phylum Chordata; class Aves; order Passeriformes; family Dendrocolaptidae; genus Dendrocincla; species Dendrocincla fuliginosa. Next base: position 132,694,949 of record JAWWMO010000083.1, on the reverse strand, counting down.
GCATGAACATCTGTTTATGTCTGCAAGGTCTTAATAAAATAACAATCTTTTGCAGTTTTTTTTACAAACTGGTACATTAGTTGATATAGCATAGCCTTCTAGAGGGTCAAAGTAGTGCAACATAATTTTTTTCTAGGCTCAATTTGAAGTCTGAATTAATAAGCAAAAGATTATTTTGTGATATTTGTCATATCACTCTCTTACACATTTTTGGCTGTAGAAACCAGAGTGTTTTAACCTCTCTATCTCTGTGAACCATTTCAACTTCAGATGTAGATTAGATTCCTTGTAGTCTCAAGTGTTTCTACCCTGATTACCTGCTCACACGGCTGCTTCCTAAAAGGTCTGCGTGCATGTATTAGAGTTAACTTTTACATTTAAATTTTCCTGGATATAATGGTTCTGTATCACTGTCACTGTTCTCTTTGAGAAGCTAAGCCCAAATTTATTGGGAATTACTGGCATTTTGAAGCCCCTCTTTTGATCAATGGCATTCTATTTTATGTTTTTAGGTTGTCAAATAATTTTTACATCAGTCAATACGTTTTCAGAATTTAAATCCTATCTAAAGCATTACACAAAAATCCTGTCTTCCATCTCCAAGCAGACTGTCACCATGAAACCAAAATTTACTGTCCTTTGAAAATGTTTCATACTTGGATTACTATCCTACCTGAACTAAATGACTCAGCTTATTTCTGAAATCTATTTATGTTTTGATGCCAGGAACCAAGATCTAGTCATAATTTCCAATTAAAGAAAATCAGTAATTTGTTCCTGGCACTCATTCTGTACATACACATAGGCCAATATTTTGTAGAAGTAAAACAACAAAATGCAATAGATATATAATGGTGTTACCTGCATAATGATTGGAAGAGTTTAAGGTGTCGTATGTATATCACTGAAAAACTGTACATGGAAATAAAAGAGTGGTCCAATATTGGACCACTGAACCTGGAAACTTGTTATTAGATTGTGAATCTGACACTAAAACATTATACCAGAATACAAACTACTTACCTGTTTTATTTATAGTGACTGAAGGGAGCAGCAATATTTGCTGATTTTCAACTAAGTATGAGATCAAGTCTCTGCTTTAGGGAAAGATAGATCTGGTACAGGTTATGCATTACAATAAATGTGCAGGGAAATATACTGACATATCATCAGAACTTATGGGCCAGTTTTTAAATTTGTTCCCTGCCTAGAAGCTTCCATTGTGACACTTCTGGTCAGGCTACTTAAACGGTTCAGTAAAAAAAGTGCCAAATTCTTTTGAAAATTTGGTTAGTGTTTTAATTTTTAATGAGAGATGAGCTTCTGAAAATCTGGACCACGTAATGAGATCCTTCTGCTCCTGGAATCTGGGTGTAATCCAAAAGCAATAATTCACTCAACTCAGGAATCTCTGGGTCAAGAACATTCACTTTTAATTTCTAGCTGAGCTGACATTATTCTGAAACACATGACCATACGTATTTGTTGAAAAAGAAGAAACAAAGCCAGAAAAAAGGGTCAGTACGCTGGTCCACTGAAAAGGTTAATAGAGTGTTGTTGTTTCCAGAGAAGAAAGCAGCAATTCAGAAGAGCAATTCTGGGGGTTTGTTGAAAATAAGATTTTTTTGATTTTACACCATGGGTTCAGCAAGACAACTATATTTCATGGAGTCGTGTAGGACAATAAATTATGATTATGAGAAACACGCTGTACTCATGCCCTTGTAATTATTTCTTCTATTGTGTTTCATTTGTCATATACAGTTCTCATGCAAAGCCATTGACAAGCACTTGTTTTTCTTGGCTAAAGTTTAGTCCATAATGATTATGAGAAGAAGCTACAGCTACTAGATAGATTTTAATGACATCACAAATTGAATTGACCTAGTGCCATACAGTATCCTGCTCTAAGAAACAATGCAGATCATTTCCATCCACAGACACTACCCCAAACATCTGCTGTCTGACAATCTGAGGCGTTTTGTGGTTTATAGGTTTTTAAGTTTGGAAGAGAGGCTTTTATTTTGACATTTTGCACAGAATCTAAAATTACTGGAGCAATGGGGATGACTTCTACAGAAAGTACCTTAAAGAGATGTGTTTGGAATGACAGTTTCTCAGACCTTTTATGAGGTCTTAAGATTTTCTTTTTTATGGTATATGGAATTATAGGTTTGGCTACAAATTTGCATTTGCATTAATGTAACATGTAACTCATTAGCCCTTAGGGGAAATCTCTATGGCTGCTCTCAGTTAAATTCATTCAACTTAACATCAGTTGGAATCCTGGTCTTGTTGCTGCCTTTTGAAAGTTTACTACAAGAAGTCATAGGACTGCTGTTGTAGTAACATGTTCTTAAAAGACAATTGGTAATTATATGTTTGTTGGGTTGTGGTGGGTCAGTGGCTTCTGGAAATGTTATCTCTGTGATACAAAGGAAGGATAAAATAAGTAACTTTGATGTTTACAAAGCAAAATTCTTGTCCCAGGAGAAAAGTTTCTTGGCAACTAGCATGGCTCCATCATGTGAGAATTCATATTTTGCAAGTAATGTGTTTTCATAAGGTTGCTTTCCAAAGCTGAAATGAAGTATTTATACACATGAGAAAAGCAAATTCCTGGCATTAATCATCAATAACTAGCTGGTTTAAACTCACAAGTTTTTCAGCTTTACTTATCTGACGTTTTTTTGCTGCTCAGTCTCCTTCAAGAGGTTAAAATTTATACTCTTTGGCTGAAATTCCTTTTCCAGAACCATGCCAAAATTCTGCTGATATCACACAAATACCTGTTTAGATGACTTGTAAAAGTGCCTGCAGTGCTCAGTAATTCTTCTGTTACAGATAAAACCTCTCCATTTTAGAGCAAGGTAAAGCACTTTTCAGCAAATTATTATTGTTTTGGAACATGGTGAAGAATACCATCTTTCTACCTCCAAGATCAAAACCCTCTTGGGCCCTGGGAATATTTACCTCTACAAGGACCCTTTTTGGTAGAACCAGAGGAGACCCCTCTGTGAAGTCAGGAGTCATCGTCCAAGAGACACCACATTCTAGTACTTGAACTGAATCTACTAAAGAGGAATTTGAAAAAGACTCTCATATCACAGCTGAAAGGGGTGACAAAGGGGAACAGACAGAAAGGTGGCTCTTGCTTTACACCTTTCTTCTGCTTTTACTTAAACTTTCATGAATAAATGATTTGAGTTTTGTCATGAGGAAAAGAAAGGTTCTCCTAAGCTGAAACAACCGTAGTCTATAAATCAAACATGTAAACATTTCTTTCTAATAAGATTTTCAGCTTGGCCGTCAAAGCAAATCCTCCAGCCTAAGTACATACCTCAGCTAAAGAGCCATTTCAGTTTTAAATTATTATATTTTTGGCTACTTCACAGACAAGTAGTCAAACTTACCTAATTTTCAAATGTAAATGTATTTTGGAGACTTTTTATCTTATTGTTTGCTAATATGAAACCAAATTATATAAAACATACAGATTACTTCAGTGTACGGTTGGCTGTAATATAGGAGAAGCCATTCTACACAGACTAAATTTAATCAGAAGTGTGTTACCAATCTACTTCTGTATCTATTACTCTAAGTGTTTCCAGAGGAGGGAATGTGATTTCTCGTAGACATTGGAGACTGCTGCTTAATTATTCATCCTGAAATTTAATTTCAAAGCTTGTAACCATTTAACTGTTTAAAATGGTATTTGTCACTGAAACAAGGCAAGAGGAATTAGAGCATTATTTAACACTCACTCATTTCAGTTTCAGCGTATTTGATAACAGGCTCATTTCATGCACAGTCCCTGCACCTATGTAATTGATTATTTTGGTTCAGCTAGAGTACGTAAATTTCCATTCATGAATGGAAATGCTTTTTCCTGAGGTAAACTACCTCTATTTTGCCTATTTTATTATTGTATATATCAAAGTGTCTCTGCCAGAGTAGCTTTGCAATACCCCTGGTTCTGCATGGTCTTGCTTACACAAAAAAAAAGGTCTGTGACTTGAAAGATATTTCACAGTAAATGAAGAAAACCCTATTTTTATGGTATCAAATACACTTCAGATATTAGTAGCAAGCCCCTCAAAGCTTTGGCACTAGAGATTCTTTCTTGTACAGACTTGTGAGAGGTAAGTCTGGGAACCAGGGAGCTCCCTAAAAGACGTGAATGAATAACACGAATTGTGTATTCTTCCTCTAGCTTTGCTTCAGTGCCCCTCTGAGAGCCTTTCTTAGACATATACTTGCAAGAATGTACTGAATAGTCACCAGTTGTTCACAGACCCTCTCTCAGGGCATGTCAGAATATCCCAGAATGCTGGAGCAGCACATCACTGCAGTCTCTGTATCCACCATAGTTAAACCTACTTCACAAATTAAAGCTAACCCAACTTTATCTGAAATTTTGTTCACAGTTGTCACTGTAGAAAGTGGGAAACACAACATATGTTACAAAGCATCCTCATTAAAGAAGACTGTGTGAAGATCTCCTCAAAAATTAAAATATTGAGAAATTTATATGTGTCTTGGCATTTGAATAATCACATTTCTCTTCAATCTAAGATGCTCTTAAACAAGAGGAAATGAATTAAAAGTTAAGATTTAGATCTTAACTCCTCCTTTTACAATTCCTACTAGATTTGGATTTCCTGTCAATTGAGTGTTATAATTCAATTATAATTGAATACAAAAGCAAGTCTTGTTGGGCCATTTTAGTCTAGAAAAGAGAAAGCTGAGAGGGGATCTCATCAATACATATAAATACCTCAAAGAAAGGTGTCAAGAGGATGGTGCCAGACTCTTTTCAGTGGTGCCCAGCAACAGGACAAGAAGCAATGGCCATAAACTAAAATGCAAGAAGTTTCACCTCAACGTGAGGAAGAACTTTATGTTGTGGGTGGCAGAGCACTGGAACAGGCTATGCAGGGAGGGCGTGGAGTCTCCCTCTCTGGAGAGATTCAAAACCCACCTTGACACATTCCTGTGTCACCTGTTCCAGGTGACCCTGCATTGGCGGGGGATTGGTCTGGATGATCTCCAGAGGCCACTTCTAACCCTGGCTATTCTGTGATTCTGTGTTATGTTAAGATCACTCTTGTGAATTCACCTGTAATATGTAACAACATTTAATAATGAGATAAAGGGCCACTTACCTTCCTTTTATTGTTTTTTTTCTCTTGTGGCTAGTTTCTTCATCTTCCTTTTCTAAATAAAAATTACAATAAAATATTTTCGATTAAATATTTAAAAGACATCCTCCATAACTCTAAATCAGAGCATTAAATGTGTTTCTTAATGAGATATTATGACAAAATAATTGAAGTCTTCAATTTTTTTTTAAGCAACTAGAAGGCCAGAGCTAAAAGTAGGTAGGTACAATTTCCAGTATGTCCTATGCTGACTGTGGAAAGTAAAACAAAATGAGGAAAAGAAAAATATGAAATCTTTTTCAGGCCAATTTCTGTGCATCTGTTTTGTGAAAGAAGGGATAAACCTGTCAATTTATATAAATCTTTTGAGAACAAATTTGTTGAAGTAATCATATCCTGTAACATAAATACTGCTTCCAGTTTTAGGATAAATAAACAGGAATAACTATATTCATCCTATGTTCTGAAGCTAAATTTTGCATAAGCATTAAGCCATTTTGCTTTAATTCAAATATTTAAGAAGCAAATAAAATGTGACTTAAACTACTTACTATTTTTGTTCACCTTATTTTAGTTGGCTGATATTTATTATTTTATATCACAATTTCTTTAATAATCCATTAGATTTTAACAGAAAATTCATCAGGAATAAATGCCAAGAAGAGAAAAATACCACTATATTATTACTTGTCCAATTGATTTGCCAAGTGTTCTGTATCTTCTCTTGCTATTCTTATACACTGTGTCATGAGTATTTGGTATTTCTAGTGTCAATGCAAAGTTCACTGAGTCATAGATCAATTAGACCAAATGGATTCCTGTTGGGAGAAAACATAGCATCCCAATTTAGAAGCTTATTTGAGAGAATTTGAAATAACAACCTATGATCTTTTATTTAGAAATATAATAGTTAATAGAGAAAGCAAAAGGAAGTAAAGCTATGCTATGAAATTCTGACTGTATTTTGGTTCAGGAGATTTGTTTAATTGCATTTTTGTAATTGCTTCCTTCTGGTCACACACACAGACACACACTTCTTACAGAATTATTCTATTTGATTCGGACACAATTTATATCACACAGGATAATTCAATTATTTTCAGACATACTTCATGCCAGAAACAGGTGGATAGTTCTTACTGGAGACAGAAGTTCCTGTACCATTTTAGAAACATGCTTTTATATTTTTGCAGCATCTGAAAGAATGAAGTATATCTGAAAGAATACCAGATATAGTTTAGTTACTAAAATAACATGCAAATCAGAAGTGCCTGCACCGTTTTGGAAACAGTCTGCTTTTATATTTCTGGTGGTGTCTAGAATCATAGAATGGCTTTTTTTCAGAAGGGATGTTAAATGTCATTTAGTTCCAACTCCCCTGCTATGGGAAGAGATGTCACTCACTAGATCAGGTTGCTCGAAGCCTCATCCAACCTGGCTTTGAACAGTTCCAGGGATGGGAGATCCGCAGCTTCCCTGAACAACCTGTTTCAGTGCCTCACCAGCCTCACAGTAAAGAATTTTTTTCCCTAATATCTAATCTAAACATACTCTCACTTTGGAGCCATCCACCCTTGTCCTGTCACTATGTGCTCTTGTAAATAGTCTCTCTCCAACTTCCTTGTAGGTTCTCCTGAGATACTGGAAGGCTATACTGGTGACAATTAGGTTAGCTCAATGCCTTCTCTTTTCCAGGCTAAGAAACTCCCAGTTTTCTTAGCCTTTTCTCATAGTAGAGATGCTCCATCCCTTTAATCAATTTGGTGGCCCTCCTCTGGACTTGCTCCAACATCTTCCTTTGCTTGGGACCCCATAGCTGGATGTATTGCTTCAGGTGGGTTCTCCAGGTGGGAGAGCAGCGTTGAGGAGCAGAATCCCCTCTCCTGACCTGCTGGCTCTGCTGCTTTTGATGTGGTTGCTATTGCACATTGCTGAGACATTTCCAGACTCTCATCCTCCAGCATCCCCAAACCCTACATGTCAGGGCTGCTCTCAATCTATTTATCCCCCAGCCTGTATTGATACCAGGGGTTGCTCTGATCCAGGTGCAGCACCTTATGCTTGGTTTTCTTGGACCTCACAATGTTCCCATGGGCCCACTTCTTGAGCTTGCCCAGGTCCCTCTGGATAGCATTCCTATTTCCAGGTGTGTCATCTGCACCACTCAGCCTGGTGTCATCTGCAAATTTGCTGAGGGTGCACTTGATCCCTTTGTCTATGCCATTAATGAATATATTAAATATCACTGGTCCCAATACAGACCCCTGAGGGACACCACTTGTCACTGATGCCCACTGGGACTCTGAGCCTCAGACCATTACCCTCTGGGTATGATTGTTCAACTAATTTCTTATCTACCTAGGAGTCCAGCTATCAAATCCCTCTGTCTCCAGTTTAGAGAAGGATGTTGGGAGTATCTGTGTCAAAGGCTTTATACAAATCCAAATAAAATGACCTTTGTAAACCTTCCACTGTTCACTGATTTAGTCACTCCAATATAGAAGGTCACTGGGTTGGTCAGGCAGGACTTGCCCTTGGGGAAGGTGTACTGGCTGTCTTGAATCACCACCCTTTTCTCCATGTGACTTAGCCTAGCTTCTGGGAGCATCTGTCCCATGATCTTCCCAGGAACAGAGAAGAGGCTGTCAGGCCAGTAGTTCCCAGGACCCTTCTTTCTTCGCCTTTTAAGATGGGTTCAATGTTTCACTTTTTCCAGTCACCGGAGATAATTGGTGATTAAGATTTCACAGAGATTTCACCTAAACAATGGGAGTTAGGAGCAGTTCCCCAAGTGTGGACACCATGTTAGAAGCATGAAACTAAATGTTTTATCAGCTTTTAAACAGCTCTGGTTTGCACTGAATTGGTTTCTAAGGATATTATATAAGGAATTAATATTTGTCATTAAATATTTTGCTAATTTACCCATTTGGTAGTTGTTTGGACAGTGAAGGGAGTAGCATTGAAGAAAGCAAAACACAGTGTAAACCCCCAACATTCACTTAATCCTATAAACAATGTTAATTCAACAGAGATATTTATATTTTATAACAAAGGAATACAAAAGTAGCATATTCATTTGACTGTGTATAAATGCTGCACATATTGACATATTTGTATGTGCACAACTAGCTCATGAAACTCACTGCCACAGAACAAAGGGAGAAGACTTTCTTTAAGTTTTTAAAGGAATAAATCAATATCCTACATAAATAACCATAAGATACCAGTTCTCAGTTGCATTTGGATATTAGAGTGACTGAGATGGTATATCAATTTCCCAAACTCACCTATAGAGAGAATATTCTTAAACTTATGAAAAAGTTAATTTTCTAGTACAAGATACTTCTCCCTGCACAAAACCTCATTCTACATGTTTATCTTTGAACTAGCTGACAATGACTGCTGTCAAATTAAATAAATGTTTAGATGACTTGGTATGGCAAATCTTCACTGCCAAAATAGCTATCTGTCAGAATAGTTATACTTCTTCATTTGATCCTTTATATTTAAAATAATGAGTAAATTATGGAGATAAATATAAACTTTTTAATGATGCAGCCTAGCATATAAGGCATATAGATTGAAATACACTCAGCCATCTAAGCAGATGTTGTCTATACAGTTCTTTGAGCACAGGCACACAGTGGAACTTAAATTCCTGTTTGGTTAGGGTTGTACTGCCAGGGCACAAATCTGTGCTCAGGCTGAAGAGCCTGGAGATGCAGGAGCCCCCATCACTGCCCAGCCTGAGCCAGCCTCAGATGCCCTTTACGCTCAGTGGTAATATCATGCAACTAACTTTAGGGAAACAAGCAAGCCGGGAGCTTCTTCTCAGAAAACTTAGTGACTGTGCAGCGAGGAAAGGCTGCTGCAACAGAAATGTAGCAAACAAAAGGTACAGGGTATGCACAGATGATATTGATCAATGAACAATCCTTGGAAGAATACACAGAAATAAACAGAACCAATGTAACCTTAAGTGGTTTTAGTAAAATCTTTATGACAGTAAATGCCAATAGTAAATAAATTCTAGAGAAATTCTATAGAATGGATGTTCATAAGAGAGTAAAACAATAAAAAAATTAACTTTTAATTTATGATTGTTGCTTTTTATCTGAAAATACTGCTGCAAAATATTTGCAAGCTGTAGGTTAGGTTTTCACTACATATAATAATAGAAAAGTTTGGATTGGAAGGAATATTTAAAAGTCAACCTCATTGCAGTGAGCAGGGGCATCTTCAACTAGATCAGGGTGCTCAGAACCCCAGCCCACCCGTCCTGGAATGTTTCCAGGATTGAAGCCACTACCACCTTTCTGGGCAACCTGTGCCAGTGCTTTACCACTCTCATTGTGAAAAACAAAGCAAAACAAAACCAAAACCAAAACAACAAAAAAACCCCCGTCAAACAACAAAGCTTCTTCCTTGTAGCTAATCTAAATCAACCCTTCCTCAATTAAAAACCATTACCCCATGTTCTATCACAGAGGGCCTTGCCAAGAAGTCTGTCCCCATCTTTCTTAGGCTCCCTTT
>JAWWMO010000083.1:132633145-132685151 GCA_035047845.1 Dendrocincla fuliginosa | reverse complement strand
TATGACAGTAAATGCCAATAGTAAATAAATTCTAGAGAAATTATATAGAATGGATGTTCATAAGAGACTAGAACAATAAAAGAATTAACTTTTAGTTTATGATTGTTGCTTTTTATCTGAAAATACTGCTGCAAAATATTTGCATGCTGTATGTTAGGTTTTCGCTACATATAATAATAGAGAAGTTTGGATTGGAAGGAATATTTAAAAGTCAACCTCATTGCAGTGAGCAGGGACATCTTCAACTAGATCAGGGTGCTCAGAACCCCAGCCCACCCATCCTGGAATGTTTCCAGGATTGAAGCCATTACCACCTTTCTGGGCAACCTGTGCCAGTGCTTTACCACCCTCATTGTAAAAAACAAAACAAAACCAAAACCAAAACAAAAAAAAAAACCCCATCAAACAACAAAGCTTCTTCCTTGTAGCTAATCTAAATCAACCCTTCCTCAGTTAAAAACCATTACCCCATGTTCTATCACAGAGGGCCTTGCCAAGAAGTCTGTCCCCATCTTTCTTAGGCTCCCTTTAAGTACTGGCTGAGATAAGGTCCCTCCAGAGCCTTCCCTTCTTCAAACTGAACAAGTCCAATTCTCTCAGCCTTTCTTCACAGGAAAGCTCCAGCCCTCTGATAATCCTCATGGCCCTCCTCTGTACCCATTCAAAGAGGACCATGTCTGTCCTGTGCTGGGGACTCCAGACCTGGATGCAGCACTCTGTAACACAACCTGTAACACCACCAGGCATTGCCCTGACCCTGGTGCAGCATCTTGTGCTTAGCTTTGTCGGACCCCCTGGGGTTCCTATGGGCCCACTCCTTCAGCTTCCCCAGGTCCCTCTGGATGGCATCTTAACCTGTGGATGGCATATTCTTGTGCCAGTATCAGTTGTTGGATCAGCTTATTGTCTCCAATGGGTTGCCATCTCTCGTTAACTTCGAAGGGCCTCTCCAGAAAGTCAACACACAGTAAATCATCCTGTATCAAAATCCAGTTATTCCTAGACATGAGCTGCATATTAGCATACATTATGGTTTTGTTGGCAGAACAAATTCTAAGAAAGATGAATTGAAGGCAAAAAAGAATATGAAAAGAAATTTTTTTTTGAGTTATACTTCACTTTGAATTAAGGCTCCTCTAAAAGTCTGTCAGGCACTGCAAGCCTTCAGGCTTTCATTCTGTGTCATGCTGTGGGGTACTTCTGCCCACACAACTACAGCTGCTGAACTGAAGATGGCTGCATCTCTGACCATGACAGTGCAACGCTTCGCCTGCTGAAAAATTCAACCCCCTTGATACTTCGGTTTAATCTTCACATCTGAAGTGCTGAATCTTTAAGATTCAAACTTCTTTTCGTCAAGACTCATTTTCTAATCTCTCTTGTGAAGAACTGAACATTTCAAGCTAAATTGCAGGAAACTGAGGCAACGCTTCCTTCCTGAGTTTGGAAGAAAAGAAAATCAAATTGAGCACTTACCCTTTTTATCAGAAAAAGGCAGTATTGCTGCTAAAGGCAGTGATGATTGCTAGAGGTAATTCTGTTAGTTTCACCCAGGTAGCTTTTTTCCAAGTACTGTTTACTGTATGACCTACAAAATGTAGCTTGGTATTGTAAAGGATGGCAAGGACATAGATTTTTCAAGGATATTTAAAGCACAGTCTATGTTAAATTTGCTGCTTCCCATTTGCTTTCATGTTTATAATCAAATTTGAAATGTTTTCCTTGCTTCCAGTAGTTTAGTCTTTAGTATAATTAGATGTAGTGGTTAAGCTGTTTGATATTATATAATGCAGCAGTTTTTCTTTAAGCAATATCTTTATGCAGGCAAAACAAATTCATATTTTATCCAAAGAAGCGGAATTCCCACAAGACAATCCAAGTTATAATCAAATTAGAGATATGCCAGAGGCAAATTGATACTATCCTTCATTGAAGTCTTTTTGTGGTTTTGGATGTTTTGCATATGCATTACTTGCAATACAAAGTACATAACCTGAGGTGTTAGATACATGTGTCTGGATTGTCTCCACATGAATTAGAGCCCACATAGTTGAGCCAAAATTCTCTTGATACATGTTTTCCTACCCAATGGTCTGAAGTTTTCTATTTGCCATTTTGGACAGCATTGTTATAACAGCAGTATGAAGAAATAAGAGCACAAGAAGAGTTCAGTAGGAACATCATAATGAGGAGTAATATTACTAAAAACTAAACACATAGCACAGTGGATTTATCAGTATACTGTTAGTAGCTGCTCACAATTTAGCTGAGTCAAGGTCAGCATTTTTTTATTCAAAGAAATTGTTCAAGTGGTGTAAGAATCAATGTCTGGATTAAACAATTCTGGTTTTAAGTTCTGCTTTTAAGGATTGATTTTACTGCATGACCATCTTTCCATCAGATATCCTCTACAGAACAATCTAAACAAGAAAGTGAAAGGACATCTCAGATTTCAGTTTACTGCTCCTGTTTGAGAAAATAAAACACACTTTTAAAGTTCTTTTGTTCTTGGTGTCACACTCAACTCTGCCTTTAACCCTTTTTTGTAATGGTTTTATTGTACTGCTAGTTACCAGCAGCAGCCAGAGGTTTTATTGAGCATGGATTTCTATTGCTTGCATTGTGGCTGTTATTGTTCTGATTCCTGTGATTAATACTCTCCTTCAGATGATCATCAGAAGGATTTCATAGGCTCTGATAAGGCTGTTTGAACCATCCATCTCAGCTATTTCATGCCTAATTGCACGGGTGGTTTTATGTTTTATTAGACTGCTTTATTGTAAGAGTATTTTAACTTCAAGGCAGCAATATTTACAAATATGTTTTATAAGATGGAGCTACTAAGTCTTCAAGTACTAGGTTGATTTGTGTAACTGAATGCTCCCCACTGACAAGCACCAAAACAGGTTGTCTTTAAAACATAGTGATTTAGTGTTTATGAATGCTGAGTGCTTGACAAGTATTTTGGCTGTTCCTCCCTCAGCAAGACAACAGGAGCAAAGGTTTTACTCTCATTGTTCCTGCAGTAGCTCTCAAAACTGGGAAAAAGGATTTTTGTGCCTTCAGCTGCATTCATTCCCCTTTGCAGAACTCTGCTTTTACTGAAACATGAAGTGATAAGGAAAGACTATGAAAATTACCTAAGAAAATGAAAATTCTGCAACCAATTTATGCCTGTTTTCTTGAGAGCATGTCCATTCTCCAATAGCTAGAAGCAATATAATATGGAAACAGAGCGTGTATGCAAGCTGATTTCCTGCAGTTCCAAAGCAAGCAAGCATTCAGGTCAGTGTAATGACAGTGAGACTTCACACTTTTCTAACCATCCGAGTGAAATGTCATAACATAGTGATACATCACCATGGTAGGAAATCTTGCTCATGTATTCCTACCACAGGGGTTCTTTTTGCTGTCATTTCTGAGTTTCAATATACCCCATAGGAAGTCTTATGTTATGGTAAAGAGGAACAAATAACTTTTTTTGTAGTTGCTTATACCTAGAGCTATACAAGATATGGAAGAGTATTATCATGATTCTTTTTCCACAACATGAAAGTCATGATCCATGAAAAACACAAAAATGCCTGTGGGTTTGCTTATGAAATATGGAAGAAGATAAATTTAATTATTAAAATAACAACCCTTCTTCACTTTAAAATATTCCTTTCTTCATAAGCAGTCATTCTTTGGGAGAAGGCAATTTCTGAAAACCAGTTACTTTTGCTAGTAACTTTAGTTAGGTTTTTACTAGTAGCTTTAGTTGGGTTTTTATGTAAAATCCCAGGTTCCTGCAGAAAGAAATTCTCACTACTTACATAGTGAATTCTGCAAAAGCAGAGCACTTGTTATAGGGTTTTCATATTTCCTTTGAAGTTTTAATTTTTCACCAATATTGTATTTTTACATGAATTTCAGTCCAAGTCTTCTATGGCTACTAGAAATCATTCCTTAGCCCTTAATACATTGTCTATGCTTTGAACAAATGTTACTGTTTTCTCTTACACTTCTTTTATCTTGTGAAAAGGCTTCAAAAATAAATTCAGTGATTCTATTTAGTAGTTCCCCTTTGGACTTCTACTTCATGCAGTTTAACTAATCAGGCATAGTTAGAAAGCTCAAAGTAAGAAAATAAATGTGCACTGCTATCTGTAAGAAGAACATCTTATTGAGGCAGAAGAAGAGAGAGAAACTTCTTTTCTACTACCTGAAGGTTCACTTGAACTCTCCTGCTGTTTTATTCATTCCTTCTCAGGGTGCAACTTTGGCCTTGAACCCATGAGAAAGGAATCTGTTTTGAGCACATCAGTGTTGCACCTCAGGGTATACCTTGTGGTTCCTCTAGTGTAGATGTAAAACAAATTTGTGCACCAAAGGAACCTCTGAAGTGCACCAAGTAACTGATATAGACCCACTATATGTAACCCACAGCATCCATGACCTGGTTAAATGGGAAGGGAAAGGTGTCTTTGTGTAGATACACCCTTCCTTTTGCCTGCTTTTCTCCCTGAAAACGTGCCCTTGACCCACATCCAGCATGTCTCACTCTAGTGACTTGGATAATTCCATAGATTGCATTTGCCTGTGGCAAAGATGCAGCAATTCTGAGTTACCAGTTCATGCAATAGAAGCTTGTGTTTCAGATCAAGAGGTGCCAGTGTTGAAATTTGCAAATAAATTGCTTGGAAGTATTAGTATTCAGGAATGAGCAATAGGAAGGTAGAACTAAGGACTATTAGATCTACCAAAGGTGGGAACTGCAGATTTAATGTCAATCTGCATTTACTATTTCACTTAGGTCTGCCCGTGATTTCAATTCTACTGATTTAATAATGCATACTTTAAAAAGGGAAAATGCCATTGACTTCAAAAGACCTTTGGCTCAGTCCCTATGTGAGAAACATTCTGAAAATGTAAGTGCTATTATCTCAGCTGAAACACGCTACATTCCACAGATTAATGCGATATCAATTGACTGGAGAATATATGCCTTCAGTCAAGCCACCTGCCTTGAAAAGTTCTTGCTTCTTAAAATTGCATATAAGACTTTCCCAGCACTGAGGTCAAACCACCTGATATTTTGGTCTAATATTTTACCATCCCTAAAACTCTTTTTAGATAATAAAAGTTTGCTTCGATTTTCCTTGTGGAATCACTTCTAAACTGTAAATTTTAGCACTGTTCTCTGATTTCTATCCCCATCTTGGTTCAAAAATACTTCTTGCAATAATCCCTGACTTTTCAGGAACTCAGTTAAAAGAAAATCTGACTATTCAGGCTCTGCAACAGATACAGAGAAGCTAATTCAAGTAGCAGAAGACACACAGAAGAGTGAAAATTAACCTGAGAAAAAACACAGAATATGCGGAGCTGGAAGGGACCCCCTAAGATCACCAAGTCCAACTCCTGGCCCTGCACAGCACCATCCCCAAGAGTCACACGATGTGTCTGAGAGTTGATGCCTTAGGGTTTTCATGAATCTGTAGATTTTTATACTTCTAGGTAGTTTCTCACATATAGAGTAGCTAGCAACCTTTAACCCTGTGCTAGCTGTCTTAAGGGTCAGATAATAGCTGGAACACCATGCCTGGGAAACGTACTAAAGCTAAGGCAATTAGATACCATGTTAGTCAAAACAAGAAAGCAAAGCCCAGCAACCTTGGAGAAACTCCAATAAGGGAAAGTGGCATGAAGTAAGGGGTCTTAAGACCAACAACTCAATTCTAGGAGAGGCGTGCCATGAGGCGGAACCAAGGGAAGTTCTGGCTATGGACACATCTTAGATTGCATACAACCTTTAGATATGATAATTGAGTAGGGTTATAAAATTAGTATGCTGCCACGTAGATGAGGCTTTTCTGCATTCACTAGCTCCTACACCTTGTTGACGTTTCTCTCTCACACACACACACACACACACGCTCTCTCTGCTGCCTGGTGTGGTGCCCTGTGTTCCCCCCCTCTCCAAAAGGGTGGGGGGAAGTGCTCAGAAGAGCTCTGCTTGCAAAGGGGGGGTTTTCCCTCTCTTGCTCTCCTGAGGTGGGGGGAGAAGATATTTCCCCTCCCTTGTTCTCCTGGACTGAACCTCAAGAACCTCAAGTCCTGCTTGAACGAAGACGAGACCGGTAACGGGAACTGGGTTCCAGCATGAGCTGCTGGGGTAGCTGAGATGCAGGGAAATTTCTCCCTTGTTTATAGTGGGTTGGGAGGTGAGATGACTTGGGCCCAGATGTTGCAAGAGTCAGTGTTCCCAGCCTGTGGGTGAAAGGGTTTTTCACCTGAGAGGGGCAAGTTGTTGTCCCTTGGTTTCTCCGGTAAGACATAGAAGAGTGGCTCAGGGGTTGGCTGGATACATCCAGGAATTAAATGAAAGGGATGCCTTTTGGATTAATTTACTCTGCATGTTTTGAAGCGGTGGTGCTTGGAAAAGAGCTCACATGGTATTCCTGAGGCCGTGAGTTCATCCTAGCACCGGTCTTTTCTATCTGTTACTTGTCAACACGTGTTGTACTCTTTTGTACTTTTTATACTTTATATACTCTTTTATACTCCTTTATATTCTGTACCCCAAAACCCTATAAGTAAAAGAACTCTCCTCTACTTTACCCACATAAAGTTGTCTTGGAAAGTTTTTTTCCCCTTTCCTTAAGGCAACAGAGTATTGTCCAAATGCTTACTGAACTCTGTCAGGCTTGGTGCTGTGATCTCTTCCCTGGGTAGCCTGTTCCAGTGCCCAACCACTCTCTGGGTGAAGAATCTTTTTCTAATATCCAACCTAAACCTCCCCTGACACAAATTGTCCTGTCACTGTTCACCACAGAGATCAGTGCCTGACCCTCCTCTCACAAGGAAGTTGTAAATAGAATGAGGCTTCCCCTCAGTCTCTTCTTTTCCAGGCTGAATAGACCAAGTAATCTCAGCCATTTCTCCTACAGCTTCCCCTCGAGGACCTTCACCATCCTTGTTGCCCTCCTTTGAATGCTCTCTAAGAACTTAATGTCTTTCTTACATTATGGTGCCCAGAACTGCACACAATACTCAAGGTGAGACCACACCAGTGCATTGCAGAGCGGGACAATCCCCTCCCTTGCCCGGCTGGTGATGCTTTGCCTGATGCCCCCCCAAACATAGTTGGCCCTCCTGGCTGCCAGGGCACTGCTGACTCATATTCAACTTGCTGTCGACTAGCACCCCCAGAGCCCTTTCCATGGCACTGCTTTATTGCAAGTAATACCGCTGTGGTGCCCAAAGTAGTTCAGGCAATACCAACTCTACATCCTAAATCCTGGGTCATTAGTCTGTGAGACCTGGAAAATGTAGAGACTTCCTGTTAAGACTGATAGAAAGACCCGAGAGAAAGGACCAGTGTTGCAGGTAATAGTGCAGTAGATACAACCACTGTTAGCACTGCAAATACTAAACTCAGACAAATAATAGCAAGACATGTTTCTTGTTACATCCAAGTGTCACTGGGCCCAGATTTGTTACACACCGTATAATTTTCACACACAGAGTGAGAAATTTATTTCTGGTCTTGAGAGCTTACAATTAAAATGGTTGTAAGAAGAAAAGGGAAGGCAGTACTTTCAGCCATGCTGTTTGAGATGAGCATCCAATACAGAGACAGTAACTAACACTAAAGTTCAGCTCCAGTCTCCCAAGTTGCAGTCTGATATGTTAACCACAATATTGACCATCTGTCTTCCAATGCTTTTAAAAATTAAACAATAATATCAGCCACCTTTTATCTATTTTTTAACATTTTTAAAAAGTGTTAAACTCCAATATCTTAAGCAAATCTCATCATAAATCATTGCACTAATGCAATGCCAGGTGACTGCAGATATTTTTACAAAAAAAGCAGCTGTATTTCATTCAATGAAAACAGCAATTTTCTCAACATGAGCTATATTTCCTAAGACTATGTAGTATTTAATATTACAGGTATTTCTTAGAATTTGATACTGCTTATCATAATATCCTAGAAAAAGAGCAAGTGATCTCTTCTATTTGAAAGGTTTCTGCTGTCATCTTTCATGATTTTATCATCATCCGTTTATTGCAGTTAAGCAACAGTCTTCCTCTTGCAAAGCTGAGTGGTAAAATTAATGAACACCCTTTGCTTAATAGAGTTTGTTTACTTCAGGGATGTGGTCCTTGTCAAATAAGAAATGGTTTAGAACAATGAGTGGCTCATTCACATAGGCCAAAATGCAGAGGCTCACTGTGGTCCTAGGTAGTAGGATCAAAAAGAAAATATCCTTCTTTCTGTTCTTTCTGTTTAATGCTGCTGAAAGACTCTTGTGAACCATGGAAGAAACTAATATCTTTTACTTTTGCAAGACTTTCATAGATGTGGCAAAAAATGCCAGTCTATAACAAATGTTCCAGAATGTTGCTTGGCATAAACATCAATTCCATTTGTGTGAATACCCTTGTATGTGTACCTATGTTGACTTAAAGGCAGAGATAATTTGTTGCAGTAACCCTTTAAATTAATGCAATTTATAATTTGAATAATTTTACAAAATTCAAATACATACATTTTTACTAACCACAAGATTATTAAGCAGTTTTTTACATTTGCTCACCTTCTATTAGACTGAAAAGTTCAATCTCATGAATAACTGACAGCAAATTAGACACAAAAAACAAAGCCAAGGGGAAAAAAACACTGAATATGTCTTCTCTAAAGACACGGTCTTCTTTAAAGGCAGATTATGGCCTGTATTATATACAACTATGTTTAAAAAATGCTACAGTTTGCAGTTATATACTAAGAAAAACAGAAATTATAGAAAAATTGCAGTTAAAACTAGCTACAGCCCTCTCATTTGTGCATTGTGATATAGGCATGCCCATTAGCACAAAAAAAAGCACAAGCAGAATCCAGGTTTCCAGGGTCTTAATCAAACCAAAACAAAATGGCTTTGCTCTCCAGTAGCTTGTACAGCACATGAAACAAGGACACTGCAGAACAAATAACAAGAAGTCTTATTTTTAGAGACCGTGGCAATGGCAGCTAAGGGAAAGTTGTGAAGATGGAAGATTTTCTCAGTTTGAGAGCTGAACCCACACTTCCACCCTTTTACCCTGTGTTCTCATAAAATTTTAATGAGTTCTGGAAATTGGTAAGTAGAGAGTAAGAGACCCTAGCCTTCATCTAGGAATTAAATAATCTCCCTTTCCCTGAGTAACTGAGTCCATAAACTGGTAGATCTTCATTAGGATGACTTTGACCTTAAGATTCCAAGCAGCTTGGTGAGAGGAGGTGTCCAAATGCTTTTGCTCAAATTGTCCCCAGGTCAGTAACAAGGATGAGCTTCTACAACCTGCATGCTAAACCTCTCCACTTAGCAGTGTAGCACCTCATACTCTCTCATTTCCTATGGAGAAGTTCTCTGTTCTTGAGGGTGCTATACCAAAGGTAAGTCTCAGTGGTTGCTGTTGGATGGATCATCCCCATTCCTCATTACCACTATTCACACAGGACCTAGCAAGTGCTCCCCCCATAACTGGATCACTGTAAAGTTCTAGGTGAGGAATGTGCATGAGAGAAATGCCTAAAAGTTTCAGATCCCAAGAAAGTAAGGCAGTGCTAGCTGTCAGCCTATCTTACTCTTCAGCTGAGATAGACATAATCCTGAATTCTAATATACAGTGTCAAAGGTACCTCAAAGAAATTAAATAGAAATCCTTCTTAATTCTGTTCATATTAACATATTTTAGTTTATTTTAACATTCTGTCTTTTCTCATTACTATATATGCATATATATGCTTTCATATATGCATAATGGGAATGTTGTTTGTGTGTATTTGTGTTGTATATTTTCTGATAAAAGAAAGTCAGAGATACAAATATACAAACATATATGGCATGTATAACCTCCACATCACTTACC
Organism: Dendrocincla fuliginosa; assembly: GCA_035047845.1. Taxonomy (NCBI): domain Eukaryota; kingdom Metazoa; phylum Chordata; class Aves; order Passeriformes; family Dendrocolaptidae; genus Dendrocincla; species Dendrocincla fuliginosa. The sequence goes on along the minus strand of JAWWMO010000083.1, from coordinate 132,675,251 downwards.
TTTCTCTGTGTTTCATTAAAGTTTAGACTTAAGATCTCCTGAAGTACTCTGGAAGCATACTAATTCCATTCAAAGGCTTTTACTGAAAGTCAAAATGTTACAGGATGATGTCTGAACTCAGTTGCCATGCTTCCAGTTACAGCAAGAGCAAGAGAGTATTAATTTACTCTTGACAGCATGTAAGATCCTGTGGATATTTTTAATCTTGTACAAATATCCTGCAATAGAAAGTTCCTGCTAACTTTATTACCAAAGGACGAAGTAATTAAAGAGAAGGTCAATGGGAAAGATCTGCAAATCTTTGATGTTAAAATACGTGTCATCATTCCTCTGGATTATGTTTTCTGTAGTTTAATTATCTAAATCTAATTTTAAAACTTTATTTTTAAAAAAATTGTACCTGTTTTTCTAGAGTAGATGAGCATCTTCAGAACATTTGGATAAAAGAAGAGCAGTATTTCCTAGGTTTTTAATTTAAGTAACACAGTTTAAAGAATAGTCTGTAACACAGTGCAAATATATATTTTACCCTTACCAAATAAAGAAAAAAGTTCCTTTGTACTTCCAGGGCTTTCAGTTGTCTCTTCCAGAACTATTGTAACTCCCTGACAGAGACTAGGGACAGGAAGAGAACAAGTTGGTTTTTATATATCATTTCACTTTGGTCAGCTACAAACCTCATCACCACACTGGGCCCATACCTCGGCTGTTTCTCCAGTAATTTAAGGCCCACATTTTTAATATGAATGAAAAGGAAAGTATAAAGACAGTGATTTGTCCAAGCTCAAGCATTCCATCTACAGCAGCAGCTAGAACTAGAGCTCAAAAAAAAATCCCCAGAGGATCTAACTGCACTGTCCTATAAAGTAGAAAAAAAAAAACCCAACCAAAACAGCTTTATCATTGAACAAGGATAATTGTGCTTATCAGTTTGTCTTTATTAGTTTAAACTTCCATTTTATTGCTAGACTTCCAGGCACCATGCCATACAGTAAAATGACTGCAAATACCTCCACCAAATTTGTTGGTAAACTGCCTCTTGGAAAATTGCTTTTTCCTCCAGGTGGGGGGAAAAAGAGAAATAAAAAATTCAAATTGTTAATAGTATGGGATGTGACTGATATGAGATGAAGGAATTTTCATACAGATGTGACTACTCAAATTGCATTTGCTCTGCCTTTGACACTTGAGCAACAAATCTGAATTTTGTTATACCTAAAGCTTGCAAATCTACTTATCTTTTTTTGAGTTAACCATAAGATAGATTTTCCAATATCTAATGCATATAATTCCAGTTAAAATTAAGGAATAGTTTCATATACAACTAGTATCCCATTAAACAGAGGAAAACAAGACAACAAGAAATATGGACATGCTGGGAAGCAGGGACATGCTCATGTTCCTGAATGATAAGAGAATCCCTAAAGCTACTGTTGGTTCTGTGTGAGAAAGGAAGAAAAAAACCATTGATAACTCTCAGAAATAAAATATAAAAAAACCCAAATCCTAGGGATTTTTTTGATTAAAAAACTTGGCAAAAATGAAAACAAACAAAAAAATATAACAGATAAAAATGAGAGTAGGGAGGGCAGCCTGACTTCTAGATGCATTTATGAGAAGAAAGTGTTAGATACGTAGTATCTTTCATTAACAGTGTGCTGTCTCAGTTTGAACCTCAAGTCTGTGGAATTTCATGCCTCAAAATAAAAGACTTCACTGCACAGAACAAGTTAGTCATTCCTTACTGATTTTTTGAAACACAGAATACCTAATAACACGTGGAAGCAAGGAAAAGTCTGATGTTTTCAAATAAGCAAGAGGAACATTGGTTAGCAGTCACCAGATCAAGTCCACTGCTACTTCAAACAGCTGCCTAAAAGGCAACTTTCTATGAACTTACCTAACTCAAATTTAAAATGGCTGACATTGCAAGCTCCCAACAACTACTTCTATGGAAAGTCTTGTTCAGAAATACAAGTGGCAAGTGAGTTTTCCTTAATTTTTCAGCATAAGTTAATTTATTCACTGTATGTCAACACTGTTTCTTGGTTAAGGAGTTAAGACAGACTAGGAGTCTTGAACTTGTTAAACTAATCAAGATTGTCTAGCATACCGTCCTTATCCTACCCTGTGTTTCATTTGAATCAGTGGCATCATTTTACATGTACTGGGAATGGACTTTGTTTCTCTATATTTTGGTTAAATTGGCAGTATTCTTTCTTTGAAAATAGACTTTTTTTTTTTTTTGCCTACAATCATAACTGTGAATATGATCAAAACATTGATTGTTCTGACAGAACTCGATGTAGTGAGGAAATAATCAGTCTTCAGAGTATGTCAGGATTCTTGCTATGTCTACAAAAATCCAAAATTAGTTTATATCATGTGGAAAGTTTTTGTCCATGAACTGGAAAAACTACAGATTTTGTTACAGCCCTGAAAAAGGCTGTTTAAACCAAACACCATCCCCAGGTACGACAATTCTCTTATTTTTACATTTTGTTTTGTATCATTCATACAGAATATCATTCAAAATAGAATTATTACATGTAATGGAATGTTTTGGGGTTTTATTTCCTAAGGGAAAGAAATGTGTTTTAAAATTTTTTTTCTTAATATTTCTTTAGAAGGTTTCATTCAGCTGGGTAAGATATTTTAGCTCTGACCTTTATTTATGCCTTAGCTGATCTTTTAAATGTCTTGAGCCTGGTGTCTTGATGCTGAAGGCTTAGACTCAGTGTGCTTTTTGTTTATAAAAACCTAAGGAAGATTTGATATGTTTGAAAGAGCAGCACTATTCCATCTTAACTGACATTTCCTAAATTCTGAAGTTTCATGTTCATGTCATTGCTGAGATCCTGCTGAGAAGTGACGAAGATTTCAGTAACTGGTATCAATTCACAGTCAGACAAAATAATAGAATTTCCCAGTCAGAAATGCAAGAATGTGACACAGAGGAATTCTCCTTTATGAAAATTATTTTTTCAATGAGAAATATTGGAAGATGCGTAAATGTAGACTGAGTTGATGGGGGATGGACACCTTTACTTTACAAGGTTTTCACCAAGGTTAGAAAAACCAAATCATGAGTTCCTCTGCTTACCCACAAAACCTGAGTCATGCTTGGACTCCTTATCCTTTGCCAATATTCTTCACCTTGAACATGATCTGGTCTTTACTGCAGACTAATTTTTACCATAATGAGATAACCACAGGCAGTGAGAGATTTTGGAAGGCCACTTGACCCCCACTGGTTTATGAGTCCTTTTGTATACATTATAGCCACATAGGAATGCTGGACTGGGCTTCATGGCACTCTGCAAGACTTACAGTTTTGGGTACAAGTATTCCATGAGTATGAATTAAAATCAAAAACATAAATTATGCTTGGATGTACTTTTAGATAAAACAGCAATGTCTCCTACTTACCAGCACTTCAATAAGATTCAGGAAAATACTAATGGATATTTTTTCCCCTCTAGTATTAGGAAACAATCCATTGGTGCAAATAAGACAGTTTCATAAGGGTGGTTTTATAGCCAAATTTTGTCAAAAATCTAAAATTAAATAGATTCAGAATATTAGTTCAGTTAGATTTTAGTTCAGAAATTTTGGTCCCTCTTTGAATCATAGAATGGTTTTGGTTAGAAGGACCATCTAGTTCCAACTCCTCTGCCACTGTTAGGGACATCTTCCATTAGCTTTTTCAGGATCAGGAGCTCCAAAAAAATTTTCTTTTATGCATCACTACAGTTGTTTTATTTGCTTTGCCCTTTCTTATAAAAAAACTACTTATCATTGCATGGTTTAGCTCTATGGTTAAGAAGAAGGTTTTATTACTTTCTATAATAATTAGTTTGTTATTTTAAGGACACTCAGTTAAGTTTGTTAACGCACAGTTTTGCTATCAAAAACAACTGATTAGTTTTGCATTAATTCCAATGGTGATATTTACTGCAGCATTTGGCAAAGCACTGAAATAAAAAATGCTATAGGTGAAAAGCCTCTTGATTAACATGTTATTGCTATTCCCGTAGCAATAGTTAGGAGAGCCAGGAGCAATCCTAGCTGTTGTTCCCCATGTAATAATATAGATTTGGTTTTGGTTTATATAAGCTAAGACAGCAAAATCAGAGAGAGATGACTAAAAACACATACAGATTTTACCAAATCTATTTGCAAAGAAATATATTGAGAAGAAAGACCAATATCTTCAGTCACTTCAGTGACAGGATAACTTGACCATCAGTGTGCTTCCTGTCAATCTAAAGTAACAATAAATTAGACATTTACTATCTTGGCCTATAGATACCTCATTGAAACATATGAAGAGAATAGCACAATTCCTTTTTTTTCAGAGCAGAAATACATATTTGATGTTTTATGCAGGGCTACTGCATAAAACTCGGAAATGTCTGTTCACTGAGTACAAAGAACAACTTTTTGCCAGCAGGCTTTTTAAGCCTATGGTTTTCCTATCTGTCTAAGGTTGTTATATATTAAAGCAACGGGACTAAATATTTAATGGGGGACATCTTACCAGACAAACACCCTTTTTAAGTATAGCATTGGCTGAGTATACCATAATTTTATGTTAGGATTCATAACAACTAATTTTAGATATTAAAAAAATCAACTAGTCTACATTAGATACAATTAATCAACAAAGACGATCAAATCCAAGGGCATTTAATTTAATTTTAAAATGGGTGGAATGAGTGACAGGCTCATGATGGAATTTCTGCAGAATGTCTCACCTTTCATTGTGGAGAGATCCTGAATGGCCAGCTTGGATTGGAAGCTTAACTGTTAGATGATTAAAGTCAGCTGGCTGAGCATCACATTTTAGACTTTAATAACCCTTTTTGCATTAAAACTTCTGACTAGTGAATGAAAGCCTTTTTGTCCTGTAACCATAATGACCAGTTGTTCAGTGTCTTTACTAACAACATATCTGTTTTTATTAAACATGCTGAAAGATAAAATCTTATCACAGGAAGAGCCAAAAGGCAATGAAAGCTTGAAATGCTCATGGTCTAGAGATATATAAAATTTATATATATGATTTTCTCCACTGCAAATTGTAGGAGAAGGATGAGAAAAAAATCACATATTCATATTTCTGTTGTTGCTGTACCTATGTGCAGCATAGAGATGTGGCACCTGACACATCTTATTATGTAATGGAACTAAACTAGAAACAAGGCTCCTGCTGATCTTTTTCTATGAAAGAATACTTCAAATAGTGTGTAGCTTTGAAACAGTTGGTTGCTCAAGTCACGACTCAGTGGTGTTTGAGCATCTGCAAGAAGCCACATAGATCTATAGTGGCTGACTCATTTCCAGTTTTGTACAGAGATACGTGCATCACGTTTTTGATTAATGGCACCGGTGGTGAGAAAGGTAGCATCTGGGAGAAACTTGAAGGAGGTCACTGCAGTCACACTCATTTGTCAGGCAGAGTCTGGTGATGAACATAATTGTTATAATTGCTTTAAAATTTCCTGACTTGAAATATCTTTCTTGGGAAGAAAATTGTACAGTTCTCAAATGCAAAGGGAAGAATATGAGCTTCCAGTCTAAGTCAAGGATTTTTCGGTATTTGATAAAACTTATACTTTCCCAGTTCTGTAGAAGTGCCAAGCACAATGCTTCCCAACAGAGGAATGTGGTGTCAAAGATCAATTCAGCATGAGAGCTTCTTCCTGCTCAAAGTAAACTCCTTGTGGATGTTCCTATACAAGCAGCAAGACTGTGTTTAACAAAGAAGACTTTCTGCACAGCATTTACTTTTTGGAAAAATATCTGTATAATGTCAAGTAGATTTTTCAGTATTTTTCTCAGCTCAACTTAATTTCTACTATTTAACATCACCATGGTTTTTCTTCTGGATATCTGTACAATACTTAATACCAGTTTAGTATCTTCGATTCAGCAGCTGTTAACTAGGAGACTCAAAAAAAGCTTCTCAATCTTCACCTTACTCTGGAGTGAGATGATGGGTAGAGATATCTTGGCAGTAGGACCACATGTGAATTTTCAGTCAATACAAAGGCGAGTCCATGGACAAATGCCAGAAAATTCCTGCTGTTTGAAATATGACAGAGCCCCTTCCAGCAATACTCCTGTGCCTGCCAATGGCAGGTGCAAATCAGGGACAGATGGAAGGCATTGAATGGGTTTGTCTATCTCTTCGTTAATCAAGTTTAGGGATTTACACACTGAATAACATTACTTAGATTTCTTTTCCCTTAATTCAGTTATTAAAAATATATCAAATTCTCTTATGATAGGATATATTTCTCAAAACAAATATTTAAGCAGAAATTAAGGCTAGCAAATTATATTATTCTCTTCTGTTCAGAAGTCTAGGCATAGAATTGAAATTAAAATGTGTCAGAATATCTTAGAAACTTTGCTGGCATCTACTAACTATAGAACAAAACTGTGTACAGTTTAAATTTAATGCCTGAGCTCTCTGGTAATTGCACTAATTGTAAGAGCAAATTATTGTTTCATTTTAATGTGATTCAGATCCTACAATTTGAGGGTTTAGATGGGCAAATTGTATAATGCCTCAAAAAAAGTTGGTAGTAATAAATATAGAGAAATTAATCTCTGGAAAATTTTGGATATTCAGCATTTATCACATAACTAGAGAGCAGTCAGAGCACAAGAAAAAAAATCACTTTACTTGTAGTATGAGCTCTGGGGATGTATTTTAAACAACACTCTAATACCAAATAGACCACATCATCTGTGCTGGCTCATTGACTTAAAAGTTAGTGTTGTTTCTCATGTGCAATGAAGCAGGAAATCAGACAGTAAACACTGCAAGAATTATCAACAATCTTAGGCAGTACCTAATGCTAACTGAATGAATATGAGTTTTGTGAATACAGTTTGTACTCAGAGAAAATAAGGGGAGCAGCCTGAAGGAGAAGAAACAGGATGACAACAGGTACATGCTGGGTTTGCTGGAATAAAGTCTTGTTCATTTGCAAGTAAGGAATGAATGAAAGGAACTGTTCAAGAAACATCATTGCAAGGTTATGTGTAATCCCAAAATTTTGGTGATTTTCAAGAATCTTTCAGATTGACACATAAACCGCTCTTTCCCTCTCCAAAAAACCCTCTGAAAAGATGACATTCTTTTGCTTTCAGTCTTGATCTAAGGATAATTCTTCAGCAATTTGATCTATCACCTTTAAATTCAAGGGCTTTTTCTTTCCACCTTCTCTTAGCAAGAGTGCATGAAGGGAATGGGAATAATAAAACTGAGTGCTATTGAAGGTATTTTATTTTAATAACATAAAGAAGACTAAATTATATTCATGCAAATAATTAAATGGAAAAAGTCTGCAATAGAGAAGCCTCTCCCCTGCTACTTCCTCATTTCATCTGTGCAGAACCAAAGCCTATTTTAAGTGCAGTCTGTTTCTCTACATTTTTAGAAGAAGTATGTTTGGTACTTAGGATGAAAACTATCTCATCTACATTTATAAGAAGGAAATTTTCAATGTGTTAGTATCCTTAATGAATATATATTAAAAGATGCATCCTATTGAACATGTCAATATAAAATTAGCTTGACATAATCTACATTAGTTTGTAGAGTAAAAACTCAGAAAAAACCCAGACTTTTTGAAAAAGCAAAACTATTTCAAATTGATTATTTGGACATGTGTGATTAAACTACTCTCTATATTCTTTCCTTCCCCAAGATGAAGATATTGTTCTTACAGATCTTATGACTTGGAAAAATCACATTCTTGAGTTAATGCCTGAGTCACCAATGCTGAAATGTAATGTAATAATGAGGTCCCTACTGCAATTACATCTTACGAAGCTCAAATGTGGTCAGGGAGCTCATATATCAAAAGGGAAAGGTCAGTGATATTGTCAAGGGGTTTTTTTTAGAAAGTTAAGTAGCTACTAAATTGTCTTAAAATTGGAAGAATACTATTTATTCAACATAATCCTCCAGTAATCCAAAGACATTTTTTTTTCCTTCCAGTGGAGAGGCCACTTCTACGTATCGTCTATTGGACTGTGCAGGTGAGCAGTGCAGAGCCACAATGGCCAGGCTGCCCTGTGCCCTGGCTGCAGCCTAGGCTCACTCTGATGCCTAACAGAGTACTCAAACCATACAGCGTGCCACGCTGCTTCTGCACAATCTTCTTCCTGTGCCCAGTGGCTTGCATCTCAGAGTCTGCCTAACCTAGAGGTGCTGTCTACACACCAGTTTTTAGTATTAGCAACACTTCACAACAGCAAAGCACGTGTGGTTTGGAGATTACCCAATGTAGACTGCTACTCAGGGTCTCTTTCTTTTCGAGCTCTTAACTGTAGCACATGCGGGGTAGCTACACTGTAACAGTAACTGTAACACTGTACAGTAACAGTAACACTGTAACTGGGTCCTTTTCAGTGTCCTTCACAATCTTGTTGTCTCATTTCTCTTTCTCTGTCTGTGGCCCTTCTAACCACTATGCAAAGAGGAAGGAGATACTAGTTAGATCATCAACTCTACTGCCATTGCTCTTTTTAATGTGTCTTTAGTATAATTCTTTTTTTAGAATACAGATTTTCAAGAGTAGAATGCAAATATGCATTCTCAAGATTCATGAAAAACAATCAGGAGACTGAAAATCATGGTACAGACCATGTAATGAGTTTACCTGGTTTTATATTTGCTTAAGGAAATAAGTTGCTGCAAAAAGAAGAAATACAAAAAATGTGCTGTATGGAAGATGACAGAGGGACAGTTTTGCTATTATATATTGAAAGCATCAAAATATTAGTGAGATACACAAGATGATTACCTTAATGGGCAAACAATGACATTTTATGAACAAGTAGAAAGTTTTTTCAAGTGTGTTTGAACTAATAAATAGCAGTTCTAATATCTGGAACAAAGACCAATTTGGAAAGAAGGCATTAAGAGAGAGACGGGATTTTTTTTTTCTATGATTATGACTGACCTAAACAGTTAAATAACAAACCTGAACCTAAGGGAGTTACTTCTGTTGTCAGGGATGAGACAGAAGCGTGTTTAAAGCCCAAAGTCTGGTGGTTTGTCTGTATCTCTGAAGAGCTTGTTTTTCTATTTTTCCAGGTATTACAAGAGGAGTCCTACCGGTGCTAATGCATGATAACTGTGCCTCGAGTTTTCTAGGTTTTCCCTTAAAATTAACAGGCTTTCAAATATGGTAGATTCAGTGACAAAGATCTGAGTTCATGAAGGAAGACTCAAAAGCCCTCCAAAGTATTTAAGATTTTACTAGTGTATCATGAAAAAGAAGAAGCTGAATTTTTATTTTCCATGTTAAGCTCAAAGACTTCTATCATTATTTGCAGTGGGAGTAAACTAACCATCAGCTGAAAGCTGGTCAAAGGATGTCAGAATAATGAAATAAACCTTTCTTTTACCAATCTTCATTAAATGTGGGGGTTTTCCTACCTTTGAAACACAGGTCTGTATTTATTATACATATCAAAGATGGTTATTTAATAACACATGACAGCTTGTGAGAATAAGATAGAAAGAAAGACTATTCTGGTAGAGGTAAGAGATACAAAATTGTAGGAGACAATCACTGACTTCTGAGTTTTGTTGAACAATCTAAGGAAGGCTGTTCCCCAGCTGGAGTGGTTGTGAAATATGGCAAAGGAAGCAAGTGAAAAGAGACTTCAAACATCAAAGATAAAAATGACACTTCTTTCAAGAGATAGTCCTATCTGCATGGTGTTGAAGCCCAAACCACACCACTGATTGAAATCAACTGGCTAACTCAAATTAGTTGCTTGAGATGCTTTACTCAATCTGAGACACTTCCCCTGAGTTTCTTTCTGGAAGGCAAAGATAAGCAGACATAATATTAAACACAGTATCTAGTTCAGTGCTTCCCATAATGATTAAGACCTTATTAGAGAGGTTAGAAGGCAAACTGTATTGCTGAAACTAGAGATTTGCCCTATTTGCACTTATCTATGTGTTTCAGTCAGTCTTCCACAAAGATAAAACTACAAGATTTCAAGATAAACCTAGAATAGAATTGCCAGAAGAAAACCACCTCTGATTACATTGACATCAATATATGAAAATGTCTTGTATGAGTCCTCACTGAAAGGACAGACTTGATACTGGAGTTCCAGTGCCTGCAATTTGTCATAACTATAATCTTGAGGATTATTCTAAGAACTCAACAGCAAGCCTGTCAACAGTTTCTCTAAAAGCTCCCCAAGATGATTGTCATACTCGGGTTGGTATTCATTTTCAATGGGAAACATTGAAAGCATGAAATTACCCAAAATGTACTTCTTAAAAATTTTCACAGGCATAAAAAGAATAGTAACATAAATAAAACATAATGAAAATGCTACAGAAGGAAAGAGAGGAGTTTTGTCTTTCTTACCCAAAACAAGGTCCTTCTCATCAAATGCAAAGCCCAATATTTTCAACATTTGATGAAGCAGAATTCTATTGACAGTAGAATGAGAGAATGATAAAATGTAAGACTAAAAAAAGGTCATAAAAAGCTTATACATTATGTTGATGCATGTGATAAAATTTACAAGTTGAGCTTGCTGAAAAAAAAATAAAAAGGAGGAGAATTTAAAGAATGCTTAGGTAGACAAAATAAATAAATATAAAACACTAATAAAAACTATGTAACTGCATTGGAATACAGGGATGTGTTAGGGGTAGCTGAATCTAGCAGACTTGACTCCAGTTTCTCCAGAAGATGGCACCCAGAGCTCATGTCCTATTCACCCCCTAACCCACTTTGAAGTTCAGTAGCAACCCTCTCAAATAGTCTCAGAATAAACACACAGAGGACAGTTAGACTTATCATTTAATGAGAATACAGGACTGACCACAGTGATAATGCAGAGGGCTCAGTGAGACAAGTGTGCTGTGCAGCAGGTGACTCACATGCCACTGTGAGTGGCACTTGTTCTCCCCTCCTCCATTTTCCCATGCCTGATCCTCCCTGATCGATCTTGATACCTTATTTTCCCTGCCATTGAGCCATCCCTGAAAGACCCCACAATAAGTTGTTTACCATCCCCAAATTTTCTCTGTTCCAAGAAAAAATTGTCATTCAACTTACTATGGATCACATAGTAAATTCTGTACTTCTTGCACAAAAATCCCCCTTAGTCTGCATAGCATTCATGAAAAGAGGGTTTCTTTCTTTGACCTAATTTTATGTGTGTATACATATTTATGTGTATATATATATATATAGTCAGGGACCATGGCCTGATCATTCTTCTCTTTTGGTGATGATTCAGTGGGCTGCCTGCTCAGGTTACTTGAGTTTCTTGGCCTGTCACTGTTCCTCCGGTCATCACCTAGTCTCTGTGGTTGATTTGATTAGCTTTTAGTATGATAACCTAATGCATAGGACTTGAAAAATATCCCCAAGGTCACAAGGCTACTCTTCTTCTATCACTAGCAATAGCATCAGATAACTTTCTCCACAAAGTCTTTAAGCTCCACCTGAAAGTAAGGTTTTTTCAGTTATTGCAACGATTGAAAAGTTATTTCAAACCGCTTATGCTTTGAGTTTAGAAATTTTCTTTTGATTTCCTTCTTAGCCCTAATAACAGCCTGTCTACACCCATTTGTTTTTCTGCCAACACTGTCCATTAGATTAAATTGTTTTCTTTCCCTGTCTATACTTCCCTTATAAAAATAGTGATGATATCCCATTGCAACCTTCTATTTACCAATGTAAACAATCCTATTACTCTGTCCTCTTATGACACACTTCCCATTTTCCTGATCAGATTTTAGGGCTTTGTGTTTAAGCAAAAGGAAGAGAAATTACACTGATTCCTCCAAACACACAATTAGGCTGAGAGAACCTAATGATAGTGTCTACATCCTAATGAAATAATAGCATAGAACCTCTTCAGCATTTTTACTTTACAAGATATTTGGATTTCCAATGTTATAGCTATAGAATTATAAATGATCATATTTCTGTGATATAATTTAACTTGACAACTTTAATGAAAAGGGAGATGATGGGTTCATAGGGCCCTTTGTTAAGCAGCTTTCAGATAATTAACACAGAGATGAATAAATTTTGAGCATTGCCTTATGGATCAGTTGCATCTTAACACAGTAATATAATTAATAGCAATGAAAATCATTTTGTAAGCTACTTTATCTCTAATTAGTTAATCACAATGGTATTGTATCTGACTGACATGGGCTCTTCACAAGTAAGTCTTGACCAGTAAGAACACTGACTACATTTTGATTGCCAACTTAACTATGGTTTGAAAAATTACAGTTAAAGGTAAGACTTTACTGTAAATCTGAAATTGAGAAAACATAAATTAGTCTAGTAACTGGAGGAAACCATCTAGCTGACAGAATCAGAGGCAAGAATAACCTTTCAATATGAGATATCATGCAAAAACCTAGGCAGTTTGGCCTAGATTTCAGGCAAAGCTGAAGCTTGGCACCTCATTGCTACCAAGATACCATATTTCTGCATGCAACACCAGAGGACTTGAAGACATCACATCAGATGGACTCCACACCACAAAGCACATGGTCAGCTCTCATCCACCTGTGTGAAAGACCAGCTGCCACCAGCTGAGGTGGGAGGGAGGGAGGGAGGGAGGGCATGCCAGAAACCTATGTGGCAGGAAAAGCTGGGTTGTGAGCAGTGCCTGTCTCCCCTTGGCTCTCAGGGTATTCAACTGCACATGTCCTAGAACGGTGTGAATCCAACACCAGTGTGTAAAACGCTGGCACACTGACCCTTTCCTACTTCAGTTCCTTTCGGGTGAAGTTATCCAAGGGTAGTCATTTCACTTTCTGTTTGAACTGTCACATCAAGTTACAATTTTGGTGCAACTTGCATGCTGTCCAAAGTGAAACCTACAGGAGGAGACAGTGTGCACATAAATGGAATGTATCGCTAGAATAGGCAAAGCTTGAGAGTGTTACACTTCTACATACCTACAGGGAGAGGTGTGCCTTGGGCAGAGGAACGGAAGTGGCAGATGCAATCCAAGATTAGGGCTGGCTCAGACTTTAATCCTGCAGTAAATTCTACCATATGGTCAGTGGAGCAGAAATTTGGAAAGCCAGTTAATAGTGTGGTGGTTGGATCAGTGTTAGCAATATGACAGTCCAATGAATGAAAAGGCTTCATTCATTGAAGGCTTCATTCATTTGAAGGCAAGCTTTGTGCCTGACTCTGTTGTGGTTTAACTTTGGCCAGCAACTCAGCCCCACACAGCTGATTGTTCACTCCTCTGTTGTGGGACAGGGAAGGGAATTGGAAGAGTAAGTGAAAAAACTCTTGGGTTGAGATAAAGACAGTTTAATAGGCAAAGCAAAAGCCTCACACACAAGCAAAACAAAGCAAGGAATTTGCTCACCACACCCTATGGGCATGTAGGTTCAGCCATCTCAAGGAACAAAGGACTTTATCTCATGTAATGGTGACTGGGGAAGACAAACACCTTCACTCTGAATGTCCCCCTCTTCCTCCCTCTTTCCCCAGTTTTACATGCTGAGCATCATGCCATATGGTGTGGGATATGCCTGGGATCAGTTGGGATCAGCTGCCCTGACTATGTCCCCTCCTGACATCTTGTGCTCCCCCAGCCTCTTCGCTGATGGAATGAGAAAAGCAGCACAGGCCCTGACTCTGTGTTAGTGCTGCTCAGCAAAAAAAAAAAAAACAAAAAAAAAACAAAACACCAACCTCTGTCATCAACACTGATTTCAAGACAAATCCAAACCAGCTCCAGATCAGCTTCTATGAAGAAAATTAACTCTATCCTAGCCAAAACCAGCACAACATCCTACATGATCAACCTTTCACAAATGCTGCTAGAGTCAAGACACCGCTGATGAGCACAAGAACCACAGCACAAGGGAAATCTGCAGGCATAGTGACCAAGAACCAGAATGACTGACATATCAGTAAAAAAACTGAAGTCCTTGATGTAGCAGTGGTATTTAGCTTGCAAAACTGGCCTTGTACTAACAGATGAGCTGTGATATTTTCTGATTGGCAGGGTCTTGCTGCAAACATCCACATACTTCTCGACATAGACACAAAGGCAGAACAAAATCTCTGCTTATACATAATACACATGCACAAGGTGACTTTACCTACTCTCAGGCTCTCCGATGCATTTTTTAGCATGACCCCATGCACTGTATAGTCTCTGTAGGAAAAGCCTCTGCACTGTATGTCTGCCCTGCTGCAGACATATGTATGCTGTCTGCTGAACTGGGTTTTGCAAACTCACATGTGAAGTGCTGCATCCTGATTACCTGATTCTGCTGGAAGCCTTCCAGTTTGATTTCTTAATCCCTCTCATAACATCGGTGTTATATCAGGCCTATTACTGGTGTACTTCATTCGTGCACAAAGCCAGGACTACAATATGCAAATAGAATAGCAGGGAAATACTGGAAAGAAGTAGAATGCCCTTTTTTTTCAGTCAATGCTCTTTGAGTATCTACGCCAGGCTCGAGTAGCAAAAGTAATCCCAGTCTATAGATTTTCCTCATTCCTACCTCCTTCAGTGTATTCCTATCAGAGAAAATACAAAAGGAATTTTCAAGCAAATGTGAAGTGGTATAGATTTCATGGGCTTTGTATCTTGTTCACAACTGGAAAACCTGTCTCGAGGCTTTCAAATTAATTCAAAATTTACTGATTACTACTTAGTATTTTGTGATGTAGATAATGAAAAATTTTAAAATGCATCCTAGCATATTTACATGTAAAACAGGTGGCACACATGCAAAAGGCCTTTCCTAAGATCAGTTGACACTTTTCAGAACGTACAAGCTGAAGAAGACAAGTGGTCTTCAAATCTGATTTTATTCTGACTTTCAAACAACCTATTACATAGAAAGGCTCATTTTACCAGTAAGTTAAATATGCATGACTCCCACTTTCCCTCAGGCCATGGAATTTATTAGTCAGAAATAACCTCTGTTGATGAGAATCATTTCACAAGTACTGTTCTGCGGAAGCAATTCTGATTTGAGAGATGGTTAAAAAGGTACAATTCCATGCAGGTGTGGAAGTAAAAGACCACGAGAGACAAAAATAAACATAGTCTGAATAACTGAATAATGAATAGGAAGTCCTGATTTGTCTGTCCGAAATGAGAGAGGAAAAGACAAAGCAAAATCATCAGACATTTAGGGGAGAGTTTTAACTAAGTTTCTGTGTGCTGGGACGGGGATAGTAGTCCAAACTTTGTCGTTCTGGATGGTTAGACCTGCATTTAGGTTCAGGGATAACTCCGCAGATAACTTTGTTGAAAGAGCTGTTTTATTGAGATAGTCTGTGATGCCTACACAGAGGAGGTGAAAATGCTGAAGGTAATCTTCCGCTAGTTATTTTTGTATTTTCCTAGGTAGTTGTAAACCAAAGCAGAACTGATTCTGAAGAGTCACTTAATATTGTTACAATTGGTTAGTTTCCATTTCCCTCAAACACAATAAAACCCAAACTCAACTGAGAGAGACAAGTTTCTTAAATCATCTTGTTCAGGAATTTTACTGTTTGGTTTTTAAAGGATTGCATTCCTAAATGGCATTTTTTTAAATTTATTTGTGCTTTTATTGGATTGTGTTGGATAATTCAGAGAGCATCTTGGGATAAGATTTTCTAGGTTTAAAACTTTATGATTTATTTTTGTAGGTATCTGAAATAAATTGATCTGTCAGATAATAGCTAGCCATTGTTACTTAGCAAATAGTGCAGAAAGCAGCAGATCCTAGTTTGATAAAACAATCAATTCCCTGAATCCAAATATGACAACAACAAATTCTGAGTAGTATCCTTTTAGTTGTATTGAGACCTCTTACTTTTACTGGAGAATAGCTTTGATTTATTTACAATTGGGAGCCTGGATGAAACTCAGTCTGCCAGAAAGAAGTAGCAATACTTTTACAGTATCATAATTCTTCTTCTGTATGCTCTTAAAGAGCAGCCAGTTGAGTATTTAAGATTGCAATTTTAACTCCCGAGTGCTGCCTGAATTCCTGCCTAGGTTTTGGTGAGGTTCTAACACAAAAGTTATTACTGCTTGCTGTGGTCTTTTCTCTATTATTATTTCTAGGATTTTTCAAGTAGTTATGAGTAAATGTATCTGAATATAGTGTTAGTATAGTACAGCTCCAAGTTCAAACCCACTGTGGACAATGATTGTGCAGAAAACAAGGCCAAAGACAAGAAGTTCTACTATTGTCTGCAGTATACCTATAAGAAAAGAACGAAGAATGAGGAAAGACAGTGAATTTTAAACTGATTCATATGGGAACAACAGCTCTGCACATCATATACAGAGAAACAATTAATATACAGGTACATAAATCTATCAGTAGATTTACAGAAATTTCCATGACTAAAATTTTGAGCCAGCTTATCTCTAGGTCACCAGAAGCCTCATGCTCAGGCCTGAGAAAATGGCTTCAGAAGAATACATCTTTATGTCAGTATCCACCTGGCCCCTCTAAGGAATACATAGTGGAGTAATGAAATAAGAGCTGTCTTAATTCCCTTCCATTATTATCCAATAGTAATCTAAAATGTGTGGACTAATATCTTAGAATAACTACTTTTCACAAAGATCATTTTTCCCACTTAAGTGTGCATTGACAGGGAAAGTAAAAATAACCATAAGAGACCGAAGGGATAATTATTCCTGATGGACAACAGACACAATTCAACTCAAGCAAGACCCATTCCTTACAGGTGTAAGACCAAATCATAGAGTATGGGGCACTTTCCGTAGCATAATCACAATTTTGATGAAGGTCAGGTCTCCTCATCTTTATCACCTACTAAATTTAGTGGGAAGCTAGTGCACCATCCTTCTTAAGATCTTTTAAAAAATCAGAACAAACACAGGCATCCTTGTAGTGCCATTGTAAATACATCTACCACTGCTGTGCTTGAGGCAAACATTCTGTGAGACAAAACACACACAACTGACAGATGTGGTAATTTCAATCCTTTTGGGCAGCAAGTTGCCTAAATTGAAGAAGTCTTTCACATAATGTGCATTAAAGAATGAGATCTTTCCAGATCCATGATTCAAAGACACTAGTCAAGCAAACAAACTCTCATAGATAGTTCTGACAGCCACAAGTCGGGAATGATTAATGAAAAAGAGTATAACATTTGCTACTGATATTAGGAGAAAAGTGAAGGAGAATGTAAGGAAAGAGACAGCATTTTGTTAAGATTTGAACCAGGAGTTTCTGCACCTCTACAGCGAAGATATCATAATCATACTTTCTTGTAATTTTCCCAGGAATAAGATGGTATACCACAGAACCTGGACACATATTTCTGTTTCTAAAAGAATTTCATGCAGTCTGACAGGACAGGATACTGACAGGGGTATTATGCATGCCTTCCCTTCAAAATTGTGAACGTATAGATGAGAATGAGATAATATTTCATAGAAAATTATGTAATCCTACAAATACAGGCAGGGAAGGAGCTGGACTGGAACTGCACATGCTTCTTTCAGTCTCATCCACTTTTCATTAATTCCTTCTAAGAATCTTCGGTGTTAAAGGAGCCTTGCCACAAAAAAAGCTTTGATGTATATGAAGCCTGGCCCGTGTGCTTGCAAAGCACACAGTGAGTCCTCATGTGCATGATTATGTCCATGTAAATCAGAAGGTGAAATTTTAAGAAGAGCTGTTACAGAATATAGTGAAAATTTTCCCACTGTATGATAGCTCTGCCCAAGTACTACTATACCAGTACTTATCTCTATATATTTATAGATAACTAGAAGAGGACCTAATAGTTGAATGCCTCCAGATACCGCCTGATGACAAACATGTTACTTAGAGGGTTAATATTCTTAAAAATTTCTTCCTTTTGGACTTCAGTCTATCAGTCTCCCCACCTTTTAGTAGTATAAGTCTTGATCTCCTAGAT
The DNA here is from genome assembly GCA_035047845.1 of Dendrocincla fuliginosa. NCBI lineage: Eukaryota > Metazoa > Chordata > Aves > Passeriformes > Dendrocolaptidae > Dendrocincla > Dendrocincla fuliginosa. The sequence goes on along the minus strand of JAWWMO010000083.1, from coordinate 132,657,285 downwards.
ACCTTTTCTGCCTTTGGTTCTTTTGAACAGTAGGAAAGGCTAAGAAAGTACTGTGAACTTGGGGAAAAGAGTATTAACATTCAGACTGAATTATAGAGGTATTTGTGTTCTGTTTTAACGGAGATGTTGATTCTTCTCATCTTACGGCATGATAACTAGTTGTACCACAAATTATGCCATTTTTGGACACCATTAAGTATTCAAGGACAAGCAATACAGAACAAAGCTATGCATACTCCAAGCACAAGTGCTGCGCTTAAAACCTCTTAAGTCTAAGCTATTTATAAGCTGAATCAGTTTTTGCCATTCCGTACAAAAAGAAGGATAATATATTTTGCTCATGATGAGTCAGGCATGCTGACCTCTCAACTTCTGTACATGGACACAATGGCTATTAGATGAATGTGAAATTTCTTCTGTATATAGAGTTAAAATGGTGAAAAGAAGAATTCTTTACCTACCCTGTAACCTAGCCTGTATTAATAATTGTCTCCGGGGCTCATTTATGTAGACAGGAGAAGGCATGAAGGTTATAAATGTTGTTTTAAACATTTTTAAGGGCACAGAGAATACATTGACTAAGCTATATAATTTAATGATGCGTTTTCCTCAACTGCCACAAGGAATATGTCACTATCAAGTATACATCCCCTTCCAATTTCTGAATGACAAAGACAAGTGGCACCCAGAGAATGATGGGAGACTAAGAAGATTTGAAAATATCTCCTTCTGGGAAAAGAACACAGTAACAAACCAATCACTTTCATATTAAAAGCAGGTCTACGTTCTCCTTGATAAAAGTACTGAAGGGAATTAAGCAGTACTACACCATGTCTGAGCTACTTTAAATATTTATCATATTATTTTAAAGCATATTAAATCAGAATCTCTAAGGGGTTTTGTTGTTGAGTTTTGGGTTGGTTTTTTGTTTTATTTTGGTTTGGGTTTCTTTTTTTGGTTTTGTTTTGTTTTGTTTTGTTTTGTTTTTTTAATAAATAGAAAATAAAAGTGAAGAGATGATGCAGCTGCAAGAAAGCAAAGTACTGACACTGCCAGATGTGGGGGTGGGCTAGAATGAAAGATTCAGAAATTGGAGAGAAATATGCCAGGAAAACTAGCTCTTCTTTAACCTCAGTGCTATTTTCTCTTTATATTTCCACGTTTCATAAACTCTTGCAAACTAGACTCCAAAATAGAAGCCATCTAATTTTTAAAAGCTAGCAGCATCACTGCTTCAGGACTGAGCATAAAGACAACCCTGCAATTATTTTATCAGTGTTTTTCCATATGGAAGTTTCATGTATAGAAGACTGGCTCAGCTCCTGAAGGCAGTAATTGAATAATTTCAAATAACTTTCACATGTACTTAGAGAGATCTCTCTGTGATAAAAACATGATTAACAATAATGGATTTCTTCCAGGTTTATGTTGTTTCTTCCATCATTACCTCCCAGTATGTAACTTGCCTCTTCTGTGACAGAACTTTATCACAGTCAGACCTGCAGCCAGTTTCTGATCCATTACTAATTCCACATTGTTCCCTGCTATGCTAATGGTTAGCCATTTAGTCATATTAGTAAATATTTTGTATTTACTATTTTCTTTCTCTTCTTTAGACGTAGGCATTTTCTATTGCCTTTCTCTCTTTCTCTCCTCTTCTACCCTCACCCCATTCCAGTGCATCAAGATAATTTTGAATTCTGATCCAGTCCCACATACCACCTGCCATCCGTCCTGCCTTGGAGCTGTCAGCAAATTTCATAAGCGTACATTCCCTTCCATCATCCAGGTGGCTAATGGAAATATCAAATAGAACCAGCTCTGGACATATTCCTATGGGAGTCATCTCAAGGCACCTTTTTGAGAGCAAATTTTGGAGAGCAGCTTTCCAATTCACTGCATGTCCCAGCTGGCTGTGTGACCCAGATGATGGGTCTCTGGGTTAGGGAAGTATTGTCAAGCAGGACAGTGTCAAATATTTTTCTGAAGTCAAATTCTGTCCTCTCTCCCCGCCCCTTATCTCCCAGAACAGCCCTTTTCACATAAGGAAATATCTCTGTTTTAACATTGCTTTTTCTTGATTACTTTTTCCATTTTATTTTTTAGGAGCTTCTAAATAGGTTTTTCAATATTTTATTCTAGAACTAAGAGGTAGCTCTGTTAGCTAGCAGACAACCAGTTTGTCTTGATTTTTAGTATTTACCCATTTTTTCATTTATCATAGACAAAACCCAGCAGATTACATACATGTTCCCCCCTTGTTCTTCACCTTATAAAATCTGCTAAAGTCTAGTCACAGTAAATATCAGTTTTGCATGCCAGTGAGGTCTGTTTCAGCACAGCTAACCTTTACTGTGAATCAGTACTTTCCTTTTTTACATGTAAATCAATACATGCTGACATACTTCACTAATGAAATACAGAGAAAACATATGATTAAAATCAAAATCAGAATCAAACACTGTCAATATTTTAAGAGCTTGAATATGACTCACCTCATAAATTGGACTTTCTCTGGAATTCAGTCCTTTTGATTAAGCTGCAGGATGAAATTTAAACTCAGGACAAAAATGAGAATGAAGGAAAAGTCTGTTTCACCTCTGAGATTTAAAAAGCAGTTTGATTTTCAGTAGAGGATATTGCTGCAATTTTTTTTCCACATAGAAAAGATTTTTTTTTTTTTTTTTAAACTTAGTTTGAAATTAAGACTGCTGGGCCACAAAGGTAATACATGCCTGGCCCTGACAAAGTATAAAAGCTGTAATAAATTGGAAATAATCAGATCTATGAGAATTAAGTATGTTCCATGATATCTTCACTTTTGGGTTCAGCCCAAGATGAAATCATACTGACTAAAAAAATCCCTGTCAAAACTCATCTATCTGGAGCAGAATCAAGCAGATCAGAAAAATCGAGTGCATTCCACATGCAGAAAATTAATAAATCCCTGTGCTACCTTCTAGTTTTGCAGCTAAACAGTGACAGGGCACATAAGAAAAAACTGTCAAGCACATCTCTTTCTTGTGGAAGAACGTACAAAGCTGCAAGGACATAATTTCTGAACTTTGCATTTATACTGAGCTTGTGCTTTAATTAGCATTGTGATGGGGCATTCAGTGCAGATCCGGCTGCAGGTACTTACTGACTTTCTACTTCCTTGTGCTGTCTCACCACTCTGTTGGTAAAACATGTGAAACATCTTCCAGCTCTGTGTCCATGCCAACTTAGACAGCATCCCTTAAATCACCAATAAAGATACATCACAAGGGGATTCTATTTTTGAGTTTGGAAGCAGTTAGACTTCAAAAAGCCAGTAAACTATTTCTGTCTTTTAAAATGTAGATACTCAAATGTCTACATTGGTGCTTGCTGGTGAGTCCGAAAGCCTGGAATCTCTTACATTTCACCTGCTGATCATCATGTTGAGAGCCTTATAAATGTTTCAAAAAGTTGCTTCGTCATCCAAGTGCTACATTAGCAGGACCAAGGTCAGGCCTGTATATCCTCTTCAGGGGCCTTGTCTTGCAGAGGGCAGAGAGGGGACGAATCATACCATTCCTCCCTTAGCTTTCTCTCTGAAAGGAAGAACACTCAGCAGGCACCATTTCTCATAAGGGAAGTAGAGCTTTCTTGACCCTGAGCACTGAACATGAGCAAGAGCTCTTTGCATGTCCTGGGCCTCTCTATCCCGTGGAGACACTCTTCCTTGATCCAGAGATGAGCTGTGTGGAGAAAGAAAGAAAGAAACCAAAATTCTTAGTAGGAATGATTCCTTTGAAAAATTGGGAAAAACAGCATTCACAATGGTAAGTCTCTTCTGTGATTTAGTAAGAAGGCTGCAGGCTCTGTTTTAATCCATTACCAATAGAGTAGATCTTATATGACACTTCACTTTCTCATTCAAGTAATGCAGTTTGCTGTCTGCTTACAGCTGAGCTCTTATGAGAGGATGCTGCTTACTGCAGACTGATAAATCTTCCTTTAGCTTGGGGTCTTAAATAAAGTAATAAAATTTCAGAACTGCTTTAAAACTGCAGTAAAAATACTGGTTGCACCTATTTTTAACTGGCAGTCTCCTTGGAGAAGTTTTTTTTTAAGGATTTAAGATTTCCAGAAACTCTGTAATTGGAAAATGTTTTGCCTGTCAGCCAAAAATGAGATCTTGACATTACAGATTTTGAGAACAGATTCGTGGGGCACCATGCTATTCTGGTCAAAGTCATGAGCCAACATTAGCTTACTGGGAGGAACAAAGGGCTCACCAACCAGATTATGCTGCTCAAGGACACTTCTTCAGTGTACATCAAAGTGTAAATCCAGGTGGGAGGGGGAAACTTTAATTTACCCAGAACAAGCCAAGCTCTAGTGCCTTACACCTGCTCTCCATCAAAGCACAGCTGCCACCAAAGGAGTAAGCAGCTCTCTGTGGTAAAAGCATGTTACTGCAGCTGGTGGAACCTCATCACAAACAGGCATTCACCTGTGAAGGAAGATCACGTGGCAATCATGTGACAATCAGTGGGGAGCGACAGCCAGCCTTTCTTACTGCTCTTCAGACTACCAGCTGTGAAATAAAAAGCCTTTTTTACTTCCCTTGCTGACAGAAGCAGGCTTGAGGCTATTTAGTTTAACCTGTTGTAGAGGAATGGAGATACTAGATCAGACCAGATCCAATCCAATGTCCTTTCTCTGGCAATAAAGATATGGAATAATCTGTGCTAAGGCATGAGGACTTAATCTCAACCTCCATATTAAGGACCCTGATGCACCATGACTTTATTTCTTTTACATTTTACTAGCTGTTACTGCAGTCTGTGATGTCAGGGCATAATCAAGACCATTTTGAACTGTTATGAACACATTGTCATTTCACTGCCTGTGCCTAACAAATCTCAGAACAAAGCACACCAATATACTGTGAGCCTCTTTCAGCTCATCTCAGTTGTTGGACTGACCCAGATCTTTCCCACATGCAAAGACTTCTTCACAGAGACAAGATACAGGTCCAGATTACAGCACAGAATGAATACTGAGTTTAACTGACCAGTTTCCATAGCAGAAAAATTAATTTCATAAAATTGTCCTACATGACGAATTCCCCCTCAGGGCATCACTGTGGCTCCTGTGGCATTTGCATTTGGAAACATTGCTTTGCTTAAGAGAGGGAAGAGAGTCACCGTGGTCACATTGACACTAGAAATTATTTTAACTACAGTTTACAGGCAAATTATGTTATTCTGTGGTGATATGGACCATAAAGCACAGAAGAAAATGAATATGGATGTGCACTATCAGTTAAATGTAGAACAGCATGTTGACAGAGAGAATGTAAAATGCAGTATTTCTCTCTATTAGAAAGATGCAAATGTTCCAGGATGCAATGGGAAACTGAGAAGGTCATAAGGACCACTGAACTGTCCAAAGGTATGCAAAACAGGCTGTAAAAACAGGTTGTGAGAAAATCTAGCTGAATGGAAATTGTCAACAGATAGAGGAATCAAGTTCTACCATAACCTCAGAGTCTCTCAGAGCAGTGCAGCTTGTCCTTTCCACTGCATTCATCCTTTTCAGGCTATTTGTCTTTAGGTTGCATTAGTTTACATCCCCTCATCCCAAACAAGATTTCACATTAGACACCAACTGACATGAGGTCCAATGATGGTGTCAGAACTGTGATGCCCAGAGGACAACTCTCTTACAACTATTTAACCTGATTGTCTCTGTCAGCCTGACTCCATGGTTCTGTCTTCAAAGACAGCCAGGCCAAGAACTACCTGCAGAGATAGAGTTTCTTCTTTTGTTTTGAAGTTATGCCTTTTCAGAGACAATCTAAGATTACTTTTTCATTTTTTTTGCAGCATATGGTATTTACATTACTCAGTGCTGTCAGGAATAATTTTGAAGAGCTGACTTCCAGGTTCTTCTCTTACAGGACAGCATGCATCTCTTCATACTTTGCTATTTCTAGTGAACTACGCTCTTTTAAATGAATACATTTTATTGTAATTTATGATAAATCAATCTAAGATCCATATGTTTCCATGTGGATTTGCTTTATAGCATTTCCCAGTCACTTTATCTATGAATTTGATAAATACATAATCCTGCACTCCAAGCATTCAGTTTGTTCACCTGTCAAGAAGAGACTGAAAGATAGAACTTGCACTGGAAGTTATAGTCTCTCTGTATGCACTAATCCTACCTCATACCTACAGTCTTTAATTTAAGTGTACCAGGGAGACAAAACCAGAACCAACAACAAAAAACCTCAACAACAAGACCTACCTAATGAGCATATTGATAAACTTAGCATGCAACATGCAGATCAACAGAACAACTTATAATTAAGATTAATTACATTCCAATAGATTCAAGGTCCTTTAATATCTTATATCAAAAAGATTGAGAACTATTATCTAATTCAGTTAGATGGATTTTTCCTTTAACTTCATGCATTAGAGAATTAGCATTTTGTCTTTCAGCCTTTAACACTGTTTCACCTCATGTATGACTAATGCTGAGTTTTTAATTTCTCATTTTTTATAATAATCAAAAATGTGTTGTAATTTTGCCAGTTGAATATTATAAAATGCGATCCAGCTACTGAATTTTAAGAGAGGACCCTTCCACTGTTTTAGTCCTGAAGCACTAGATCTTTCCAGAAAGCCAAGAGCATTATCAATATCTCTGTTGTGTGAAACCTGCCAGTGGAAGCCAAAACCTACATATTTGTAGGGTGGGCTAGTGGTACGTCTCACTGAAATTACTGGCTTTGATACAGTTTTCAGAATACACTCTTTAGCAGGAAGAGGCTTCTTGAGCCAGGTCAAGTGGATGAAAAATTGTTCGTCTGGTATTCCATGTAGCAGTGCATGTAAATTTAAACAAAAAATAAATCTGGGGCTTGTTTCAGTATGTAACAACTGTGTAAAGCCAGGAACTTTGGAGGAGTTTAAGTGAAGTTTAAGTTAAGGACAATTTAAGTGGGCTTAAAAAGCTGCACCTCAGCTATAACCCTGTTGGAACTCCCCAAAAGTTACCACTGTATACTTGCCTGTTTGGAGTGATCTCTGGCCCTTGCTGCACATGCATGAGACTGCAAAGTTCATATTCTCTAGCATAGTTACCAACATCTGCATGAGGGAAGCTTTCAGTTATATAGATTTGTTTTAATTTACTTATTTTTAAAGGTTTTGTGCTTGAAATAAGTTGCTTATTTAAATTTTGTGCAATGATGAATTGGTTTCCTACTAAGTAATCTCAGCTGCTCCAGAAATACCACTTCTTACATATGGCTTCTTAAAATGATTATAGTCTTCTCTGGATCTTACATTCTTTTCAGATTTTCATCCATATTTCTAAAATATTGGTCATTTTGACAAACCTGACTGCAAAGGGTCAAGAATTACATAGATATGAAAGATGCAAGAGAAGCACTAAAATATTCTAGGGATATTATATCATTTATCATTTGAGTCTAAAATTTCATTAATTCTATTTAGGCATATGGTAACTTAAGCACAAAACATATTATATCTTGGACCCAGGAACTTATCCAATTTCCTTCGCATCCTAAAAGATCACTGAATTTATAATGGAAAAACAAATTATCAGGCCCTGGCTGATTGAAGGTAGATTCTGACAATACAGGAAACATTAAATGTAATACTGATACTTGCATTTAGCAAAATAAATACATCTTATTTATGAATATAAGTAATACAAGACTGAAATAAAGTCAGCAGGCCCACTTGCTAGAACACAACTACAGAAGGAACAGGTTTTTTATGTCTTTTAACTTTACTTCTTGATTACTTGTGATGAATTACATATACAAAAAGAACAACCAACAAATTCTGAACCATAACAAAACACAAAAGTGCCATTATATTATTTTTTCAGTACTCCAGTTTTGTCTTCTGTTTTATTCTTTTTCATCTATCTCTACTCAGTGTAGGAGATGATTCAGAGAAGATTACAAAATCATAGAATATGCCAAGTTGGAAGGAACCCACAAGGATCATCAAGTCCAACTCATGGCTATCCACAGGACCATCCCCAAGAGTCACACCATGTGCCTGAGAGTATCATTCAAACACTTCTTGAACTCTGTCAGGCTTGGTGCTGTGACCACTTCCCTGGGGAGCCCGTTCCAGTGCCCAACCACTCTCTGGGTGAAGAACCTTTTTCTAATATCCAACCTAAACCTCCCCTGACACAACTTCAGGCCCTTCCCTCAGGTCCTGTCACTGGTCACCACAGAGAAGAGACCAGTGCCTGCCCCTACTTGTCCCCTCACAAGGAAGTTGTAACTGCGGTGATGTCTCCCTTCAGTTTCTTCTTTTCTGGGTTGAACAGACCAAGTGATCTCAAATGTTTCTCCTATGGCTTTCCCTCGAGGCCCTTCACCATCCTTGTTGCCCTCCTTTGAATGCTCTCTAAGAACTTAATGTCTTTCTTACATTATGGTGCCCAGAACTGCACACAATACTCAAGGTGAGACCACACCAGTGCATTGCAGAGCGGGACAATCCCCTCCCTTGCCCGGCTGGTGATGCTTTGCCTGATGCCCCCCAGGACACGGTTGGCCCTCCTGGCTGCCAGGGCACTGCTGACTCATATTCAATTTGCTGTCGACTAGCACCCCCTGGTCCCTTTCCTGCACTGCTTTCCAGTATCTCATTCCCCAGTCTGTAGGTACATCCAGGGTTGCCCCATCCCAGGTGCAGAATCTGGCACTTCCCCCTTGCCTTCATGTGGTTGGTGATTGCCTAGCCCTCTAATTTGTCAACGTCTCTCTGCAGGGCCTTCCTGCCTTTAAGGGAGTCAACAGCTCCTGCCAGTTTTGTATCATTTTCAAACTTGCTCAGTATCCCTTCCAGTCCTGTGTCCAAGTCCATTGCAGAGCACAGGGCCCAGGATGGAGCCCTGGGGAACCCCACTAGTGACAGGTCACCAGTCTGATGTCACTCCATTCACTGCTACCCTCTGTGGTCAATCTGTGAGCCAATTGCTCACTCACCACATGCTGTGTTTATCCAGCTGTGTGCTGGACATTTTGTCCAGAAGGATCCTGTGAGAGACAGTATAGAAATCTTTACTGAAATCTAAAAATATTACATCAACTGGCTTCCCTTGATCCACTAGGCAGGTTACCTTGTCATAGAATAAGCAGGAATTTCTTCTCATGAAGCTATGCTGGCTGCATTGACAGCATTGCCTTTCAGATAAATTAGAATGAAAAGGCTCTAGTTAAAAACTATCATCTGGCTTCATCTTGTCTCCCCTAAGATGTAGTGATCCAGCTATAGCTATAACTGCAGAGCTGCCCAGCACTTCCTTCACTTGTTAAATACAAGAGATTGTATGCAGGTTCTGCAAAGGACAGCTAGCCCACTCGCTATGCTTTGGGGCTTTGAATGTTTTGTTCCTGCAGTGAAGTTAACACTAATGGAAAGGCATCAGCCTTGGAAAGCAGCACTCCTTGGGAACATCCATGGCCTGGGGAGTTCTAGAATGGGCTGCCATACTCCAGACTTTACTGTAGGTTGCATGTGGTCTGGGAGGAGTGCTCACGACTGTCAGTTTGAAACAGTCTTTTGGTCTTCAAAACACCATTTATGAATTTGCAGTATACAACAGAGCCAACTTCACATGCTGGGATGCCGTTTGTCTATGCATTTGGTTGGCAAACCTGTGATGTCCCAGTCAGGAGAAAAGTCAGTGAGGCTGCTTTCGCAGCTAGACTGTGAAAGGTGATCCTGTGCTGTGGAAACACGTGCTTTCCCTCACATTCCTCCCTGGCACGGCACAGTGACGTTTGACTCATTGTGGATGGGAAAACATTTATAATCCATTCTGCTGCTGACAGTGGCCCAACAAACAAGCACTGGATATTAAGAAATTCAAGAACCCTTGTGTCTCTGCTGCTGTGTGGATCTCCATCTCCTGCCTCCACTAAGACAGCAGACAAAAGGACCTCACTTGCACAGCATCCTTAAAGCATGGCTTATCTCTAGCAAACCTGGTTTCATCCCTTTTCACCTTCAAATCTAGTTTAAAGCTCTTTCTATGATCCCTGCTAATTCCTGTGCAGGGATCCCTTTTCCCCTTTGAGACAGGTGAAACCCATCTGTCACCAGCAGGTCTGGTGACACATAAACTGAACAAAACCCACCGAATTCTGACAGTGACACCAGGCTCAGAGACAGGTATTGATCTGATAGCTCTTCCTGGTTCTTCACTCATCATCCCTTCAACTGGACAGAGAAGAACACCATTTGTGCTCCTGATCTCTTAGCTCATCATCCCAAGGCTCTTGAATTCTCTCCTAACTGGTCTCAGGCTTCCTTGTTGCAACTTCATTGCTGCCTACCCGGAAAATCCATAACGGCTGATAACCTGAGAATCCTTCCTGGGTAGGAACCTTTCCTTTCACATCTTTAACCCGGGCCCCAGGAAGGGGACTTACCTAAGAAATGTGGCTGATCTGCATATCTGGAGGCCTTCTGATCCGTCCAGACCCACCATGACAATGACCCATCTGGTTTTCTTTACGGAAGCAATTTTGATGCAGGGCATAAAGCAACTTAACCTCAGTGGTACCTCCAAGCTACGTGAACTGTTGTCCTAGTCAGTTCCACATGCACAGCCTCCTACCTGTTACACCAGGGCACCCAGGGAGGTGGGGCAGTCTCAGAGGAGACATGCCCGCTGCACTGGGCATGCACTTACCATTGCCCAATTCCTTAAGTTGCTATGTTCAGCCATGCAGAGAGAGGACAGGGAATGCTCTATATGATGCATCCTGTCAGACCCTTCCCAGGGAAGGCAGGGTGCAATTCCAATGGTCTGGTGAGCCAGCAGGGAAGACTTGGTCGAATGAGTTGGCAAAGTGCTAAGGATGTGACTCTTTCGTGGTCTCCTAAGATATGAGATAATTAAGAATAGTCTGGAACTTGGATCAGTTTTGAGACCACAGTGAACGAATTATGTACAGAATAATTAAGACACCTTGCCCTCACAGATGTATTCTTTGCCAGCTTCAGGTCCAGCAGCATCATATATGAGTGGTGTCTTTAGAGAGCAGTCTTGGAATATCCCTCTGTAAGTATATTTCATGTTGGCGTGTATGTCATCAGCCTGCTATTAAGATCTTAGTTCTGACCAAAATAATCCATACAGGAAGGAGCTGAGTTATGATACAGCCTGATGAAGTGCATTTCATAAGCCAGTGTTACTGCAGCCTCCCAAGGCCATTAATCTCTTCTAAATGGAACTTGGTGTAGGCTGACATTTGCAGACAAATAAGTTGTGTCAGAAACAGGGCTGGTGATCTCAGGTTTCTTTGCTAGCAATATATAATCTTAAAGTGCACTATGTTCTTTAATAGCTCTGCAAAGTGTGCTGGCAAGAAAATAGCTGAATGCAGAAGGTGTTCACGTTACTGTCATTGGTACAGGCTCACATTTGGGTATAGCCACAGAAAGCAATATAGTGCTATGCCAAGATATTAACAGTAGCTTTGAATATTCTATCACAAGCTAGTGTGACTGAAAAATTACCATTCAGACTTGGATAATGAGTGTTGCTTCCAGAAAAGTTAATGAACTTTGGTAATGTACTGTGATAATAAGGCTACTTCACCACAACTTGAAGATTTTCCTGGTGCTGCCTTACCTTTTGCAGTACCCCAGAGGATTGTATTCTTCAGATGAGTGTGACTTTTGAATAACGCAAAACAACAAAAGAATTCACTTCATTAACCACTGGCTCAAATTAAACTGCATCCTAAATCGAAGATAAATGTAAGCTGTCTTTAAGTTCATTGAAGATACACAAGTAGAGAAAATATATTCTTTACAAAGTTTCCAAATGCCAAATCATATCAGAAACTGTGCAAACTATTGAAAGCTGAGCACAAGAGCAGTTCTGTGTGACCTTTTACAGATTTGTAGGTGCTGGTTATTCATGATAACTAATAACCAGGGCTAGGACCCGGGGTAAGCAAAAGTGTCTGCTGGAAATGGAACTAGGGAGGGAGATCTCCATCGGCAGTGATGAGTCTTGGAAGGGAAGAGAGAGACTGTTCCTTGCTTAAGGCACAGGCTCATTTCTCCGAATTTTGAGAGCTTCCACTTTACAGTTGATATGGACTAACACCGGGGTCCGGATGGGAATTCCCCACGTGGACAGCAGTAAAGAGATGCAGCACCCCAAGACAGTGAGGTCGTAGAAAAAGACTTTAATTAGTTGACTCAAGGGTATTTAAGCCCTTCGGGCGGGGTTTGGGAGGTAGGATGTGATTGGGTAAGGGTTCAGGGGGAGTGGTGTGGTTTGGGGGGCACAGGGGCCAATAAGGGAGCAGGAGGACCAAAACCCAGTGAGAACCCAGGAATAGGGAATGACAGGTGATACATCCAATAACTTCGGGAGGGAGGCGGGGCTGGACACCCGGGAGAAAGGAACGCTCCTTTCACATGTGTACCGGGGGTGTCTAGGGGTTACAATCTAAACAGGGGAAAACCCGTACATAAAAGACGCAGGTAATGTTGAATTATAAAATCTCTAGTCCTTTGGAAATTGTCATAGTGGTGGCCTTGTCTTCAGGGGTTTCCCTTTCCACGATGTGTAGTCTGAATGATCCTCTGTCTCTGTTTCGCATGTGCTGTGGCAGAATCTTTCCCAACAGTGACCTCACTAGCTGTGGCATTACTACCTGCCCTGCTCCTTAGGACAGAGGCAGAACTTGATGACATGTGCCACCTGCCAGTGTGAAGAGACTCTGGGCATGAGATTGACATCACAGTACAGGAGCTGGCAGGCTTCAGCATCATCCTGGGTGTTAAAAAATCACAGCATTTTCCACATATTGTTTGCCTAGGTTAACCTCTTTCTGTTTAATACAAATGTTTTCTCCTAAATTTGTATTTAGTATTTTTTTCCCTGCATTATAGGAGTAGTACAGTGACCTCAAAGCTGCACATATGAAAGACAAGAAAGGAGTGGTTTAGGTTTTATCTTCTTAAGAAACCAGTGGGTCATTAGCTTCTGTATAAATGACAGGAGCAAGTGATTCCATCTTCCTTTCTGATCCTTAACAAAGAAGCAACAAAAAAAGCTATATCCTTTCCTTGTAATAGTGGTATTGCTTTGTTGTAGGGTCCACAATGGAGAGCTTTAATCTAGATGAGATTTGACTGCAAAAGAATCTTTTGTTATAAACTGAAAGGTTGAATTTAATATTTAAAAGTAGCTACTAGGCTTCCCCTGCTGATGTGTTAAGATACCTAGAGCAGTCTATTGTATTCTACTGTCCTCGACTAAGATATTTTTATGAAGGTTTTGTTCACTGCAATTAAGCTTCATCTGTACTTGTCAAAAAGCACATCAACTGTGCAATATGATATATGCAACATCTCTGACATTCCTGACTCCAGCTCTCAGCCACTTTTTCCTTGCCATCTTTCCAGCCTCACTGCAAGGCTCAAACAAAGCATAGCAGCACCATCTCGTGGGTATCTGAAAAAGTTACAGCAACAAATAAACTGTAAAACTTCTGCCAGGTGGGTTTCTCACTCTGAGCAGCAGCTGGCACTGCCTGCTCAGGCCAGTGATCCCATAGCAGAGCTCAGCAGGGTACAGCTGCCTGCAAAAGTGAGGCTTGAGTCATCCAAATCCCAGCTTAACAATTCGAAAATGCAGAGACTTGGCTTAATGTTGCCCATAATAATACCATTCAGGGTTATGGATGAAAATCTGGATGCCACAGTCAGGAATGGGAAAGATTTTGTGGAGTTAAAAATGCAAAGTTAAACTGACTGAGTTTAGTGCAGGGCACATGAACACAGAATAATAGTTTTCTGTGTTGTTCATCAAGTGTTTTTTCTCTTCACTATTGCCATCTATGTTTATACTGTACGTGTGGCAGTCAAGCTTGCATTCAGGAGTGAGCTTTAGTCACTTTTCCCAAGAACATGATGGGGAAAATGCCTGAATTCTTGTGATTTTTTAGCACAGGTTTACTGCACACAATCAGCATCATGGGTGACATAGATGCCCACATGTGCTTGGTCCATAATCCATGGTAACCATGACCCATGGAGTTATAGATGGAAAAATGCATCCTGTGTCTTTCCTAGACAGCCTGACCTCATTTGCACCAAGATGATGGGAGATAGAGAGGGTTTCTGTGCTGAAGGATCAGTGAGAGCAGGATGAGGGCGCCTTCCCTGAGCTACGAGTGGGAAGGCCATGTCCGGCCTGTGCTGCTGCTGGCGAGGGAAATGCAACCAGTGTCCCATTGACACTGAACCAGTTTTTATCTTAGGCTTTGCAGTAGGGCTGCGTTTCCAACATTTGCTTCATGAAAGCTTGTTTTCACTCCTAAATCCTCACCAAAATGCTGAATTTCACATAGTTTTCTTTTTTAACTTAATTAAAAGTCAGCTAATTTAATTACAAATAAGATTGTAGTGAAGTTGTGTATCTTTTACATTTGTTGCTGAAGACATAGTTTTAATCCCTTATTGTTTTAATAAATTGTTACCTATTTCAATAGTATTTGTAATACAGTGTACAGTAAGAAAACAAATATTTAAACATAGATATAAATTAAGCCACATGGTCTTCACCAAACAACCCAGAAATAATTGTAATAAATTAATGGCAGTACTAGAAGCATCCTGACAAAACACCACCTCAATATTGCACATCTTCTTGCTACATGATTTGTACCAAGAGAGGGAAGAAACAAATTTTGTGAGGTTTCTATAACTCCATATATAACTTCAGAGAAACATATATAAAAAAACCCCTTCATCTGCAACTTGCCTAAAAAATGATGTTATGCTGCACTCAGAGCATCTTATCAACAGTAACTTATACTGCAGAAGAGGTAGAATAAGTTGTTGTGTCTGTTATTTGTCTTTTTTCTTTTTTGTTTCTTTTTCCCCTGCTTTTTTTTGTTGCATTTTAAAACACCAGAGGCTGAAGTTCCAGCGCAGTGTGTTGAACGGCTGCCCTCCTGTGGCTGCAGATGCTCTTCAGCTGAAGCTGAGACTTGCCAAGAGCATGTGGCTTTTTACAGGAGCCCATAGGGGGGTCGCCTATGTAGAGGTATTTTATAAACTTGAAAAGAATGCGTGAATTAAGTATGAAGTGGCAAAAAAGTGCATCCACAAGCACTTTAGAGGATGTGCAGGAGGAGAGAAAGCTCTATGGACACCTTATGGCAGCCTTCCAGTACCTAAAGGGGGCCTAGAAGAAAGCTGGAAAGGGACTTTCTGCAAGGGCAAGTGATAGGACAAGGAGTAATGACTTTAAAGTGAAAAATAGTAAGTTTGTTTAGATATTAGGAAGAAATTTTTTACTGTGAGGGTGGTGCGGCACTGAAACAAGTTGGCTAGAGAAGTTGTGGATGCCCCATGTCTGGAAATAGTCAAGGCCAGGCTGAATGGGGTTCTAGGCAACCTGGTCTAGTGGAACATGTCCCTGTCTGTAGCAAGGCAGTTGGAACAAGGTAATCTTTAAGGTCCTTTAGGTCATCACACCTTCCAACCCAAACCATTCAATGATTCTAGGAATCTCTGGTAAGGTGCTTTCTTGACCAGATGAGCTTGACATGCCCCACCTGAGAGCAAGCAATAGTACTTGGTTAGTGTTTGTTGTTCACACTATAACATAGTCCTCACCAAGATTCTGTTTATTTAGAACCAAAAAGGATATCTCACATTTGGTGAAAATGTTCTTTCAGGTACAGGACCATGAATAGGTGCTGCAGGGTAGAAGTTATGTAGTTGTTGCAAGCAGAATGGAAGCTTCAGACAAAGTTTATTACAGAAGCCCTCCTTTTGAGTGACAAGGTGCAGAATGGACACTCTTGCTTTCTAAACTCCTTCTCAGAGAGGAGTCTGGATGTGGCTGGATCCAGTCTTAGCACCAGACTTTATCAACAGTTTATACCTAAAGGATTAAATAGGTGTAACTGAACCTTTACACAATCTTGTCCTGCAGGATTAAGGATAACAACCCAAATATAGTTATAAAAAAATAAAGGATTTATTTAAATTGATTCTGATAATGATTAGACTAAAATCTTAATCATAATTACTAAACAATATAGATAGCTATAACTACAAGTATAGTACAGTGCACTATTTTTGAAGCAATATTGAAGCAATTGCATTAAAGCTGGTAAGAACAATTATTATTAGCTGTTACCCACCCATACTAATCAATGACCACGGGCAAACCTCTTTTGTTCTGCCTCGAGGAGTAACCTTGACAGGTGTCCCCATTCGAGCAAGGAGTCTACACACACACTCGGAGAAGGAGTATGTTGGAAGACCCTGTCGTTAAAAAATGGGACTGGGCTTTTATAGTTTATACGCCAGGCCAACTGTGTCAACTCAGCATCTTTAGATAATTTATCAGTGGTATCACTTGTTTGTTCCTTTTTCAGGTACTGAATCAGGTCTGCCACGCCTTCACCTCACTATAAAGATTTTTAGCTTTGGGATTGAGAAATCAGGCTGGTTTCTTCAGCACTAAAAGCAACATGACACCCTCTTCCACATGCACTACTGATAGCTTTGCAAATAGGGTATCATTTGAATTGTTTTACCTCCACTCTAGGCAGAGCATCCTGCTACAATAGAAAGACTTCTTACCATCCCGGGTCTGGGATCTTTAGACAGTGAATGTCACTGATGGAGATTCTGCTGTATAAATCAGTCATTCCCAATGGTGTGACAATATACTTTGTTTCAAATTGGAGCAAGCACCAGAAATTCAAATACATACAGATCTACGTTTGCTTCTAGCCCCTTTGGGCATATGTTCATTTTATAATTCCTTCTTGGGTCTGAGCTCTCCCAACTTTTAACAGCTGGAACATTTAGTCCCTTTCCTCTACAAGCCAAATCTGACTATAGCTTAGCAGACCCTTCTCAGCAATGAATGTTGACTGGCAGGATTTTGAACCACTCATCCTACTCTCAAAGCCATCCATTTTCAGAATGATCCATATTCAGTGGGGGACATTCAATGAGAGAGGTTGCTGAGTCCCTGCCCAGCCTAGCAAGTGTTGGTACTGCCTTGCATTGGCAGTAACCTCACTGGTCTCCTGCTTCTTCCTGCACAAGCAGCACCATAAACAAGAAAATTGTATTTCACTGAGATGCTATACAAAAATCAGATTTTTTTTTTAAATTTACAAATAGAAAAATTCAAATAAAAATTTAAAATAGTCCACCCACTTTATGAATATAATTAATTTGATTATATTAAGTACAATGTCAAAGAGGTAGCAGGAGGATAAAGCAAATGCCTCCAATTTCTGAAACACAAAGTTTTCATATTTTCTTTGAAAATAGTTAATTATCTTAAGCACACCAGACTAGTAAACAAGATTTTTTTCCACTAAAAGAATCTTAAAAGGTATTATTAAATGCTTGTAGATATAGCCTAGCTTTAATTTTGTCATTTAAAAAAATCTAAAAAATATTTACAGGTATTTTAATCTTTAATGTTTCTGTCTCAAAGAAAAATGTTTTAACTATTGCAAAATATTTGTCTGGTTCTGGTAACAGTAGTCTCATACTTAAGAAATAGGAACAAACATGAAAGACAACCTGAATATTTCTATTAATGGTCCACTTTTCAAATGCAAATAGAAGAAAATGCGTTTTACTGTAGTTTTCATCTGAAAAGCAGGTAGCAATGAGTCTAGTAAGAGCCTTGAGCTGCAAACTTGGCTGAGAATACTGGCTCTGCACAGTGCAAGGTGCAAATAACCTTCAAAAGGGTATCCCCTACTCATTGTGGCACTCCAGCCCTTGATAATGTGATCCCAGAGAAATATCCCTTAGGAACTAGCAGATGATACTAGAGCTAGGCACAACTGCCCACCGACACAAATGCAGGGTGGAAAACACTGGTTTAATGGTAGCTCATGAAAAGGTTCGTCTGTACAGTGGATCAAAATACAGCTCAAAAATACATTGCTGGTGTAGAAAAGGCAACCTGTAAGCCTTGCATGTAGAAATAAGAACATGGACTACAAGGTGCACAGGGTAAATATTTTTTGATCTTTCCAACACTGGTACAATGAGTACTCAGCTGGATTACTCTCTATAATTTAATGCAGGTCTTTAAAAAAAGATTAGAGAAAATGAGGACATCCCAAATGGAAGGAAACGGAACTATCAGATATTTAAAAAAGCTTACTTAACATGAAACATTGAATCATTTTGTTTACTTAGTCTTGAAAAGAATGGGAATAGTCTTAGGTAAAGATGGTAACAGGTCTTAGAAAAGATGAGAACAGGTTAACAGGTACACAGATGTCTCTTCAATATGGAAGGTAGTAAATCTGTCCTTCATGCCCATGGTAAATATGATGGAAGGAAAATGGCATGAATTGTACCAAGAATTGCTAAATATTAAGAAAAGCTTTCTAATGTTGAAGGCACTGGAATAGATTGGCAATAAATGGCACAGTGTTTTGAGCACTGATAATCTGAAAGATCTCTTAGATAAACTTTTTCTAGGGATTTGATGGAAAATGGATCTATTCTGGGACAGCAGGATGGATGAGACAGCCCCAGTGAGGCCAGCTAGCCCCACAACTCTGCACTTCAATGGCAAAACTGCTGCTAAGGCAGGAGCCCTCTCCCATTCAGTCTGGGACTGCACCTCCACATACACCACAAGTTGTTCCTCTCCAGGTAGCCTGCTGGGAAGCTTATAACATGCCAAATCTGGATGTTAGGAAAAAAAAAGGAATAGTTCTGTTTAAAATCAGTGCTTCAAATGAAAAATAACTCACAGGAATTCTCTGTCATCTTTTTCCTAACAAAGCCAGAGCCAAATTTATGAAGTCAGGTTGGAAAGGAACATCAAAGGCCATTGGTAACTTTGACGAAACTTGCCAAAGAACACACTTGTGCAATTTCCATACCATGTCTGTGTCTTTGAAACTTGAAGGAGGAGTATCAGGAAATCAGTACTTCCAGGCTAGAAAAGACCTGTATTGGCACAACCTCTTTTAACACAAAAGTGAGGCCTGAAGCACAGAATAAAAAACAGGGAATAGGTTTTTTCTGTTTGGAAAACTACTCACAGCATCTCACATAGAGGTTATCTGCAAAACTCCAGTAAGATATATTAGTACTATGATACTGTTTGAATTTTGGCAGGATTTGTCAGGCATTTAGTCAACCCAAAAATTCATACAGTGCTAGGAAAACAACCCACACAGGGTTCATGGCAGTGGTCACAACTCTTCTGCCTCCTCCTTCACGATATCCAGTTTCCAGCTCCAAAGGCATAACGTTTTCATCAGCAGAAAAAACAAACCCCCAAACTCCCCAGTCTAACAAATGAAAGATCTTTCTTCCTTGAAATAGTAAAAAAAAAAAAAAAAAAAAATCCTCTTCTCCCTAATACTTTTCCACTTACCAAATACTCCCTATTTTGCTATACATAACTGGACAAAACCCCACCCCACAATTTTTTATGGATATGCTAATCCAAGACTAGATTTGTTATTATCAAAATGATAACAATAAAAAGAGAAATAAGAATTTAAAAAGCATTGTGCTACTCACACAGATTTCTGTAACCAATTTTCCTTCAAGTCAACACTTTTTTTCCTGGAAACAAGTACTTTTTGTTATTCTCTCATTTGCTAAGTCACTTTGGCATGCTAAGTGATTGAAAAACAGATCTCATAACGAAGTACAAATATTAGCCCCAGGAAGACCCTTTTTTTTTCTGTCTTGCATTTCCCACTTATTCTAGACCTTTGAAGTTTCCTGAAAAAAAAAATCACAACTTTATTTCCTGGGTGTTTGTTCAACTGACACAAGTGTGAGAAAGATTATCAAGTTCTTTAATTTTCTAAGCATGCATATGAAAAGTGATTAAAATGGTCCATACCATACCTCACTTCTCAGAATGTCAAATGTGCCCCATGCTGTCTAGGATGGCTTTGGAATTAATATTGTTTGTTTGTTTTAAATTTATCTAGAATTAACACTGTTTTCTAGAGAAAATACAAATACCACAGGAAATGCTAACTAAAGAGACTATGAAATTACTTTTACAGGGGATCAAACTGCTTCCTCCTCCATTATACCTCCTTCTCCATAATATAGAAATGGAGAAGAGATAGTAACATCAAATTTCAGGATAGTATCCCGTAGACTGTGACCTGTAACTGTCTTTGTTTCTTCTTTATATATCAGCATTGAACTAAATAACTTTTTAAGCACTCAGTAAGCAAATGATGTTAACCATAAAATGTAGCAATAAATGACTATTACTACACCCCAGAAAGAACAGGAAGAAACTTGGACAAAAAAAAATAATCATAGGATCCCTATAATATAAAAGCTTGGTATTCTTCAGTGTAATTATGATAAAGTTGATCGCTATCAACTCATAATGAACATGCTGTCCAAAAAAATGACTGTGTAAGTTGCCTTCATACCAGTGAAAATAATTTGCAACAGCTTTTGCTCTTGAGTTATCTGTTGTAAATGAGCAACAAATGGATTTCTTGGATAGCAATAGCAAGTTACTATGCTATGGACTTTAAGATCCTTCATTCTATCTCCCAACTTAGATCAAAATTATTTCTCAGTGATAAAGCCCTACTCTGGACCACTCTTTTAATTCCTCTCCCAGACACTGTATTTTCTTAAACATATATTGTACCAGGAAATATCTACCGTGTGGATACATATCACATATACACACAGGAAAAATATCCCAGTCATCTTCTTTCCTACTTTCTGGTTTTAAACAATTACATGAATTATCAGTCAAATACTTTCAAGGCTTAAAAAGTTCATGCACAGAAAACAGTTAGGATCCTGAAGGGAAGACTTACAAGAGCAGAAAATTTAGATGTTTGGTTTGTACACTCAAGCATTTCAGTGTTTGAAATGGAGGGAAATGAATTCTGTATTCAGTGTTCAACATGAGGGGAAATGAGAAATAAGAGCCAAAGTGTGCCTGTGAATGTCTGTAATAAAACTTTATTTTTATAAAGATAAAGGTAAAGGTAAGGTCTGTTTGATTCACTTGTTTCAAAATCCACATTGCACTAAAATGTGTGTTGGACTCTTCTTTTTCTGGGCACTAATTCATGATTCCCAAGAAAAGGTTTTTTTGTATTTTCTTGGTTTGCTATCTGTAGTCACTCCATAATTTTGTTTCTGAGTTTTTTAATAAAATCAAAGTAAGTGATTCGTTTGAGGTTTATCAGACATTTTTGCTATTGTGCTTTTTCTTTCCCATGGTGTATTTTGAAACTTTCAATACCTCATATAAAAGCAAATCAAGATATCTAGATAGGTGACCGAGATGTTTTAAACAGATAGCAATCATAATGTGTTTGAGAAGAAGAAGGCATTGTTTCATATGAGGCAGCAATTGCAACATGCACTTCTTCTGGTATATTTTTATTCTAGTCACAGTGGGGGATCTGTTTAAAATCCCTTTCTCAGGGGTTTACAATTTGGATTGAAAACTGACTTTTTTCCCCCAAAGTTAGTAAAAATAATTCCCAGCATCATAGCAAGTAAATTTAAAAGGAGTCTGATGATAATGTGCTCTACATAGAAGCAGGCAGGTGAGTATAGTGCACTTTAATGCAAACAGTTGTGTTAGTACAGTTTTTCCATATCTTAGTCCTTTTGCTGAAGTCACATTACAGTAAAGCTCTGAGGCATGTGCTTAACTTAAGCATATGGCCAGTGATTATTTTTCTGGACTCACTTAAGTACTGTCCAACCGATATTTTATTTCTGAGGGGAGAAAGATTCTTAAAATTTGTACTGATTAGCCTGACCCGTTGTAAAAATGTGCAGCTCCCACAGTGCTGGTTCTGACAGGCCAAAAGGGACTGGGACTTTTATGCTGACCCTCAGTCTTTTACACACAGGGGAAAACATTGCTTTTCCCTGGTTGCAGTGCTAGGGATTTCATGGCAAGAAGAGCCTTGCAGGCTGTGTGTGTATTAGCAGACCTGAGATAGCTTCCCAATTCCCAAGACTGTTTGCACAGCCTGTAAATATATTGCTGTGTGTATTCACAGTACCTCCCATGCAGAAGCTAAGGCTTATCCCAAGCAGACATCACTCAGGACTAGGCTGGCTAGAAGACATGAACCTACCTATTGGGCACCTGAAAAAGTAAGTTTACCTGCAACAGATTTCTTCTCCATTGGTGTTTTCCACTGGTTTTGGTTTTTCTTTCTTAAAAATTGAACTATGTACACCTCTGCTGTGAGATACCAAACCTACAAGAGTTGCATTTAAAGGAAATCTTCCAAAACTTACAAACTATGTATCTAGTTCTGTAGTTCCTAATGGAAAAAGCTGTTCTTGAAGAGAGATACTTTTGTCATCTTTACATCCATGCTATGTAAATGAATAGTGTAGTCATAAGTGGAAAGGAATAAGAAAAAAAAAACAGTAAAGATGGCAACAGCAGTCTAGAAAATAGCCTAGACTGGATATTCAGATTTTCATACACATACCTGGTATGTCCAACGAGATACAACTTTTGCCAAACTGTTGCTGATCTTTGCACCTCCCTGCACTTTCAGGTGGTGGGTCAGGTTGGTACATCAGCCTCTGATGGGGTGAGGGCCCATCACCTGGCACTCATGGGGTGCCTGCAGCAGCCAGGCAGGACCACTGAGCTCTCTCCTGAGCCCTGGTCTCCCACAGAAGTGCAGGGTTTGCTGCCAGCAGGCTGCAAGGCCAGCTATAGTTAGATTTTTCATTTAAATTTTGGCACCATCTGAAGTCATTCCTGTTACTTCCAAGGACTGTTGCCATTGTATTAAAAAGAGTAAATTTGCTACTGAGTTACTTACTGCCCAGAAAATCCAGCTGAAACCTGCTACTGCCAAATCTGAGGATTCGATATTGGGCCAGGGGCTTTAAATAGTTTCTGCTACTGAGGATTTTCTGCTGTCTATGCTGTCTAAAAAAAATAATAAAAAAAAACCCTACAGAAAAAAAAAAAGGAAAAAAAAGGGATTGATAAAACCTCAGTTTGAGGGATTGGACATGGACTGTTAGAAACTGAAAATTGCCACTTCTTGTGTGCTTACTAGCCATCCAGTTTTTTTCACTGAAACATCTGTTTTTTAAAGTCTAGGTTTCGTTGCCCGGAGTCCAGGATAAAAAGCACAAAACCAAACAAACCCCCTAATGTTGATCTCTTAAATGAAGCAGAGGCAAAGCCCTGTTTATACAGGTTGGCTGCCTTTTGTATATGCCACAACTACTGAGGGTGTTCATCATCACTGTCTGCAGCCCTTTCCCAGTCCTACTCACCCAATGTATATCACATTTTTACCGGGATGCAGTTACACTTACTCCTATATCTAAGTATCACCTTTAGTTGTAGTCCGAAGTCTTTTAACTATGGGATCCAATTCTGGCATGCTATATTTCCTATACGACAACTGAACATGCTAAAAGAAAATGTGCCGCTATCTCTCTACCTCATATCTTTCTCCTGTGTCTGTCCCACACACTTATGTAAAGAGATAGTGCAGGAGGTCCCCAAGGTACAAGGTAGCCTTTTGTTTTTCTGGGTGTATTTTTTGTTTGTTTGTTTTTTAATCTCATCTGCCATGTAGATAGGTGCATTGACTGCAACAGTGCATTGGAATCTGTGAGCCAGCCAGGAAACCGCTCGCTGTGATCAGGCTCAAACACTGTGGATGCACTGGCAGATACTCAACATGAATACTCCGGCATGCCACAGTCTCTGAATTTATTATGCACTCTGCTGTATAGCTATAACCTTAGCAACAGCAACCACTGTACAATGAGCCAGAGTTAGTTGCTGCTGACTGTTTAAAGGAGCCCTCCCTTATGGGCAATTTGTGCAGAAAATGACAGGAATTCTAATTATTTCATCTGACACCACAGCAAAGACTGCAATATTTTCTCATCAAACTCAGTAAATTCTAGTGATGCAATGAACTGGCAAATCAAGTGCTACCCAGCTTTATAATCAGATGCTACTTGGAAACTTCTCTTCTCTTCTCTTCTCTTCTCTTCTCTTCTCTTCTCTTCTCTTCTCTTCTCTTCTCTTCTCTTCTCTTCTCT